>MU105768.1:1121652-1197581 GCA_012274485.2 Sinapis alba
AAAAAAAAAAAAAATATATATATATATATATATATATATATATATATATATATATATATATATATCAACCAATCGCGGACCGCCATGTGTTACAAATAATGTAATGATCGATCTTTATTTAAGGATTTTAAGGATTAAATCCTTAAATTTTGGTGGGGTCTACTAATTATTTAATTATTTTTCCGCTAAGGACTCTCCTTTAAGGATCCCCATTGTGGATGCTCTAAGAGATCCGTATCACTGCTATATAAGATTGGTGTTCTATTTTTTTGTGTTAAGTATTTAAATAATCGATTTTCTGATTGTCTTTTTTTTAGTTTGGTGTTTTGCAATATATATATATGCATTTGTATAACAGAAGCTCCAGAGATTTGATATGATGAAATCTGGTTTGCGTGGCTAGCTTGTTTTTTTGGTAATCTATCTCATCGATGGGTTGTAGCAATTGTTTTCTGTATTTGGATTTTTGTCTTGTCAGATAATGTTGTTGTTGCTTTCCAAATGAAATTTTATGGGTTAATGATATTTTTCAGATATATTTGATTACAGGTTTCAGTAAGTGCTATGGTTATTTCGAAGAAGGTGAACATGGACGTGATGACAATTTTGGTGCACACCTATAAAGAAGTATACATATTAAAGAAGGTTCATGCCTATGATGACAGGAAGAGTCTCTGCACGGTTGGACCACTGTTCTTACAAATTAAAGAGTTCATTGTGGATTTAAATGAAAAAAAGTTACTGGTTCTTCATAGATAATCCTTTTTAATCTCTTTGTGGATGAATTTAATTTTTCCAATGGTGGGATATGTTGAGATAAGCTTGAAGTTAGCTTAGAGTGCAAGCAACCTAATCCTAGCTTAGATGTATTTTACTAAGAGGATTATGAAATATCTATAGTGTTAATCCTAATGAGTTTAGGATAGATTTTGAGTTATATAAAGAGATGCAATGAGTATTGCATAGATAAGAATTGTGAGTGCTAAGAGCTTTTAGTTTTTTTGAGATAGTTTTCTAAAAACAATAAAGAGAGTTGAGTTTGAGTTATTATCTTGAGTCATAAGATCATATTGATACAATAAGTGGTATCAGAGCGACATGAAGATATGAGAGAAATAGTTGCAGCAACATGAAGAAAAGAAGGTGGAGGATCATCATCCATACAATGCCCGATGCTTAATTCAACAAACTAGACAGTTTGGACAATGAGTATGAAGATTACTCTCAAAGTGCATAGAGCATGGGAGGTCATTGAATCAGATTTGGTAGACAACGACAAGAATGATATGGCCATGGCTTTACTATTCCAATCAATTCCCGAATTATTGATCTTATAGGTTGGCGAGTTTGAAACAGTGAAGAAAGTGTGGGATGCCATTAAGATGCGTCATATGGGAGCATAAAGAGTAAAAGAGGCTAGGCTTCAAACGTTGATGGCTGAATTTGATCGATTAAAAATGAAGGATTCAGAAAGTATTTGATCGACAGAAGCAGACGAGTTCAAATGGTTGTAACTTTGATACTAATTAGGGATGAGAACGGAGACCTGCGTGACCCCAACGGTCACCTGTGTAATGCAGCATGTCAGAAGATAGACGACCAGGGGACTATAATCCTTGATATGAAATCAGACGCAGACGCTGTAGAAGCTCAACCTGAAGCTAATGCCCAAACTGCTCAGAGAACATTGGTTGACTACAACTGTACATACCGGTACTACGCCAACATATGCATCATTCGTCCTCCAGCTTTTAGAGACATGATTTTGAAGTCAAGCCCGCCTTCTTCAGACTTGTAGCACAAACACCCTACTATGGGCTGCGACATGAGCACCCTATGGATCATCTGGAGCGATTTGAGGATTTAGTGACTGCCATTAAAGCCAATAGAGTCCATGAGGATTATGTTTTTTGTAAGCTCTTCAAGTACTTACTGTTGAAGAAGCTTCATATTGGCTAAAGCAGTTACTACCAGGATCCCTGACATCCTGGACTGACATCAAGAATGCTTTCTTGTGCAATTTCTTTGACAACGCAAGAGCAGAAGATCTGAGGAGCAAGATTGCTACCTTTTCACAAGACCCTTCAGAATCTTTCAGAAACTCATGGATTAGATTCAAATCATATCAGAGAGATTGTCCACATCAAGGGTTCAACGAAGTGCAACTTCTCATCACTTTCTTTAGAGGTATTGGATTACAATACCATATGGCTTTGGACATAGCCAGTGAAGGAATTTTCAGCACCAGGAATCCTGAAGAGGCTACAAGGTTGATTGAGAATCTGACATCCAACATCAACACCAAGAACACAAACTTTGAGAGAAAGAAATTAACTCCAACAATGAGCAAGGAGCAGATTGAAGAAGTCAAGACAAAACAGGATAGTGTTTATAAGTTTCTCAGGAAGCAGGTCACCTTTGCAAAATTGGAAACAATAGAGTCTGAAGATGATGAGATTGAAGAGGATGTGAACTACGTTGATGGGAATGGTTTCCAGAGGCAAAAAAATCAAGGCTTCAACAAGAACTCCTATGTGAATGGTCAAAGGAGTAATTTTAATCAGAGTTCACAACGAAGTCCCTTCAACAACAACAGAGCTTATGAGTCTTCCTATTACCTGAACCCTCCTTCATAAGCTCAAAGAAGCAAGATTGAAACAATGATTGACAGAGTTTAAGAGGAACATCATAAGATGACCGTGGATTTTAATGGAAAGATAGATGGGTTGTACCTCAACCTCAACACCAAATTCAAAAATCTCAACACCCATGTAAAGAAGCTGGAGAATCAGATGATGCAGACAAATGAAACTATTAGGAGACATGAAATCCTGATCAAGAAGAAAATAGAGGCTGGGCAGAAATACCACGTCAATGCATTGACTGATGACGATTTTTGGGTAGAAGTCAAGAGAAAAAGGCTGCAAGAGGGGGATTCCCGTGTGGAAAATTCGAGTTTGTTTGACAGGTCGCGCATGCATCGATCAATGCAGGTCAAGGTGCATCGATCGACGACACCCATAGAGTTAGCATAATCGGGAAAATCCTCAAGTATCGATCGACGTAGCGACTGTAGAATCAATCGATGGTTTCCAGCAACAGAATGAGTTTATCTACCAAAAGTCACGAATATGACAACTCCAGAGCAAAAGATCATTCTGAAAAAGAAAAGTGATCCTGGGAAGTTTGTGATTTCATGCTTGATTAGAGGTCACGAGTTTCCCAATGCCCCCTGCGACACTGGATCATCAGTGAGCATCATACCCAGAGCTATGGCAGAAGAGTTGAACCTGAGAGTGAAGCTTTCCAGTGATTCGTTCGTTTTTTGGATTGCTCCCGAGTGGATTCAGGGGGTATTTGTAGAGATATCCTACTACAAATTCATAATGTCTCAGTTCGTATAGACTTCTATGTGATGGATATCTAGATCAATTGGAACTCTTCGCTACTACTTGGGAGAGCATTCATGGCTACCGTGGGAGCTATCTACGACATGAAGACCAACAGGTTGTGACTTTCCTTGATTGATCCTAATGTTAATTATGAAATTTATAAGAATAAACCTGCCCTCACAAAGTTGTCTAATGATGCAGAACTTGTAGCCACATGCTTCTGTAATTATGAGTTCAACGAGGAGCCTGAAGATGGAGCATTGATTGACACCCAACCCACAAAATCGATCAACGCGTTTGCTGTTCAACAATCGGTCGACACCCACCCTTTGTTATCGATAGACAACCTAACCCTTGAACCGATCAACATCTGCCACCCATATGGCAATTACACCTCAGCCTACCTCGAGTACAAAAAAAATTACACGGAAGAAGAGTTAATCAAGTATTGTGGTATTGCAATGGAAGAGGCTATTGTTTTTCAAATTTCCCATCAACTCGGGAAATCGATATTGATCGATGGCAATCATTCGCCATCGATCGATACTGACCAAGAAGTAGAGTCTGAACTAGATTCAGATGATGGCAGAATGCTTGCAATGACCAATGGAGATGGAAATCTATTCGGGCAACAACTTAGTAATCAAGCATCGATCGACGGTCACCATACACCATTGATCGATGGAGAAGGAGAGCTGATTAAATATCACGACCTAATATTGGATGACGCCAGTTGGGCGAAAGTGGATAAACGCGCATTGATCAACGCACCTCATTCAACGTCGATTGACATTGAGAAGCAGAAGAACGAGCTGATCCGTAATATTCGATAGACGTCTCCACATCTTAGATCGATCAACAATAAATAACGTGTATCGATTGACAACATCCTTCCGAAGTTTCACAAACTTCATACTTCAACTGCCTATAATCTGGAGAGTTCAGCATCGATCGACATGATCAATCCAACATCGATCGACGACTTTATCGAGCATGGTATGAGAGCCTATGATGCTAAGGGCAGAAGAATTTTCCATTCGGAAAAGAAAGATGAGTATGACATATACATAGATAAGAATGGTAATGCACGAGCTACAGACAGAAGAGTAGTGAATATGCAAGCTGAAGACATCAAAACAGTTATAAAGAGAGCTACTATGTTTGAGCAGAGCTACATATGTTTACCAGAACATGCAGCAAGGATCAATATGTCTATGGAGAATCAAAGGACATACAACAGAGCATAGATTGATGATATTGTGCATGAGATCTACAAAGCTCAAGAGATGTCACTAGATGATTTCTACACGAGGCTTGATGATGTCTACCATCCTATAGACAAGTGCCTCACCGGTTTGACTACACCCATAGACGAGATGAAGCAAGATTTGGATACTATACATAGACCACATGCGATTAGGGCAGACAAACGAGCATCGATCGACGGCACCCTACGACCATCGATCGACACTGGAGCCAATAAACAAAAATTAAGAACAACAGTTTTTGTTGTTTATAGTTGTTGGTAAGATTGATGGTAATGGTTTTTGTAATGAGAGAAAATGTGTAAAAACTGATAGTGGCATTATTTTTACTTGTATTGTACTGATGATTTGAAATTTAAAATTGTGAAAAAGGCAAAACATGAAGAGAGAAAAATGAATTGTTTTTAGTATTTAATCTCAAGATCCATTCTTGCAAGTGTTCCATAAAAATTAAATAAATCATAATATAAAATGTTTTGATAATTCATATTTTAAAATTGTATCTTAGATAACTATTTATTATATAATTAATACTTTCTCTGTTTCATAATAAGTGTCATTCTAACTTTTTTTTTTCTTGTTACACAAAAAGTGTCATTTTACGATTCCAATACAAATTATACTTACTTTAAGCTAAAAATTAATTGCAAATTACATTGATTTTATAAATAATTTTATTTGTCTCAAATACTATTAATCAAATAGATATAATTAATGACAACTTAATTACATTTCAATTATTTTCTTAATCTGTGTAAAAATGTCAAAACGACACTCTTTGCGAAATGGAAGGAGTATATTTTATTAATTTTAAATACATTTTGAGTGACATTATATGACTTAAGAGTTTGTGATAAGATAAACCAAAAGTAAAGAGAGATATATTTGTCTCCCACCTATTCAAACCTATTACAAGAATCATGCAACATAACCGGTTCGCCCCCCTCCCAAAAAAAGTTCTCAGATAACCAATTCCTCCCAATCTGAGGGCAAACAGCTTAAACAACAAAACTTCTCTTTCTGCTGGTCTGTGTACTGTGAAGTTCTTGGAGAGGTGAATCGCTCATGCAGTTTTAACTTGGAACTGTGAGAATCTTTGGATCTTTGATGGTTAAGCCATTGTCTAAGCACATTGGGCTGCCATAATCATGTTGAACAACTTTTTAATTCTTAACCCTGCAAATCTTAAAGAAGAGGAATCAACACTTACTTTATTTAAAAAAAAAAAAAAAACGTGGCGAAGCAACTATCTTCTATCTCACTCATGTGAACTTCAAAGTTCTCAAGTAACTTCTCATCTATCCAAAAATTGTTCTTTTTCACAAGTTCAGTCATCCTTTACTTCAATACTTCAACACAGCCTAATCCAGATGACGCAATTGGTTAACAAAGAGCAATGGCACTCTACTTCAGTCTTCAAAAGGGAATTCAGTATTTAGTAAGTCTACCAGAGCATTAAAAGGAATGTGAACAGATGCTTACTGTGAGTTTTAGTCTGTTTTTCTTTTCGGCTTCCAGTTACGCCTAACATGTGTACAGAAGGCATGATGGTAGAAAAGGCCAATGTACAGGGGATACTGAATAGAAAGCTTAACAGGCAGCCAGAGTTACATTCACAGTTTTCGTCTCTTGAGGTGCTACATCATTACTTTGGCATTTTACTGCAATCTGGTTTAGCTGGTAGGCCTCCTTTGCCATTCCAGCCTTAAGAAGACATGACAACAAAGAGCTCACTGTGATCTTATCCGGTGAGCAACCAATCGCCACCATTCTGTGGAAAATGCTGACTGCTTCACCCATCCTTCCTTTCATGCAGTGCCCAATTATAAGAATAGTAAAAGTGATCTTATCTGGTTTGCATTTCGTCTTCTCCATCTCTGCCACAACAACATTTGCCTCGTTTACCTTTCCAGCTTTACAAAACCCATCAATGACAGGGTTGTACAGAAACGGTTTTGAGACAACGCCCTCACAAGCTAACCGCCTCAAAAGATCACGAGCCCTGAGCAGCCTATTCTCTTTACAGAGCGCGTTGATAAGAATGGAATAGGTAAATGCGTTCGGACACATTCCTTTGGCATTCATTTCTTCCCAAAGACTAAACCCTTTGTTGACTTGTCCTACTCTGCAGTACCCATCAATCAAAGAAGTGTAGGTCACAACATCTGGGAAACAGCCAAAAGATTCCATCTTCCCGCGAATAACTTCCGCAGACGACATCTCACCCACTTTGGAATAACCATCGACCAGAACATTAAAAGTTATATTATTAGGATAAATCCCCAAATCAACCATTTCATCAAACAGCAGAGACGCTTCCTTCACCTTGCCAGCTTTGCAGTACCCTGACATCATCGAAGTATAAGTAACAACATCCAGAGAACAACCCTTTTTCGACTTAACCTCGCTGAACATATCGTAGGCTTTGTTAAGCTCATTACTATTGCAAAACCCCTTAATGAGAGTATTATAGGTAACGGTATCAGGTGAGCAACCAAAACTACTCATCTCAGCCAAAAGCTCTAATGCTTTCTCAGCTTTCCCTACACCGCACAAACCTCGAACCAGAATGTTAAACGTCCAGGTATCATTACAAGACTGAAACTTGAGATGCTTATGGAATAGATTCATGGCATCGTCCACACGACCCAACCTCACTAACGTGTGCAACAAACTGTTAACCACCATAGAAATTCCTTGAACCTCATAAGACTGAAGAAGCAAAGCAGTGGCAAAGTGAAGGTTACCCTTTTCAGCGAAAGAAGACACCAAAAAACCTAAAAACCGACTGTTGGGAGAAACACCATCGATCTTCATACACTCAAACACCTTCCCTGCCAAATCGTGCAAACCGGCTTTGCAAAGCGATCTAGTGAGCAAGTTGTAAGTCCAGAAAGAGTGGCGAATGTTGAGCTTGAATCTACTAAACTCCCAGAACCGAAACCGTATGTGAGGATTGTCAAGTTTCTTGACGACCTCGAATGCGATGAAGGGGTTTATATTCTTGCTGAGGTAGCAGAAACAGAGATCGGAATCTGGAACCCTGTAGACGAAGAGAGTAGAGAGGATTTTCACTAACCAAGCTTCGGGGCAATGGGTTACTTCTCGGGTATTGGTCTTTAGAGGACGAGCTTGAGCTCCGCCATGAGAGTGTGTGTGGAAGAGGCCAACGGTGGTGGCGAAGGATGATCGGATCATAACGGCGTGAAAGAAGCGGCGACTGCGATTTGGGAGGAGCTAGGGCATGTTCTGGTCAAACCCCCTCATTCGTGTAAGAGAAACATTGGATCAGAACCTTCTAGCTGACATAGAGGGTCCGAACACGCTTCCTTTGGTTTTCTGGTTTAATTAATTCCCATTAATTAATTATAGAAAACCGGAATATTTTGTTTCTCCCGTCGACTTACTTCCTATCAAATTGTTTTTTTTTTTTATTTACACCCGAGAAAGGCAGAAACTTTCCGATCGGAGGTTCAGGTCGAAGATGTCAACGGAGAGACGTCCAATGACCAACGAAGAGAACGCTATGTATGTCTTTACGCTTTCTTTTGTTAGTTGGATTTCGATTATGGGCTCGTCATTGCCAGACTCGATCGACTTGTTTCCTTTTAATAATAACAATTGTCCTGTCCTAAAATCTTTTGATGGACTAAAAACATGCACTGTTTTTGCCAATGCCCAAATCAAAAACACCTTTTAGTTACTGTGTGGGACAGGATATAATTCTTTTTGAACAATAAAAGTTTTAATTTTTCTTTGTCCGAATTGCCTTTCTTGTAGGTTCCTTGACATATTACAAGAAGCACCGTTATTCGGTCACAGGAAATCTAGAAGCCTTGTTGGAAGTTACCTCTATCTGATTCTATTAGCAGGCTATGCCGTTTTAGCTGCAGGAGCTCCTTCGATATTTCATCATCTCCACCATTTGACACCTTCTTTGCTCTGCTGCTGCGATGTTGCGCTTTTGATTCTCACAGGTTTCCCCTAACCTTCTCCTACCTTTTTATGTGAAAGGTTCAGGTTCTCTGTATCCCACCGTAACAAAATTCTTCTTCTCTTGGTCTTTAACTCGCATTCTTCTGTAGGCCTATTTAAACATTCTAGGTTGTTAGTTAATTAAGGTCTGAGAGCCTTCTTCTCTAGTTTTATCAGATTTACCAACTTTTAGATTATTGTATTGTCTTTCCTGGTTTTGTTGTTGACTGATTGTCCTCTCTCAGAGTGACTGTTATAATATATGTCTATTTGTAAGGTGCGCACCCATTATATGATATTGATCAGTTTTGTTGTTCATTTGTTTCTATATTCCTTAAGTTAATTTCCATGTGTACTGTCTCAGGTATCTTTCAACAGTACTTTGTTTTTCAAGTCCAGAAAATACGTCTTCAGGTACCAAAAGTTGATAGCTTTAGACAGTGATTACACATAGTTTGCTACTTCTTTTTTTTTTTTGGGTTTTGAGAACTAGATTTAGGTAGGAAGAGTAAGCTTCTTTTACTTATGTCATTTACTTCCTTGCACAGGGTGGCTTTTATTTAGTAGTAGATTGACTGATTAATATGAAAATCGTCTGCAGGGTTATTACAGTTTCAGTCAGAAGTTGAAGCATGTTGTTCGTCTTCCATTTGCAATTGCTTCATATGGTATCTGTCCAACCATGTCGTTTTCTCTTGATTATACTGTTTATGAAGTCTATAAGTTATATTTATTTCAGAACTAAACATATGCAGAAAATCATTTGGGTCTAGCCTGTGGATTGAAACATATCAAAATTTATATTCAAAATATGAATGGGGAATAACATGTTAATTCACCTGCAGACATGCATGACTGAACCTTGACTTGCTTCTTGTTCTCGTGTGTGTGTGTGTGTTTTTTTTTTCTGAGACTACATGTTATTGTCTTGGTGATGAAATTAGTACCTTCGATTATTCCCAGGGACCGCTGCGATGCTTCTTGTGATAGTATGGGATCCCCAAATCAGCATTCTTTCTACTTGTGCTTTACAACGGTTCGTAGCTCGTTATCCGCTTCTTGAGTATCTATCTTAGTTGCAAATCCGTAACTGCATCGTATATTGTAAAACAATTTGAAGACACGACAATAACAAATATGAAACAAGAGCAGCTAATGCTCTTTTTTTTTGGATATCATCTACAGGATCATCATGATTGCTGAATCAGTATGTGCTGGCTTCTTCATGAGTTTATATATCGGTGAGTGTGCCCTTCAAATAAATAGTATATGTTAATGTAGTAGTTTTATAAAATTGCTACTCTTATTTCAGGTTATGTGCATCAATACAACTCCGTTAATTCCAGGCCAGATGTCTTGAAGTCGTTATACTCTCCTCTTCAACCATCAAGTTCTATGGACGGCTTGAGGTATTATGAAGGCCGACTTTCTGATCAACAAACGGCTTTGTTACAATATCAGCGCGAAAACCTCCATTTTCTAAGCGAGGAGGTACCCCCTATACAGATACAAATGCTCCCCTTCAAAACATTTTTCATCTAACGTTTCTTGATTTTCTTTTGGTTATCTGTGCCTTCTCAAAGATTCTGGCTTTGCAAGAGAAACTAAGCAAATATGAACAATCTGATGATGGAAGCACCCCTCAGGTGAAGATTTTCTCTGGCAAGCTTTCCTTTACCAATAGCAGATAGCTTAATATTCCTCAATGTTAAATGCTTGGTAGGTTGATCTGGCACATCTTTTAGCTTCTCGAGATCAGGAGTTGAGGACACTTTCAGCTGAGGTAATACTTAATTCTAAAGCTCCATCTCTATTATGACGAAACCAAAACTCTATGCAAATGTGAATTGAATGTTCTTGTGAACAACCTCTCTTGCAGATGAATCAACTTCAGTCTGAGCTACGGCTTGCTCGTTCTTTGATAGCAGAGAGGGATGCAGAGGTGCAGCGTGTCAACAATACCAACAGTCAGGTATTGTACGAAAATCTAGAGATTTTATTCAAGATTCAAAGTAACCTTTGAGATGTTTGTGGGAGTTGGTGCAGTATATTGAAGAAAACGAAAGGCTGAGGGCAATTCTGAGTGAATGGAGCATGCGGGCAGCAAATGTAATTTGGTTTTGAGAAACATCATTTTCTGATAACACATATGATCACTGAATCTTTTGTTTATAATGTTAAAGCTTGAGAGAGCTTTGGAAGTGGAGCGTATGTCTAACTCGGAACTACAGAAGGAAGTCGCAGCTGGGCGTAGAAAGCAGAGGGTAGAGACATCTGAGCAATCTCCATCTTAAAAACAGACAAACAAAGCTTAGGTTCCATCAAGGTTGGTTTTGTAACTAAAAATGATGGAATCTCAGAAGTTCGTGCTTTTTTCATGGAATCAAAGCTGCTGCTTATAAATGCTTTCTATCTTGTACTTCCATGTAAGTTACGACAGCTTTTTGTTTGCTGTTGAAATGAAGCTATTTGTACAAATGCTTTTAAAAGGAAATGATTGTCTGTAAATGATGTCTGGATCCGCTTGAGTTCTTTAGCTATCTGGATCATATTCGGTCTGTCTTCCATATCTCTGCTCGCTGCGGCTCAGAGCTAGTACAATACACTTATTCAAGTTTCACTGTTTGAGCACTTTGTGTTGGCAGAGTTGTCTTCGGTTTATGTTTATGGGCTTCAGGACGTATATACTAGGCGTAGGCACATTTATCCACAACCGAAAAACCGAACCAAAAAACAAGGTTCGTTTAGGTTTGGATCCTATCAATTATCCGAACGAATCTTATATCTATAGAACTGAAACCAAACTGGAACAGAACCGAGAATCAAATGGATAGTTCAAAGTAACCAAACATTATATTATATATTTATATACATTTATAAATTTTTATGATACAATGACGAATTAGTTTTCTTTTTTCAATTACTCTTAGTTGAAAAAAAGAAATGGATATCCTAATACTGGATTCCACTTTGTCTTCTCTCATGTTTGTGACTTCAAGAAATTGTTCACAGTCACATGTATGAATAATCTTCGTCAATTCTCTAACTGTTTGAACCAAGTTTAGTCGAGACTCGTACACTAAGACCTAACTCGCCGGTAGGTTAGTTCAAAGGCATTTCCTATTGATCAGAAAAGAGTATTGCTTACAAATGAAGAAATAAACGGAAAGGTAAGCCGGTGCTCGGAGAGCTGACCGAAAAAAGTACAAATCAACAGAAATACAATGAGTAAAACTCTAGTTTTTAGCTGCCAAGTATGTGTGTGAATGTTCGGATCCTCTCCTCCAGTGGGCCTCCTCCTTATATAGATAAACCTCTCTCCTCCGTTCGCCCTAGGTCGTCTGTTCCTAATGGACTTAACCCCTCTCAGACCGAGAAAATGGGCTGAGAAATTGGCTTTTGAGCCAAGCTGATGCACATACTTTGTGGAGCCGAGTCAAGTAGTCATAAGCCGAGTTCGCGCATTTAGTCGGGATCCGCTTGCCCAAGCCGACTCTCTGGGCCGGCTTTACGGGCCAAATCCTCTATTTTATATGTCTTGTAGAGGGATGCAATTCATCTCTTACAATAAGTACCCCCTAGTTCACTTGTGAGATCAACTTTTTTGGTTCGTCTTTTACCCGGTTAGAGAGTATGCCTCCGAAGAAGAGATTATCTCGAGAGCAGAAAAGAAAGGCCGTAGCCACTGAGTCGAGTCCAGAGAAGGATCTGGCGGTCAATGGAAGTCCTCTCGACGAATTAAGCCTAATTCATCGTGATCCCATGATGGATACGGCTAGCCTTGATCTGCCGCAGCGTCTTTTGGTCGCTGACGCCTTAAAGTTTTTCAGAGGGGAAGGCGGCGGTCAGGCTGCGCTCGATGATCAGGAAGTCGTCGTGATTGACGGCCAGGGGGTAACAAAAGATGATGATTCAAGCAGTTCTGAGGAGCGTTCCTCGGATGATCAGATAGACAATGCATAATTATATCCGATCTGCTTCTATCCAGGTGGAGTTTTTTGAAGAAACTTTGGCTCTAGCTCCCGAGCTCATGTGTCTTTTGGTCGTGGAGGGCCAGAGTAGGGAGAATGTGAGGTATACTTGGTCTGCGGTCGGAAGTGTGAAGAAGCTTTTTAGGAAATGCGGAGCCACATGTGTGACCTTCCTTATCCCAATGAATGACCAGAAGCCATGGACCCCTACGGTCTGATATCAGTGTGTATATGAGTCGTATTTCCAGAAATACACCAAACTTTGGTTTCCTATCCCTACTGATTACATCCTACTGTTTTCGTCGGGACATGGCGATCTCTTAGTTCTTAAATGGCTCGTTTCGTATCGCGGTTGCGCTGATGGTGATGGATGTGGAAGTTGACATTTCCATGAGTGTTCAAGTCTTCGAGGAACTGACCTTTGTGCATCCCATGCCAAATGGTTTATTCTCGGTGAAAATGCAGCCGAGCTACAACATTCTGACCGGTCATCCGAACAAAACGGATCACTGGCAACTCTACTACTTTTACATTAAAAACGACGAGTTCGCATTCGAGGAACCCCCCAAAGTCGATTACATAGTCCTTTGGAGTTACATAATTGGTAGATTGTCATCGCGAACAACCGTTCTCTTCTCGAACTCTGACCTTTTCTCTCTTTTTATGTTTTCTTGTTAATCATCCCAACACGATCCATATTCGGAGAACTTCTTGGAGAACGCCTAGTCTATCACAGCTCTTAGACATCGACATTGGCCGAAGATCAGTCACGAAAAGATCCTTTGTTTTCAGAGACGCGTCGCCAAAGGTATGTTTTCTCGGTGTTTCGTCATTTGCACGGGGTCTTGTACTTCTTTTGCTCGGTGTTTGATTTCTTGACTCTTCTAATGATGGTCCGTGCAGTCGACTAGGTATCAAACCTCCAGTGTTTGGTGGTTCCTAGTAAGAAGCAACTACAACTTTTCACAAAGAAGAAGCATAATCAAATCAAGAAGGCTAGGAAGATGAAGGACATGCCAATCTCAATTCTTTTATAGGAGACAAGTTAAACTTGATGGATCTGAACCCAACGGCTGTTCTGGGATGGATTCGGGGGCATTGTCGAATGCCGCTCCGGCATCATAGAATACTCTGCAGCCGGTTAATACAGATACCAAAGTGGCAGATCTCGTTTCTGAAACCGGAGAACCCATACAAAAGAAGAAGAGCAAGAAGAGGTTGAGGAGCGATTGAACTGACGAGGGCGATGTCCCCGAGGGGTGTTTTGTAGAATCCTTTCAAGGAGGAGGAAGAAATCCCACCGGGAGGAACCGAGCAGTGACAAGCCATCTAGCGGGGTGGAAGACAACCATGACGTTGGTTTGGAAGTCTACAAAACTTCGGGGAAAAGATTGAAGAGAAAGAGAAAGTCCTTCGAGAGAAACGTCACAACAGACAAGTCGAGGAGAGGTAGAGCAAGCCCGCCGAACACGATCACAGCAACAAGATTGGGGGTTAGAGGCACTCCCATTACGGATGTTGTTATTCCTGAAACTGCCAAACCAACGGTAGAGAGCGGTGCCATGACCCTTCCTTTAAAGGCCCCATAACAAAGTGGCAAACCGGGTATACTTCCATTATTTTAGTGAGATCCCACTCATCAACGCTCCGATCCATTGCGCTGAGCTTGTTCGTCCGGTTAATGGTGGACCAAAAGATATGCCGGCGGTTGGGGAATTCATCAATGCTGACACGTACATAGATGCTGATAAGAACTCCCCTTGGTGAGTTACCTTGATGCATTATATGTTAATAAATTCACTTCTCAAGAATTCAATTTTTGACTTGACGATGTTTTCTCTTATGCAGCATGGGGGCCGTATGAACTTCCTGGTTCAAGAATATGACACGGCTTTCAAGCGTGCCATCGGGAAGGTGAAGGCTAATGAGGTTTTCATCTAGAAGAAGAGGATGAAAGTCATAGAGGCGTCCTAGATAACTTTTGAGGAGCAAGACCATGACGTTGTTTGTTACAAAGAGGAGAGGAAAAAGTCTTCAAATCTCGAGAAGGAGCTAGAACGTTCCATGATGCGATAGAGAAGCTGAAGCGGGAGAAGGCCAAAAAGGGGGAGGAGATCGCCGCTTTGGCTGCTGAGAAGGAGAAAGAGATCGATCTCTTGAAAAGATCTCGCAGTCATGAGGTGACCTGGGAGCGGTTGAGAGTTTAAACCGCCATGATCGTTAGATGCAATTGTTGCTTCGCCAATATCTGAGAGAACGTGACTTGTCCGGATGCTTACGAAGAGAAACATCTTCTATTTTTCCAAGCGTGTTGATAAGGGAAAAGGGCACGTTGATTCCTCAAGGAGTCATAGACGTCTTCATTGCAAGGAAAACTAAATACGAGCAAGAAGCCAAAGAGCTTGAAGTCGACGATATCCCAGAGACCGATCTCTCACTGTCCCCGCTTAGGTTACCATCACAGTTCCTCAATGAGCGCCTTCTCGCCGGTATGGATCCATTAGGGTCGAATGTCAATCTGTTCAATCCGGCGACTGCTGCCATTCTCCAGACTCCGAGCAATTCCATTGGTGGTGCTGTAGTAGAACAAGGTGACCCTTCTATTCGGGACTCGGCCCCCGCGGAAGATCTGATTGGAAAACCAGGACCCAAAGTCAATGTCATGACTCGTGTGGAAGATCCGACATAACCTCAAATCATCATATCGATGGAAGCCAGAGGGTGTTCCGAAATGGAGAATGACAAGCTTGATAGTCAACCCCCGGCATTGTACGGTGGGGCTGAAGATCCATTGGTGGAGAACCAGAGTCAAAAGGCCGTAAGGAGCGAGAGATATGTGGTGTGGGAGATAGCGAGGTCAATGACAAGTCCAAAGAGGCAGCCGGAAATGCAGGGGATTCTTTGGTGGCTGAGTAAGATCAAGACATAGAGATTGCCGAGTAGTCTCTTTGTTGTTTTTTTTTTTTTTTAAATGGTAGGACCTGTTAGTCCTTTGTTGTAATATTCCAAACTTTTTTGTGGCTTTTAATGTGACGTTCATTCATCAGTTGTCTTTTATTATAAAAGATTAGGAAGTCATTCAAGGCCTCAAAGTTCAGAGTACGATTGGCTCGAAGTAATGCAGGAAGCCTTTAGTGGGAAGACTATAGGACTTAAGAATTATCGAAGTGCCAATATTTTTGTTAGGGTATTTTTAGGTAGAGTCTTTGATGGCACCACATAATGATAAATAAACAAGAAGAACCAAAGAAATCGAGACTGAAAGAGATGTTTTATTAAATGAATGAGCAGGAACTACAACGTTTGGTGTATAAACCCTAGTTCTAGCCGCCTAGCTCTAATATCTTCGTCTCAGAATGTTGATCGCTTGTTCTAGGGTTTGGGCTCCCCTTATATAGTCAAGTAGATATCAGTTGTTAGGTTAAACTCTTCCATATACGGAAATATGGAAGAATTCTCTTAAGTAAAAATCTTCTATTTTACCCGGAGGCAGGGATCTAAGCAGGGGTCGGAGCCGGAGCTTCTCTTAGAAGGAACCTGGAGGCCGGTGTCTTGCTCGAGGCCTGGAAAAATTTCATACTAGAGTACTTTTCCCCAACAGTTTGCCCCTTATTTCTCGATTTTGTCATCGCATTCGGGAGATAATATCTGCACTTGAGTCAACCGGGATTATCAGTGGCGCATGACTCGTTAAATAAATTTTGATACTTCAATGGGTACCAAATATTTTGCTTGTTGAAGGCGAGGACCTTAGACACGTAGCAAGACTCTGGAGGAGTAAAAGGTTGCCAGGAGGTCCTTGTTTATGTGCCTGGTGTCGGGGAGTAATCTTTCATTTTGTGTCGAGGCCCTTTTTTCCTTCTCTTTTGGAGCGTAATTTTGGAAAGAGTAGCATGATTTCTAATTTTCAAAGAATATCCTTTTTTCTTCGGAAGATACTACTCCTTATTTTCCTTTGGATAATATGGCTTTTTGAATATCTTCAATGGTGCCAATGGTTTTTTTTTACTCGGGGGTGGGGTGGGTGGGGGGGGGGTGTTATGTATATATGAACCTCTCGAGATGATGACAGATTCATTATGTTTCCAGCTTTTATATATCTGACCTAGAAGAATGGATGGTTGTTCTAACTTCTCTGTCTTTCCGACTTCACTTGTGGGCGGCCGTATGAGGCCATGTCGTCTTTTTGGAAATCCTTTCTCATCTCCTATACCCTCTTGGGGGGGGGAGCCTCCCGAGGCTAACCATGAAGTTTCTCCAGCGTTTCCTTTAAGGCATCAACAATTTTAGAAATCGACGATGATGGTCCATGTTCTGAAATTCAAGACGAAAAAATTGTGGAGATCCGAAGGAGGTATTCGATTCCTCCCTTTGTGGAGTAAAGGAGACGTACAAAGTTCGAGCATGCTCCGAATGGAGGAGTGAATGAGGTGGCTGTTTACGAGGTGTACTTAGAGGCGCGCCTTAGGGTCGGTATCTCTTCTTTGATAGTCGAAGTTTCATCATACTTCAGTTTCTCTCCTTCTCAGCTTACTACCCTGGCTTGGAGAACTCTGATCGCTATCCAGGTGTTGGGAGAGTTCCATGGCATACCTTTCGGAATGCACAAGATCCTATATTCCTATTTTTTTGCTCCTTTGGTCAGCAAGAAAGGTTTTTACCATATTTGATCTCGGGATGGTGAGCCTATAGTTGAGGAACCAATGAGAGGCGTCAAAGGGAACTACCCGTTCGGGGACCAATGTGACGATATGTACATGTTTATGAAGGTCAACAGGGCGCTATGATTTCCTTTGTTTTGGCGGACCGTCAGTAAGTCTTCCGCTAGATCCTTCAGAGGATGGTTCTTATCCTCAATTTCTTCTAACTGTTGGATGGTTTCTTGTTTTAGTTGTATTGCATCCCGTATCCTTTGCCGAAGAGGCGTTGGTGAAGCTGGTGTTTGAGGTTCCGAGGTGAATTTCTGGGTGTATTTCCTGGTGAGCCGGGAAGCTTTACGTCACAGCCGTATCTGGGTAAGTTTCCATTTGCTTTATCTAGTTGTTTTTTGCTTAGAGCTCTATTATTACTATTTTGAATTCTTTCTTTCGCTGCCTTGTCTTCAGGAAACGTCCTTAGGCTTTCAATATCTGATGTTCACGACGAGTATCATAAGGCCAAAATATGGAGGAGGCGTCCCTTTTCTCCGGCCGGTTTGGCGAGTATCAATCACCTCTTCGACCATCGGTCTGTTACCCTTTCCGGTGAATATTTTTGAAGACTCCAGTAGCTGGGAGGCGTTGACTGTTTGTTATCCCTCATTGGATGATGACTGCTTGAGGTTCGAGCGAGAGAGACTTTAGGGAGAGATTATCTTTCCCGTGCCGGCTTACAAGACATGATAACCCAGCAAAATCTGTTGGTTTTGCAAGCCATGATCTCTGCCTGATGGGAACTTATGAAGGAATGGTTGGAGAAGCGGACCGGACACTGGAATCCAGAAGAAGAATATCATCAATTCTTTCTTTTGGTGGGAGAGGGTGGATCTCTAGGGACTTTTCCTTTGGTGATTGCTTCAAACTCTGCGAGCGGATCACAGCCTTCTGAGGATCATTCCTGCTAAGAGATTCTTTGTGATTTTCATTTTCTTCTTGTTGTTGGTGTTTTAATGGTTGTAAGTCTCTCAGTTGGGGTCTTTATGTAACTCCGAGCTTTCTTGCTTTTTCTTTTAAAAATTATTTGGAGTATGCTGTTTTCCTTGCATATGGTTTGACCCTTCTCTCTTATTTTTTCCTTCTATAATGCCCCTTGGAGGATCTGAGGATATGACATGTCTACTCTGCGGATTTTAGGATTCATAGATTAAACCTTTAAGGGGGTTTCTCCACCATGATGAATTATTAATCTTTAGAGTTAAGTTTTCATAAGGCCATTTGCCCTTAAGACCCTTCAACTTTCATTGTTTCTTTCCATGGGGAGCAAATCATGTTAGAGGAAGCTTGGAGGTACTACATCTCCTTTTTGATTCAAAGCTTGGCAGATTCTGAACTGAGAATCCATAGGACGTTGAACTCGGATGTTTCTTTCCAATGTCGTATTCTGCCTCCCTTATGTGGGCTACTACTGACAATAACATAGATTTGTATATTAGATTTTTGAGCCCAAAGGCTTTCTTGATATTGTACTTCAATCTCCTTTATGCAGGCCTCTATCGATGAGAATAAGTTTGTGAACTTAAATGTAGAGATAGGTATTGTATTCCACCCCCCGTAAGCGGGTTACTAACAATGCGAATGGTGCAAGTCTGTGGACTTGGATAGGGATAAGTTGACATCATATTCCATCACTCTTAGGTAGGTTACAAATGAAATTCCTTTTATGTGTCTGTAGAATTTTGTTTCAACCCCAAAGGTTGTTATGGAACCGGGAGGTTGTTTTCTTTGAGATCGTACTCCGCCTCCCTTAGGTAGGCTACTACCGATCTCGGTTTAGACCTCGCCATCTGCCATTCTGAAGTATGCCACTATCAAGATCTTATCATGCTGCACTCTACTTCCTGCAGAAAGCCAATGTCAGACTTTTCTCTCGTGCTGGTGTGATGTCAACCCTGAGAAGGGTTAGGCAATCACCAGTCTTATCGATTGGTGCTAGTGTGAATTTACCTGGGGTGGTGATTCAAGCCAAGATTTTCTGCTTTCTACGTCTGGATAGGCAGGGTTTTGTGTGCTCCCAAACTTTGCACTTCTTGCTCCATGTATCAACCCTTGAGTTTGTTTACAGTACTTTGCAAATATACTTTGTGCCCCCTGCGTTGTATGTAGCACATAGCATTTTAACGCAGGGTTTCGCACATTTCGTACTGAAGGGTCATGCATATTAACTATAGGAAATATGAGTATTAATAGCATCAGATTATATCGTTTATGACAATTCTGATACTGTGTATCAACACTTACTTTTTTATAGCGTTTGTAAATAAAAAAATTAGCCGCGTTAATTTTCTAAGTGTAAGCGCCTTACCATTGCATATTCAAAACTAAACGCTATCGTAAATGTAAAATATCTCAAGTTTTAGTCAAAATACTTCAAGTTAATCTTTGACTAGGCTTTATACACACTCGTCAAATCTCAATTTAACTCATTGGTTCTCGCAGAAAGGTTTATTGATCTAAATTCAGGAGAAGGATAGTGTGAATCCAAGCACGGCTGCTTCAAGCGCATAAGCCATGGAATTGGACAAGCCGAAGGCAGAGAATAACAAGGAAGGAATTAGTTACATCAACAGCCGCAAAGCCATAGCTCATCAGCTCGTCTGCAATATCCTCTGCTCCTTACCCAAATTCTTATTTACTTCCCCATGTTCCATAGGTCGGCAAAAGGGTTTCGTCTCCGGTCACCGTTAAAGCAATACGACGAAGAAAGCTTCACCTTTTTCTTCATGATTATGTTGCAAAGTACCAAGTATATGTCTGGTTCTGTTCTTTGTTCTAATGGCGGTATTGAAATTAAATTGTACATCAAGATTGGTCTGGGAGGGTCTGATGTATTGAAGGCATCAAATGTTTTCATGTTCTAATTGGTGTCTGTGTAGAGATAAGCCAGAAAGAACCTTGAATAACAAGGGAACCTATTCCTAGTTAGTTTATGATCTTAAGAGATAAGGATCATATCTTGTTTCTTTTCTATTAGGAATAGGATTTAGTTAAGTCTCTATATAAGCAAAGTCATGTGATGACGTTAACCCAAGAGTTTGAGAAATAGTGAGTTGTGAGAGCTTAAGTTTTGAGTTGATTTTCTTAAGCTAAAAAAGTGAGTTATACTTTATATTTCATACGATCTTGAGAACTAGATTTGGTATCAAAGCCATTGAAAAATAAACGATCTTAAACATCAATCATTTTTCATGGGAGAGATAACGACATCAACGTCAACCGCAAGAACAAAAGGAGGGGGTCCTTCATCGATAAGCTGTCCGATGTTGAGCTCAACCAATTATACAGTGTGGGCTATAAGGATCAAGGTACTGCTGAAAGTCCACAAGGTCTGGGAGGTTGTAGACAAAAAATCCAAGGACAATGAGAAGAATGACATGGCCACAATTTTACTTTTTCAATCGATACCCGATTCATTAATCCTGCAAGTAGGAGAGTTAGACACAAGAAAACAGGTTTGGGAGGCAATCAAGGCGAGACACATGGGAGCAGAACATGTTTGAGAAGCTCGTCTACAAACGTTAATGGCTGAATTCGACCGTTTAAAGATGAAGGACACAGAAACTATTGATGATTTTGTTGGAAAAGTCTATGAAATCTCATCAAAAGCCGCTGCGTTAGGAGATACTATTGAAGAAACAAAGCTAGTCAAGAATGTTGGGAGCGAATCCCGCGATTCCCCCACAGAGCCCTTCCAATAACCGAGTCCGATCCATCCCTCTTTGAACAGGGAGATCAAGCGAGAAACAGGACTATCCAACCGGATTCGGATGCTCGTTCGATCGACAGGCCGAGACGCGGAGGCCCACTCGATCGACAGGCCAAATAAGGCCTCTTATCGGCCCAAGGCCCATATGTGGGAAACTTAGGCGTACCTCCTAGGGCGAACGACCCAAGGGAGGAGGAGGATGGACTATAAAAGAGGAAGAGGGAAGAGGAAGAAGGGGATCCGAAGGAGATGAAAAACACTGACAGCAAGATTAGGGTTTTACAACCGATCGAACTTCCGTTAATTCTCGTCGGCGCTTTTACAAAGCTCCGATCGTCTTTCCTTTCCTTAAACTTTCTTGTAATCGCTTGTAAAGTCTAAAACCGATAAATAAAACGCCTTTGAAGGACCCACAATCGAGTTTAGTTTTCTTTGAATTAACCTAACCAAACTCGGATTCAACAGTTGGCGCCCACCGTGGGGCCCTACAAAGTAGCATTTGTACAGTCGGTATGAGTCACGACGATACCCCTAGCGATACGTCGGCCGACGAAAGGCAACCGTCAGTGACCACGACACCGACCGTCGCGATGTCAAACGTGACCGACATGATGCAGCTAATCATGGCACGTTTCGAGCAACAGGAGGAGGCCAATAAGGCTACGAACGACCGTCTGGCTGCGCTCGCTGCCGCCCTTGCAACCCTAAACAGTAAAGGGAACGTGTCGGAGCCTGCGAGACGGCGGCTGTTCATAACCATGAACCCAAACAGAGCTGGAAAGCCGGTCGATGCAGCACATCCGGCTAACGGTGAGGCCATAATAGCGCACCCGACGAATGATGACGTTACCGCGACGACAGATCAGTCGGATTCCCTCACCAGCCATCAAATCGCCGATCTACGCCTCTCCTTGCAGGATATCCACTCTAAGATCCACCACGTTACAACGTCGGCACCCGAAATCGAACGCATCCTCGCCGCCACGCGAAGGAACCCATTCACCAGACGAGTGACCGACGTCAAGGTCCGACCAACAGAAAAACTCCGTATTCCATTGTATTCTGGAGATTCCGACCCGACTGATCACATGACCGCATTCAACATCACCATGGGTCGAACTCATTTCTCAGACGAAGAGAAAGATGCAGGCTTCTGTCAACTTTTCGTCGAGAGCCTCTCCGGGCTGGCCCTTACCTGGTTCTCCCAGCTGGAAGAGGGGTCTATCGATTGCTTTCATAGCCTGTCGGCCCACTTCCTCAAGCATTATATTATGTTCACTCGCCAAGGAGCGTCGTCCGCCGACCTTTGGAAGCTGTCCCAGTCGTCTGGAGAAAGCCTTCAAGACTTCATGGAAAGATTCAAGCAAGTCGTGTCAAAGGTCCATGTTCCAGATCACACAGCCGTCGAGGCGTTGGTCCACTCACTGTGGATCCACTTCAAGTTTCGTGAATACCTATACGCGCACCCGACGATATCTCTCCAAGAAGCCCTCCACTGGTCGAAAAACTTCATCACGATGGAGGAGGACAAGCGAGCTTTCCTCAGTAAGCAACAAGCCCTGAAGCAGACCGTCACCAAAGCGGCCAACGCCCATCAGGAGCCACGACAACATGCGCCTTACGCTAAGGGCAATAAGAAGAAAGGCACGGTGTACACCGTCGCCGAGGACGATCAACAGGGTACGCCGGCTGCTGTCCGCGAACCTGGATGGAACGTTTGGGAGAGGGATGCCGAAGGCAAATCACAACAGCCTCGGAACCCTCCTCCAGCGAACCACACTAGCTCTTATGATCTCAACAAATACTGCAAGTACCATAAGATCAAGGCGCACAACACGAAGGAGTGCAAGAAGCTCCAGGAAGCGCTCCTCACAGCCTTCAAGAAGGGGAAAATCCCGAACCTCCGAAGCCGAAGCCCAAAAGTTGGAGCAAGACGAAGGACAGGAAGAAAACCCCCATGGTAAAGTAGTCAATGAAGCAAGCCCGGACGACAATACCGCGCAATCACTTCACGACGACGACTATACGTCCGATGAGGAGAAGCCAAAATCCTGTCGGACGATCTTTACTATTCGAGCCGTCCGGTCCTCTGACGCAGCAACAGATACACCACCAACCGAGGACTTACGAGAAACGATCGCCCGGCGAGCACTAAAGGCAGACGAGCGCCCCATCCCCGACGGCTCGAAGGCGACGGCTCGAAGGCGACGACTCTCACCGCATCAGAAGCCCGACACGAGCTGATATCCAAGCGGGAAAACCGTCATCCCAGCCATTCACACTTGAAGGAATCTCTCCCAGTCAGTCAGACCAAGGACAGCAAGTGTCGAGCGATTGACCTCCGCACCCAACTCAATTCACGAATTCCCGACCTACAGGAAAAGATGAAATGACAACGATCAAAGCAACCTGACGAATCGTCAGAGCAGGCTGACCAAGAAGACTTGCGCATCCGACTCACAAAAATCAAAGCCGAACGATCGTGTCAACTGGAGGAACCGAACGCCGGGCGATTGCTTCGATTGAATGTCATCATGGGAGGGTCCCCCCCTTGCAACAACTCTGTTAGGTCCGTGAAAGAGTTTTGGCGAAAGGCAGTAACTGCTAAGAGCTGACCCTCCACCCCGGAGGCAAGCCCCCAAATCACCTTTTCCGCTGAAGATGATGTAGGAGTACATATGCCACACAACGATTCACTTCTCGTCGAGGTAGGAATTGGCGATTGCACAGTGACCAAAGTCTTGGTGGATGCTGGTAGCTCGGTCGACCTCATCTTTAAAAACACTCTTGTCAAGATGGGGATCAACCTCAGCGACATGAAGCCCTCAGCGCGTTCGTTATCTGGCTTTATGGATCATCTGAAACTATGCTGGGAACTATCCGTTTGCGCGTCTATGCCCAAGGAGTCCCCAAAAGCGTCAAGTTCTCCGTCATCGACGTGCGAGCCCCGTATAATGCCATTTTAGGAACCCCTTGGATCCATGCTATGAAAGCTATCCCGTCTACCTACCACCAATGTGTCAAATTCCCTGGGAACGGTAGTCGAATTGTCACTCTTCGTGGGGACCAGGCCGCCGCACGCGACCTCCTCGTTGCCGAAGTAAAAAACCAGCAAGCAGTCGCCCATGTTAACACAGTTACCAAATCAATCCAAAATATCTATCCTTTGCAAGAAGAGATTCTTGAGGTTACCGTCGACGACAAAGACCCATCAAAAACGGTCTGAATCGGTGCTTACCTACCCGACGAGACTAAAGACAAGATCGTGTCATTCCTCAAAAGAAATGTCTCCACATTTGCTTGGTCGACCGCTGATATGAAAGGGATCGATCCAACCATCACAACCCACAAACTCAATGTCGATCCAACCTTCAAGCCAATCCGTCAGAAAAGATGAAAGCTTGGATCCTAGCGATCGAAAGCTGTAAACGAGGAGGTTGAGCGATTGCTCAGCGCAGGGTCGATCACTAAGTAAAATTTCTCGAATGGCTAGCAAACCCGGTTGTGGTCAAGAAATAGAACGGTAAATGGAGGGTCTGCATCGATTTCACCGATCTCAACAGAGCATGCCCGAAGGATAGCTTTCCCCTACCGCACATCGATCGCCTTGTCGAAGCAACAACTGGAAACGAGTTGCTGACTTTTATGGACGCTTTCTCAGGTTACAACCAGATAATGATGCACCCGGATGATCGAGAAAAAACGGCTTTCATGACTGACCGCGGAACGTATTGCTACAAAGTGATGTCGTTCGGCCTCAAAAATGCAGGTGCAACCTATCAGCGCCTCGTCAACAGGATGTTCGCCGAACGTTTAGGGGTCACCATTGAGGTCTATATCGATGACATGTTGGTAAAATCTCCCAGGGCTGCCGACCATATCCACCATCTCGAAGACTGTTTCTCCATCTTGAATGAATATGGGATGAAGCTCAACCCATCTAAATGCACTTTCAGAGTTACATCTGGCGAGTTCTTAGGGTATATCGTAACGCAGAGGGGGATTGAAGCAAATCCAAAGCAAATTTCTGCCATCTTGTATCTCCCAAGCCCCAAGAATATTCGCAAAGTGCAAAGATTGACCGGCCGAATCGCTGCCCTCAATCGATTTATCTCACGTTCGACCGACAAGTGTCTCCCCTTTCATGACCTCTTGCGCGGCAACAAGAAATTTATTTGGGACGAACGTTGTGAAGAAGCCTTCGAGTAACTCAAACGATACCTGACGCCGCCTCTCGTACTAGCCAAACCTGACAAAGGTGACACGCTATACCTTTATGTTGCGGTCTCTACTACAGCCGTAAGCAGTGTTCTCGTCAAAGAAGACCGGGAGGAACAAATGCCGATATTCTACATCAGCAAATGTATGACCGATGCGGACACACGTTACTCCACGCTCGAAAAAATGGCGCTAGCCATGATAACTTCAGCGAGGAAGCTCAGGCCCTACTTTCAGTCCCATTCGATCGTTATTCTCACCAACCTGCCGCTACGAACCATTATGCAAAACGCCAATCGTTCAGGTCGACTCTCCAAGTGGGCCGTCGAGCTCAGCGAATATGATGTCACATTCCAGAACAGACCATCTGCCAAATCGCAAATCCTATCTGACTTCCTGATCAAGCTAACTCCGGAACTCGACCAGGACCTGCACCTACTGAGCGACAACTGGATTTTACACGTCGACGGATCGTCTTCTATCAAAGGGTCTGGAATCGGCATCCACCTTCAGTCTCCAACCGGTGAGCTACTCCAACAATCTTTTTGGCTCGTCTTTAAAGCATCCAACAACGAAGCTGAGTACGAATCCCTCATCGCCGGACTACGCCTCGTGCGCGCCGTTCAAGCGAGGCGTATCCACGCATATTGCGATTCACAACTGGTCGCTAACCAGTTCAGCGGCGACTATGACGCAAAGAACGAGCGAATGGACGCCTACCTGAAAATCGTACGTGACCTCGCCAAGGAATTCGACTCTTTTCAGCTTACACGAATCCCCCGCGGCAAAAATGTCTTAGCGGACGCCTTGGCAGCGCTCGACAGCAGCCCAGGCGATCAAGTCAAACGAACTATACCGGTCGAACATATTGACAGGCCTAGCATCACCTTACCTCACAAAGAAAGCGAACATATAACAGTGATCGATACGATCGATCCCATGGATACAAGCGAACGAGTTGATCACCCCGAAGAAACGCCGCCTGACTGGCGAGTCCCGTTCATACAATACCTCTCCGACGGGTCACTCCCTGAGGATAAGTGGGAAGCCCGTCGATTGAAAGCTAAAAGTTCCAACTATGTTGTTCTCGACGGACGATTGCATCGTTGGACTTCTGCGAAAATCCTCTTGACATGCGTCAATTCGGAAGAAGCATCATTGGTCATGGCTGAAACTCACGAAGGAGTGGCAGGGAACCATTCAGGCGGCAGAGCGTTGTCTCTTAAAGTGAAAAGCTTAGGATTCTACTGGCCAACCATGGTCGCCGACTGCGAGTCGTACGCTCGAAAATGCGACAAGTGTCAATTTCACGCACCAAATATTCACTGCCCGACCGAACTCTTGCAGACTACGACAGCCCCATATCCTTTCATGCGTTGGGCAATGGACATCATCGGACCGATGCCAAGCTCCATACAGCACAAATATGTTCTAATCATGACAGATTACTTCACAAAGTGGGTAGAGACGAAAGCGCTAGTCCACACCACGGACAAAGAAGTGCAGAACTTCGTTTGGAAGAACATCATCTGCCGGTACGGTATTCCCTATGAAATCGTCACTGACAATGGCTCGCAGTTCATCTCAACCAAGTTCCACGGTTTCTTAGAACGATGGGGAATTCGTTTGTCTACATCGTCGCCCCAATATCCACAGAGCAACGGCCAGGCCGAAGCGACCAACAAGACAATCCTCGATGGAATCAAAAAAAACGTCTCGATCTCAAGAAGGGCCATTGGACCGACGAACTGGACGGAGTGCTCTGGTCGCACCGAACAACCCCGCAAAGAGCTACAAGTCTAACCCCATTCTTCCTAGCGTATGGGTTCGAAGCTATGGCTCCGGCCGAAGTCAATGTTACAAGCCTTCGCCGAGCAAAAATGCCACATCGCACAGACCTCAACAGACAAATGTTGCTCGATGCTCAAGATACGATCGAAGAACGGAGAGACCAAGCACTGCTTCGTATCCAGAATTATCAACATCTTGCTGAGTCTTACTACAACAAGCAGGTCCGCGCGCGACCTTTAGAGCTCAACAACCTCGTCCTCCGCAAGGTGTTCGAAAACACAAATGAATGGAGGGCCGGAAAGTTAGGGACGAACTGGGAAGGACCATACAAGATAGTCGAAGTCGTCAATCCCAGCGTCTACTGACTGGAAACTTTGACTGGAAAGCCAGTTCCCATGGCGTGGAACGCCTCAAACCTTCGCAAGTATTATACTTGTCCACGATAGCTAAAATATATATAAAAAAAAAGAAAATAAAATAAAAAAAAAACAAAGAAAAAATGACAACACATTACTTTCGATTCTAAACCCGTTCCGAAGGGGGGTCACAGATTTCCAGGCTCGGGGAGGCTGCTTCTTGAGCGTCGCCTTCGGACTTTTGACCTTCCAAGTCATCCTCATGAGCTTCAGCGACGCCTACATCGGCAGTCGGAATGGCTTTCTGTCGAGCGGCCGGACTAGGCTCTTACCCGCAGCAGAAGCTGTGTCCTTCGGAGCGGGTGATCGAAGGGATGCCGCGGTTGTCGAGTCAACGGTTCCCAGGTTCGATCCAAACTGGTCGAAGCCGAACAGCGGCTCGATGTGGAGCGGGGAGAGAATGAGATCTTGATCATTGATTTCCTTAACCTCGGCCTCCTCAGCCTCCTTCTAGAATCTCGCTTTGTCTTCAGTCAGGATGTCCTTCAGCTTTTGGGGAACTTGAAGCCCCCATTTTTCCAGCAGATCCATGGATTGAAGCGTCCCAGAGGCCTGACTGTGGAGGAACAACTTCGATTCATGGTTGTCACGATCGGCCATATATTTCTGAAATTTGTCGAAACGACGATTGCATTTGAGGGTCATGCCGGTCATGACGCGATTCCTCTCGCACGCGACCTCTTGTAAGCGCGATCGCCTCAGGCGATCCATCTCCTTCTTTGCCTGATCAGCCTCTTCGGCCTTCTCCTTCTTGAGTCGGGCGATGGTAGATCGAGCAGCCTCCAGGTCAGCCTCGAGGCCCGCGGCCTTCTTGACCGCCTGTTTACATTCGCGATAATGGCGATTCCGCTCGGCAACCACCCGCTCGCCTTCTCGAGAATGTCCTTCTTCGTTTTCTCGAACTCACCATCCTTCGTCCTGATCGTCTCTTCGGGCCTTGATCAGCTCTGCAACCACCTTCCGCAGGGCCAACTCGTACTCCAAGACAAGGAGGTTCTTGCCCGCCATAGCATGAGAATAAGGAATTAAGCGGGTCAATGAACGAGCAGAAGAACGAACACGAAAGAATTTGAGGATGAGAGCTTACGACAATATCAGCAAGGGCGGAATCTAGGAACTTGTCGGCGAATGCAAGGTCTGAAACCTCCGGCATCTTCCTGACCCCCCCCCCCCCTCTAATTTGGCGTATCAGCTCGCCGCACGCGTCGAGGTCGTTTACTAGAGGAGTGTCTCCATTGTAGCGGTAGTTCACCGCCTCGGAGGTAGCGATGGGCGGCTTCTTGGTCAGCGGAGTCTTTCCATCGCAAAGAGCACGATGAGGAGGGACCAAACGATCGACAAAGTCCCTACGACCGTTTCCCGGCTCCTGGGCGCTCTCCGCAGGCAACTCCCTCCTTTTCGACTCTGCGGATACTCCTTGCTCTCCCGCAGGGGAACACCTAGGAGACAAGGTCCGGTCGCCATCTGCATCGTCCGACACCGGACCCGGGGATTGATTATCTCCTGGACTTCCCCTAGTCTCGCTGGGCGATCGATCCTCCCCTCCATCGGCTTCTTTGATCGGCTCCTCATTATGCTGAGTACTTAGCCTTGGCTTCGTAGCGGGCTTATTCTTCTTCTTCTTCACCGACCTCACCTTCCTCTTCCCCCCGTTCGGTCGATTCAGTCCCTCTGGATGTCACTTCCGTCGCCTCGACCAATGGGTCGGATGCCCCAACCGTCGGGATAGGTGTTTCGTCGATCGCCTTCTCAGCCTCTCCCATGGAGTGCAGGCCTTCGCCGCCCAATCGAGCGCCAAGAATTTCGCTGTAGTTTGGATATTCTCTCGGGATTTTGCTCATCGTTGGTAGCCTTAATCGCTTCCCCTTTGACTCTCGGCAAGGAACGCCAGATGCCCAGTCAGCTACAGAGAAAAGCAAGGCATCAGTCATAGGAGACACATACAAAAAAGTATTGTGTAATTCTCTGTCGCTGTCGGCGGATCCTCCTCCTGTCGAAATCACCCCACTTATGCTGACTGAGAGCAGCAATCTTTGGAACGTCTTCCCAGAAGTTCTCTGGATATCCGATGGTGTTTGGATGAGTCACTGCAAAACAAAAGAAAAAGGTCAGACTCCATTTTACCACAATTCACTCGGCGTTCGTAGTCTACCGATGCGCGGGTTCCACAAAAATTGATATTCATCGCTCAGAGGCTCTTCAAACGCTGCACCGTCGGTCCTAATATAAAAGTAGTGGCGCTGCCAACACCGGGTCTTCAAAGGGTGGCCCGTCAGGATTTGAAGTCCTGACCGCGTCTGCACTGCGAACAGACCCTTCGGCTTAGGTTGCTTATGGGTTATCTCCTCGAAGACACGAACGGACATTGAAACGTCGATCTCGGCAGCCATCACCATCAAGGCCACAGCGATACGGACCGCCCCGTTCATCAGCTGACTCAACGCGATGTTCCAGCGATAGCAGTACGATGTGATCAATCTAGGGATGGAGATCCATAGCTTCGAGTCCTCACCAAAGAAAGACTCATGCACGCATTGCTAGCCAACCGGCGGAGACCACGGACGTTGGTCGCTCTTGGGAATGATAAAAGTAACCCCGTAAGCCTTCAGCCCCTTTAGCAGAGAAGACACACCCTGGAGGGTTGAACAAGTTGGGTAAACGTCTGCCCATTTCTGCCCTTCGACGGTCGCTCGGCGAGAACGCTCGGGCGGTAGATCGGGTAATTGCTCGACCAATCGGTCGCGATTGTAGCGGAACAGAGTTAACCGCCGAATCTCCCTTCCACGACTTCGTGCCTGCTAACACGCTCCTCGGTGTTTCTAACGACCACCACTGGAACGCTACGGTCTTCGTCGGGAACACCCTCCTCCTCGTCACCCACGGGGCAGTGACCGTCACCATCTCCCCTAAACTGCACCTCGGGCTTGCTCAACCAACAGGCTGGCTGTGTCAGCCAAAGCATTGCGATGGGCTCTCATGGCGGACTCCATCAGTTTTGGGCCGAGCGGCGCGTCTTTTGGCGGGCTTGTCTCGGTATAAAACCCATTTTCCTTTCTCCAATCGCAAAAATCTTCTCCTGACCGGCAACATTGAAGACGTGTCGACTGGACCCACCGCGTAATCCAAAATCAACGGTGGCTGACCGGAAACCCTAACCGACGGCGGAGAGGAAAATACTAGAAAGAGAAAGTGAGAGAGAGAAAGAAGGATACCTGATCGCAGAGGAAGAAATGAAGAAGCAAAGGGGGAGGACCCCTATTTATATCAAAAGGCGCGAGTCTCGAGGCCGACATAATCATTAGACCGATTGGGCCTAAAAAGTTTGTCTCTTTCCTCTGCTTCGCGCCAAAACCACGGACGATTCAAATTCCCGTAAGAGAGACTTATCCGGTTCAAAATCAGGATGCAACAAACGGCCCTATAAATGCCGAACGAAAACGAAAAGACAACACGCCGACTGACGAACCCGACCCAAAGGCCGACCTAAGAACTTCTCTCTCCCCTTCCTTTTGCGTTTGAACCTCGAATGACTCGAGTTCCCTCGAAATAAACCTATCCGGATCAACGCCAAGGCACGGCAAACGGCCTGGCGAATGCCGAGCGAAAAGAAAACGAAGGGGTGATGCGCCAACCGACAAATCCGAGCCAAAGGACTGCCAGACCAACTCTGTTATTCTTAAAGCCCGAGACACCCCGTCTCGCTACTGAATATCGACTTTTCAGCAAACGAGCTTTGGGGGAGGGCTTACTGTTGGGAGCGAATCCCGCGATTCCCCCACAGGCCCTTCCAATAACCGAGTCCGATCCATCCCCCTTTGAACAGGGAGATCAAGCGAGAAACAGGACTATCCAACCGGATTCGGATGCTCGTTCGATTGATAGGCCGAGACACGGAGGCCCACTCTACCGATAGGCCAAATAAGGCCTCTTATCGGTCCAAGGCCCATTTGTGGAAAAGTTAGGTGTACCTCCTAGGGCGAACGACCCAAGGGAGGAGGAGGATGGACTATAAAGGAGGAAGAGGGAAGAGGAAGAAGGGGTTTCGAAGGAGACGAAAAACACTGACGGCAAGATTAGGGTTTTACAACCGATCGAACTTCCGTTAATTCTCGTCGGTGCTTTTAAAAAGCTCCGATCGTCTTTCCTTTCCTTAAACTTTCTTGTAATCGCTTGTAAAGTCTAAAACCAATCAATAAAAGCGCCTTTGAAGGACCCACAATCGAGTTTAGTTTTCTTTGAATTAACCTAACCAAACTCGGATTCAACAAAGAAGTTTATTAAAAGTCTCCCTAGAAGAAAGTACATACATATTGTTGCTTCCTTAGAACAAGTGCTCGATCTGAAGACTACAACGTTCGAAGACATAATAGGACGTCTCAAAACATATGAAGAACATGTAGCCGGAGAAGAGGAGGAAGCCCAAGAAACCAAACAAAACTAATGTATTCAAATTCCAACAGAGGCAGAGGATGAGGAGGAAGATTTTACAACAGCGGGAGAGGACGAGGCAGGTACAATTATGATCATGATCTCTCAAGGATCACATGCTTCTGATGTGACAAAAACGGTCACTTTGCTATGGATTGCCTGGATCGGCTTCTCAAATTGCAGGAGACAAGAGAAACTAAGGAAGATGATACGCAAGAGGCCAAAGATCTAATGATGCACGAGGTGATCCGTCTGAACGAAAGAAACATACATCCAAGTGATTTCGAGACAAATTCAGTAGGAGAGAATGTCTGGTATTTAGACAACGGCGCGAGCAATCACATGACATGCAACAAAAGATATTTCAAGTCTATAAGTCTATCGACGAGTCAATCACTGGCAAGGTCCGTTTCGGTGATGATTCTCGCATAGACATAAGAGGAAAAGGTCCAGTCATGTTTCTTACCAAAGATGGAGAAAAGAAAAGATTGTCCGATGTTTACTATATACCAGAATTACGAAGTAATATCATTAGTCTCGGTCAAGCAACAGAGTCAGGTTGTGACGTACGAATGAGAGACGAATACCTCACCCTACAAGATAAAGGAGGAAGATTAATATCAAGAGCCAAAAGATCGAGAAACATGTTGTACAAAGTATTTCTAGACCGCGATGATACAAAGTGTCTTCAATCGATGGTACTAAGCGATTCCGAGAAGTGGCACGCAAGGTTAGGGCACATAGGGAAAGAATCAATGAGATCTATGATCAAACGGGAGCTAGCTATTGGGATACCTAAAATAGCTGTTGAGAAGGAGACATGTTCTTCTTGTTTGCTTGGGAAACAAGCAAGGTCTGTCTTTCCAAAAGCAACCACATATAGTGCAAGTAAAGTATTATAACTCATACATGGGGACCTTTGTGGGCAAATTACACCGTCCACACTGGCAAGGAACAAGTACATCTTCGTTCTCATTGATGATCATTCCCGTTATATGTGGTCTATTCTTCTTAAAGAGAAAGAAGAAGCCTTCAAAAAATTCAAAAGGTTTAAGGAAATAGTTGAGAAAGAAACAGGAGCTATGATCAAAACATTTAGATCAGAAGGTGGTGGTGAGTTTATGTCCCGAGAGTTTCAAGATTTCTGCGAGAAAACAGGGATAACTAGACACCTAATAGCTCCCTAATCTCCTCAACAAAATGGAGTGGTTGAAAGAAGAAACCGAACACTTTTGGGAATGACCAGGAGTATCTTGAAGCATATGAGCATACCAAACTTCTTGGGGGAGAGGCTGTGAGGCACGCCACATACCTCATAAACAGAGTTGCGGCAAGAGTATTAATAAATGAAATGCCTTACGAAGCCTTCAAGGGAAAGAAGCCAAACTTAGAACATATACGCGTGTTTGGATGTTTAAGTTATGCAAAGAAGGAATCTCGTCATCTGAGAAAACTTGATAATAGGTCAGCGAAAGCTTATCCACCTTGGAACTGAGACAGGGTCAAAAGCATATAGAATGCTCAATCCAATAAATCGCAAGATAGTGGTAAGCAGGGACATAGTTCTCTGCGAGATTGAAAGCTGGAAATGGGAAACAAAAGAAACAGAGGTACATGGCGAGTCAGGAATGATGAAACTCTGTTTTGGGAACTATGGAGCACTACAAGAAATATTAACATTCTTAGCTCACGATTAACGCTATAGTAGGTCTTTCATAGCGTTTTACCATCTGCCATGTAATCGGCAACCATCATAGGTACCACTTCTACGATAGTATTTTTCGGTGACGCTATTTAATGTGTTGATACGATAGCAATAAATGAATGCAGTTATTAATGTAACTATAACTCGTCTTTTTTTGTCACAGATTATTTACGATTCGTAATTTGAGCTATGACATGTCCTTCTACAATAGCTGTTTAAAATTCCTATGTTACATTTTGTTATAGTATCGGTATATGTTATCGTTGGATTTTTTGTAGTTAATTTTAAATGCTATGATATTATACTTTAGCTTTTTGTTTTGCTGTTATTACTAGTTTGCCTGTCTAATTGTAGGTAATTTTAAATGCTATGATATTCACGATGACAACTGTTCTTTGCTATGGTTGATTTGTTTGTTATGCTATGATAGTTGTTGTTGCCGAGTATTGCTTTAAGAATACACCATGAAAACAAAAATCATTCATAAACGACATGAATCATTCAGAAACAAGAAAGAAATCATTCATAGCATCATAAGGTTTACACAGCCAACTGAAAACATATAAGAAAGTTTTTAAGACATATGATAATATAAGTTCATTAGCCTTGTTTAAAACAAGGCTGGACCAAAGTTCTTCATTCCCCCAAGCTGCAACAATCAAAACCTGTAATCAGATTACCAATTGTCTGAAATATTCTAATCAGAAATCACAACACTTACATGTTCATCTTAAAATATGACCAGTTTATTAATTGGCCATGCGATAGCTGAACCATGTGCATCTTTCAAGGTCTCTATTTCATCAGATTTCCTCCAAACGTCTGCATCATCTACGAGCACTGCATCTACCCACACTCTAGCTGCATTCGGACCCAATCGTACAAAGTGGACCACCTGATCTGGGTCTATTGAATGCACACGTCCTTCGGCAACAACTTGTTTCCTCTGACCGATGTCCATCAACTTGCACTTCTCATTCACTTTGATAGCTTGGGATCCATCATTTAGCTGTCACATTTACAACACAAAACCTTGTAATACTCAGACAGCAGCATAAACCAATATTATTTAAACACAAGGAAGAAACGTTACCGGCATTGAGGAAGCCTTCTGAGTAGGAGTTGTTGACGTTGTTGCTCCTGATTGCCCACCTTTTTGCAGACTTCGTATTGCAAATGCAGTTTTTGGAGTAGGAGATACTTTCCTTCTTGCTTCTGGTGGGTTTTCGAATACAACTTTGTGAGCAGGCCATGATATAAAAGTCTGCAAGCAGTCGTCAAGGTATGCCACATCCAATGTAGGCCTCCATAAAAATGTTCCAGGTTCATGTATCACATCGAGAAAGACTTTTACTGCCTTTGGTCCGAGTGGAAGTCCATTAACCAATGCTTTTGGTTCTTTCGTCTGCCAATGTCCTTCACCAACAACTAGACTATCATCAGGTAAATCCAGTAGTTTACACTTGTTGAGAGAATTTGATCTTGATCCCTGTTAAACATTTAGAAAACAACATTTTTAACAACTAATCAATACTTCAACTGATAAGAGAAGAGAACAAAAAGCTTTACCAGGGGTGCAATGTCTTCTGGTTGGAGGCCCTGGCATAGTTCAACACATTTATTTATAGGCTATGCAATAATATGGCCAACAACTTCCTCAATCGTGCACATGTTACTCGCAGGTCTCCAGAGGAAAGCTTCTGGTTGAGTAGCAGCATCAACCAAGACTTTAATATCCGTAGGGCCTAATCGACAATCATTGACTAAATCGTTTGGGTCAGAAGATAGAATACGGCCCTGACCAACGTTACTATCTTCATCAGCCCAATCAATAATAAGACACCTCCTTTCTGTTTTTTTTTGTTCACACTCTGTTACATGGTCAATAGTTAAAATCTGATACTGTAAACTTTTAAATAAAGCATTGATCTTATATTTGATGACTTACTCTTGCAGCCGAGTTTTCACCCACTTCATGCTCTTCTCTCTGTAACTTAACCAAAACAAATCTTATTATTATGTTATAAATGTCTGTCTCAATGTATGTACACACAAAAAAAAACTGACCTGGTTTTTCACTTGCAAAGTTCAGCCTTTAACTGATTAACCGTTTCATGTAGTTCATATTGCTTCTCTTGCATTTCAGAAAATTTCTTGTTCTTAACTTGGAAGCAAGCTATCTTGGTCTTACTCATATTTCTGCCCATTACTCCCATACGACCAGGATTATCAGGTCCTAACAGTTGAATGAGTGTATCCTCATCTTGATTTTTAGGACGTGATGGATTGACATCATTAACAAGCTCAGCTGCCTTTTGTTGTATATCAGAGAACAAATAAATTTAAGTTTCGAACTCACAATCATTCAAAATCATAATAAATAAATTTAAGTTCCAAACTCACAATCTTCTCAGCCACATTTGTGTTTATAGGAGTTCCATCTTTTCTGGTACGAGACTTGACCCATATTTTAAGCCTAGTCACTTCAGATGGGTCTCTAGAGTTGTTTTTCTGTGGATACAGAAGTATGTCAATATCCTCAAGTGACCATACAAAAGGAACAACGAGAAAAAATGTACTTACCATTTCTTCTGCTAGTTTAACCATTCCCTTTCGACTGTAAGTGTGAGGAATCTGTTTGCGTCTTCTTTCCTTGTAGATATCACTCACAACCTATCATATCATATGATTGTAAATCTTCTATCATACGTTCAACAAATATCTAACTCTGTTCCAAATGAATACCTTGAATTCTTTGCTTGTTTTGAGCTTAACAAATTTGCGCCACTCAACCGGAGGAACATTCTTTGGTCTCAGTTTCATCCTTTGTTGGTTGTTATCCACTTCATTAATTTGGGTAACTAGACGTGACTTGGATGATCTCAATAAAGATCCCATCTGCTTAAGCACTGCATCGCTATGGTAGTCTTCATCAATTTCAAACCTTGCATGCACTCACGTAGAAAACATATCAGTACAATTATCTCCACTTGATTCTATATAATTGTACTCATTGTATAGAAGTTGTCACCTGGACCGAGTTCCAGAGGACTGTCTTCACCTCGCCAAAGAGATTTTTCCAACCTTCAAGAGTCACAGGAACGTGCTCCCTTACCAGTGGACCTAGGTATGAAGATAACTTCACTGAACAAGAACCATAAGCTTCTCCCAGGATATTGAAATCAAAATGAACTCTGGTACTGGGATCTTTGGCTAGGTCTTTCATCCTTGTTGGTCCACGCTTTCTCTTACGGTTGCTTCCAGCTGCATCCTCTTCATTTGTAGATAGGTCGACTTCACCTTCAGGCTCTTCTATGTTATGCTGCTCTTCTGTCTGTTGTTGTGGTACATCGTTTTCCTGCTCTTGTTCAGCTGGTACATCTTCAACAGGTTCTTCTTGCTCTTCAACAGTTTCAGGTTCTTTTTGATCTTCAACTTTTTTATCACGGGCTTGTAAAGTACACACAAACTCAACGTCTTGATTTTCCTGTATAACCTTCGTTCTTGATTTTTTCCTTCTTTTCTTTTGCTTTGGCTTTCCCTCTCAGATTACCTGCATCAAATTTTTAGAAGTAAAAAGTCAAGTCTATACAAAACAACAACTAAGCACTGAACAAGCACATAACAAGCACAAAACATGCACACAACAAGCAGACAATGACCAATCACAGAGCAAGCACACAACCAATAAGGGTACGTTTCAGACATATATGCCTTCACAATCTGTAATGGCATTCTCTGCTTCATCATTGTCAACGTCCATGTCAATATTTGTTGACAATGGGCCAATGTCAGTGGCCCCTTCTTGAATATCTTTCTTACTATATGTTCTAGAAGGACCTCTCATGACAATATACCAATCAGAAGACTCATTTTCTCTTGAGTAAAATACTTGTTTCGCTTGAGAAGCTAGTATGTAAGGGTCACTTGAAAAGGAGGCTTGACTATGAGTCATGTTAACAAGTGTAAAACAATCTTCAATCTTCACTCCATTATCCTTTACTGCCACTGACACCGGAAGAGAAGAACATAGAAAACATTATAATCAATCAGAATGATGTCCGTTACTCTGCCGTAGTAAGATACCCAATCAACCACCTGTGATGTATCTTTGGCACTAGATCTACAAACTGCCGTAGCCTCATAGTAAACCCCAGAATTCTGACTTTTTCTATCAAGTGATGCCGTTTGAAACCTCTGACCATTGACAATAAAGCCTATTATTTCGAAGAACAATGTGGACCATAAGCTAGCCACCTGAGTGTTTCTTCATGTTCTTTAGAATCAAGAGGTACCTGCAAAAATAAAGACAAGTAAAACAACTATATCATATTACCATAACGACATAACATTTTTTAAAAATCACAGACCTTTTCTTTTAGCCATGAAGCAAAATGCTTAGTATGCATACTCCATAAGGTTGATGCATCTCACCTACATCTGCCATCTGAGTCTTGTAAATATTGGAGATGCTCACTGCTCAAAGAAACATAAGAAATAAATATAAAACAAGTATAAGAAATATAAATAAGAAGAATATGATTCTTACTCTACATAATGTTTGATAAGAGCAAGGTTTTGGATGATAGCAAGATGTGATATTTTCTTCTCCATTTCAGTGAGTGTAATTTTTTTGCCAACTGATATTGGACGACCCTCTAAGATGGAGCTATTATCATACTCCATGTTCCTTTCTATTTTGTCTTCTAAATTTGTTGACTTTTTCAGAAATTCACTGCAAAACTTCATACATTCCTCAACTAGATAAGACTCAGTGATGCACCCTTCTGGTCTAGCAGGATTCTAACAAAGTCTTTAAGGACTTTCATGTACCTGCAAATTAGAATATATGTAGATTAGCAAAAGAATATTAAAATCTATAACACTCATGTATTTATTACCTCTCAAATGGGTACATCCATCTAAAATGGACAGGTCCCCCAAGCCGTGCTTCCCTTCCTAGATGCACAGTCAAATGGACCATGATATCAAAGAAACTTGGAGGAAAATATCTTTCAAACATGCAAAGCGTCTCTACAATCTCCGCTTCCATTACCAAAAGCTGCTCCCTGTCGATCACTCTATGACACAAGAGATTGAAGAATGCATATAACCTTGAAATTGCTAGCCTAGGTCCTTTAGGTAACAGCCCTTTAAGTGCAATTGGAAGCAGTTGCTGCATTAAGACATGATTGTCATGTGATTTCAGCCATGTGACTTTACACTCATCCAACAAAACTCCTCTAGATATGTTGGAACAATATCCATCTGGCCCTTTGAAGTCAAATAGTCGCCTGCAAAATATGTTCATTTCCCCTGGATGAGAGGGTGCAAATCATGCCTAATACCAAGATCCTCAAGATCTTTACGAGTAGGAAGACCATCCTTAGATTTTCCACAATGCAACAATGTCGAGACTAGACTAGCAGCCACATTTCTCTCAACATGCATAACATCTAAGTTGTGCCTCACCGAGAGTTCCTAATCATAACAGAAACAATACAAAAATTGAATTTAGAAGGAGATAACAAAAATAATACAAAAAGCACATGAAAGAGATCTTACCGCCCAATAAGGTAGCTTGAAAAATATTGACCTCTTCTTCCATCTAGATAACTCATCCTCATCTACTTTTACTTCTTCCTCTTCCTCTTCCTCTTCCTCATCCTCATCCTCTTCCTCTTCCTCTTCCTCTTCCTCTTCCTCTTCCTCTTCCTCTTCCTCTTCCTCTTCCTCTTCCCCTGATTCACTGGATCCTATATCAGTACAAACCATCCTCAAGATCTTTACGAGCACGAAGACCATCCTTAGATTTTCCACAATGCAACAATGTCGAGACTAGACTAGCAGCCACATTTCTCTCAACATGCATAACATCTAAGTTGTGCCTCACCGAGAGTTCCTAATCATAAGAGAAACAATACAAAAATTGAATTTAGAAGGAGATCATAACAGAAACAATACAAAAAGCACATGAAAGAGATCTTACCGCCCAATAAGGTAGCTTGAAAAATATTGACCTCTTCTTCCATCTAGATAACTCATCCTCATCTACTTTTACTTCTTCCTCTTCCTCTTCCTCTTCCTCATCCTCACCCTCTTCCTCTTCCTCTTCCTCTTCCTCTTCCTCTTCCTCTTCCTCTTCCTCTTCCTCTTCCTCTGATTCACTGGATCCTATATCAGTACAAACCATCCTTTTTCTCTTACTTCCAGACTGTTTTAACATTTTCATACTCATTCTTAAAATTTCTGAGGTTTTGAGATATCTCACGGCCAGTTAAAATTCTTCCCCTTCTCCCTTGCTCAGCTTTTCCATCGAACCACTTCTTCTTTCCCCGAAAACTATGAGCCGGCGGTAAATCTTTTCTATGGTACATGTACACATGTTTTCTGCTAAACTTGAGCCACATAGTGTCTGTATTTTTTCTACATAAAGGACACCCGATCTTTCCCTTTACTTTGCAGCCTGCAAGATTCCCATAAGCTGGGAAATCACTGATCGTCCAAAGCAGCATTGCCTTCAGCGTGAAGGTAGATCGAGTTAAAGTGTCGTAGACTAACTCTTCAGTTCTCCACAGATGATGTAGATTATCGATGATAGGTTCTAAGTAAACGTCTATACTATTACCAGGCTGTTGTGGACCATGAATCAGCAATGAAAACATGATGTTCTCCTTCTTCATACATAAATCAGGTGGCAAGTTGTAGTTGACTAACAATACTTGCCAGCAACTGTACATTGTATTCTTCATATTGAAGGGATTAAATCCGTCTGTTGAAATCCCAAGCCTCATGTTCCTTTCCTCAGCGGCAAAGCCAGGGTACTTCGCATTCATCTGATCCCATGTGACTGAATCAACAGGGTGGCAAAGTTTACCATCAGTGCTCTTGTTGCTAAAGTGCCACCTTAGATCCTTGGCCATTTCCTCACTCCAAAACAATCTCTTCAATCTTGGGATTATAGGAAAGTAGCATAATACTTTATGAGGAACTCCTTTCTTCTTTTCACCAGTATGAATATTGGTCTTCCATCTCGATGCCTTGCATTTTGGACAGTACTCAAGCTTCTTAAACCTCTTTCTGAATAAGCAGCAGTCATTGACACAAGCGTGAATCTTCTCGTAACCCATGTCAAACGACTTCAAAATTTTCTTAACCTCGTACAGTGAAGTGTGTAGCACATTCTCCTTTGGTAACATCTCTGGCAACGTCTCTAGCAGATCATTGAAGCTCTTGTCAGACCACCCATTCTGAGTCTTCAATCTGAATAATGACACTATTGCAGATAACTTGATGTGGTTGACACAAGCCGGATACAATGGTGTTCCAGCATCAGCTAGCTTTGCCAAAAAATCATCTTCTTTCTTGTCATCTCTCTCTGCCATCTCAGAGAAATCCCCCGCACCAGCTAAAGCTTCATCAAAACTCTCAGCAGCTCTGTATAACCCCAAGATCTCAACATTCCAGTGATTTCCCCTACTGTCATCTGCAACCCCTGAGCTCAATTCTCCATGTAGATACCAATCATACCGCATCTTATAAGCCTCCTCCATTCCCCTAGTAACAAGATGATCGACTACAACGCTTCCGGAGTGGCGATCTATATTCCGGCAGTCAATGCAAGGACAAACTTTGAAGCCCCTCTCTCATAAGCAGGATCAACTCTTCGGTGACATGAAAAGGAAAATAAAAATAAACAAGTTCAGTGTCTAAACAAATGGTGAAACCTAAACTATTTGATTCAATTCCTTACCTGCTAAGATGAACCCATGCTTTGTCCACCATTATATTATCTAACCTGAATTGAAACCTTTAGTAAAATACATAACCTTTATACACATGCTCGCTACCCAAGCTCAGACAATATCACTACTCAAGCTCAGACAATAACTCAATATACACATGCTCGCTACTCAAGCTCAGACAATATCACTGCTCAAGCTCAAACAATATCACTACTCAAGCTCAGCCAATATCACTACTCAAGCTCAGACAATATCGATACTCAAACTCAGACAATATAGCTACTCAAGCTCAGACTATAAATCAAAAACAAACGATGAATCAAGTGATTTCGGAAACAGGAAACATGAAACTGGAAAGAATTTAAAGAAACAAAACAACAGAAGCATGAAAGCAAATCGAGTGAGATGTGTTCGCTTTGACCAAACAATTGAGAGAGATGTCGAAATTTTGACCTCTAATACCTTTCACAATCGACAACAATGGATGTCACGACCTTAATTTCGGATCTGTATTAGCGGATTAGGGATTTCGAGATGGAGATTGGAGTCGAAATTTTTTTAGGGTTACTGGTGAAAGAGGGGAAAATGAGAAAGAAGAGAGGCATTCGCGAGTTGAGAGAGGGAATTAATGTTTTTTTCGCTAAGTGTCTCGCGGCAAAGCTAATTTTAGCTTCCCGCTTAGTGAAACTCTACCATAGCATTTATTTAGAGCTACTATAGAGTAAGGAAATTCCAGACTCGTCTACGATAGCAGTTGATTAAAACGTGCTATGGTCATATGCTATCAATGTGGAATTTTTTGTAGTGGAGATACTGGTAAAACAGCTTATGATGAGAACGAAAGTGATGATGATAAAGGAGGCGTGGATGAAACCGTACTTGAACCGGCCCCTGTCAATGAAGAACAAGAAGAAACACCTGATCATGTTATATTTTGAAGGTCCTTACGAGAGAGCAAACGACCAAGCTACTTGGACGATTATGTAGTACTGGCCGAAGTTGATAGCGAACACCTATTACTTCTGATAGATGAAGAGCAATTGAATTATAACGAAGCAAGAGAAGAGAAGGTATGGAGAGATGCTTGTCAAGATGAGATCACTTCGATCATCAAAAACAAGACATGTGATTTAGTTGATCTTCCAAAAGGAGCAAAAGCAATTGGCCTCAAGTGGGTCTTTAAGATCAAAAGAAATCCCGATGGAAGCATCAATAAGTATAAAGCCAGACTCTACGGATTGCAATGCCATTCATGCTCCAATGGATCCAGGTATGCGACTCTCCAAAGGTGAAGAAGAAAAGAACATAGACGAAACAGAGTATAGGAGAAATATAGGCTGCCTTCGTTATCTCCTTCACACCAGACCGGATCTTTCATATAGTGTTGGGGTCCTCTCGAGATACATGCAGCAACCAAAGGAGTCACATGGTATGGCCTTAAAGAAGATTTTGCGATATGTACAAGGGACCTTGGCGTATGGACTTACATTCAAGCGAGCTGAGAAGATGGACTGACAAAACTTGTAGGCTATAGCGATAGTTCACACGCCGTGGATGAGGATGATGGTCGTAGTACTCCGGGCCATGTTTTCTATCTCGATAACAGTCCTATAACATGGTGCTCACAAAAGCAAGAAACTGTGGCATTATATTCTTGTGAAGCCGAGTTCATGGCAGCAACCGAAGCAGCTAAACAAGCAATTTGGTTACAAGATCTTTATGGAGAAATCATTGGAAGATCACAAGAGAAAGTGGTAGTTCGAATAGATAATAAGTCTGCCATCGCTCTTATTAAGAATCCAGTATTTCATGGGCGAAGCAAACATATACATAGACGATATCACTTTATAAGGGAATGTTTTGAGAGTGAACTTATCGAAGTACAACATGTACCTGGTGATGAACAAAGAGCTGACATTTTAAGAAAGGCGCTTGGGAGAATCAAGTTTAAAGAGATGAGAAGTCTCATAGGTGTTCAAGATGTGAGTGAAGATGGTTTCAAGCTTAAAGGGAAGAATGTAGAGATAAGCTTGAAAGAACCTTGAATAACAAGGGAACCTATTCCTAGTTAGTTTATGATTTTAAGAGATAAGGATCATATCTTTTGTGTGTTTTCTATTATGAATAGGATTTAGTTAAGTCTCTATATAAGCAAAGTCATTTGATGACATTAAACCAAGAGTTCGAGAAATTGTGAGTTGTGAGAGCTTAAGTTTCGAGTTGATTTTCTTAAGCTAATAAAGTGAGTTATACTTTATATTTCATACGATCTTGAGAACTAGAGTTTGTTGCAGATTTGCCGAGTTGAGGTTATTACTGTTAGGATATGTGTCCATGTCCATCTGGCAAGAACCGTAGTCTTAGAAACACCAAAGTCTCTATTTTTGCTCTGTTTTTTTGGCTAAAGTTTACCTTTTTGCCCTGTTCTTGGCTAAAAGTATGGTGCTTTGTTTGTTAGGGCAGCGGAAAGGGAGCTTGGAACCATGATGAATGATGAATGCATTTTGGGGGTTGTAGTCTGCTCTATGAAATTGATTATGTTGGATACTCATGATAATATGTTGATATGGTATCAGTTGAACTCGAGAAGCAAAGCTACTGTGATCTTAAAGTTTACAATAAAACTGAGAACTATGTTGCTTTCAAGGTATTTCTTCTCCTTCGTAACTTCATTTGCTTTCCTTTCTCTGATCAAGTCCAACTTAACTTCTTCTTTTTTGGTGTTTTTCGCAGGAAGATGTGTATCTCATGTTTTTTACTCTAGATGTTCAGTTTACTGGTTATAGTAGATATATTGACCATACACAGCCTTTTTCTCCTGGCCCAATTGAGCAGCCTACTTGCCCCATTTGTCTTGGTAAACTCTTAGAATGAATTCTAGTTTGATATGGCTTAGTGTAGGCCTGGGTGATGGTATTAATATTGACAATTTCTTTTGTGTCATATATTGACTATGTTTGGTTTTGGTATATTCTAAACCTTATTTGATATATGTTGTATTTTGGACCAAGGCACTTGCGAGATTCTCACAACTACGTGCAATCATTCCTTCCATTGCTCATGTATTTCTTGCTATTCACTTGAGATTGAATTGAAACACAACGTGTTTGGATGATATATTCTGACAGCCGAATGACTGAGCTTTATTGAATTGTTTTCGTTTATATAAATTTTGGATGATATGTGAAATAATATATGTTTTATAAGTTTAACGAATATAAACTTTTATTTTCCTAAAACTATTCAATTGAAGCTATTGAAACTGGAGAGTTTGTGAAGACACGCGAGTTTAAATGTACAATTATATCATAAATTAGCTTTGTTTCAAAATTATTGTATTTTATTTAATAGTTTGAATGTCAAATTAAAAGATAGAAATGATAATTAGAGTTTTGTTATAAAATAATTATATATAATAGTTTAGAGGTTTATATGTTTAGTGTGATAGCATTATATGGAGTTTGGTGTATTTCAAACCCTAAACCCCAAAACATAATTTCAAGCCATACACAACACTTCAAACCCACTACAAATCTCACTACAAAGTTCAAAAACTAAATTTAGATTTCTAATTTTAAATTCAAATTCCAAATTTATATTTCTAATGTAATAGTATTTTATGTATTTTAAATAATTTATGCAATAAAAATTAAATGTATATTCTGGATAAAAATGATAATTAAAGTTTTGTTATCGTACATATATATATATATATATATATATAAATAAAATATTTTAGGGGTTTATATAAATGTAAAACTAAAGGATATGGAGTTTGGTGTACTTTTATTCCTAGACCCCCAAACTTAACCCCAAACCTTAAATCATACTTCAAACTTTAAATTCTAAACTCAATTTTTTTTTTCACAATTATTATTTTCAAACAATAATCTCAAATCTTATCATGACTCCAAACCCCATATTTAAATTCATACACTAAATTCAAATATAATATTCTCTTCTTAAATCTTAAATATTAAAACTAGCTCTGCACTCAAGTTTATTGCCAATTTCAAAAATTTAAAAATTAAAATTAAAACTATAAACTACAAAGTATAAATTTTAAATAAAACATTACTTTAAACAAATATAAACACAAAAATCATCAAATAATGAAATACAAGACACAAGAAAATAAAAACAGATAACGTTCTCTTGGCAAATTAGATCTATATACACGGATCACCTTCTCAGCCGTTGGATTATGTTAAATCAAAGGTTAAAATTTACTTTTATTTTTTCCCTCACTGGCTCCCTCTCTCTCTGCCGACAGATTCATTCTTCATTTTTTTTTCTTTTTTTCATCTTCTTTGCTCTCATCTCTTCCATTGATTTTGAAGTCTTGATTTCGTGTTCACAGCCCGTTCTTTTCCTCAAGTTTGGATGCCGTCCCGTTTTTGTCCCTCTCTTTCCCATAATCCATCAAAGAGTGCTTTACCAACCACGACCAAACCTTTGTGAACCGCCCCAGGACCATCACCTCTGATCACTTCAGCTACGAGTGCAAGAAATTTGGACTAGTACCTTACGGATACGGTTGAGTTTTTGTGTAAAGTTTCAGACTTTACTTTGTGCTTTAGTCTTGCTAGATTTACGTTCACAATCTCAATCTAACATGTATGATTCAGTTGTTTGTCAATTAAGATTCTTGTGATTTTCTTAACAATTATTTATGTATTTGTGTAGATTTAAGAAACGAGAGGAAAAAGAAGTAGAAGATAGCTTGAGAGGGACAGGCTCTGAATCACTCGATATAATCTTTTAGAAGCATAATCACTTCTTGGGAAGATTAAAGAAAGAACTTGGTCTTCCACCGTATCGAGCAGACAAGGCGATAGAGAAACTCTGATGGTTGTAGCAGACGACTCGATAGAAGTCAACTCCAGTGACTAGTTGATGGGACGATAGCACTCTGGAGGCGGATGCTCTGGAGGCTGGAGAATGGAGGCTATAGGCAAAGGACTAGGGCTGCAGACGGAGGCTTAGTTTAGGTTTAGGTTAATTATATTTTAGTTAATTATGTTGTGGTTTAATGTTTTTTTTTTTGGTGTAATGTGTTCTTTAATTATTTGTATACTGATTTTAATTAAGAAATAAAACTAAAATTTTAATTATGAATTAATTTTTGATTTAATTTTGAATTATTTAATTATGAATTATGTTTAGGTATTATTTTTTTAATTTGGTTTGGTTTGGTAAGTATTTTTTAATAAATTTTTAGATAATTAAAAATAAATTAATAATACGAAACTTTTGCTATCATTGTTTATTTAACTATAGCATCCGAAAGATCCGTTATCAAAATTGTCCAACCTACGATAATGGACACTGTCAGAGCGTTTTAGGAAACACTATTATGTCAAATTCAAAGCATTTAACGTCTGCTATTAATACCCACATTTTCTGTAGTGATTCTTTGGCTTGTGGCCTTTTTGCAGAAACCATGTATGTTTGACAACATACTAAAGCTTGCGAGGGCTTATTCCTACTTAAGTCGTATATCATTATCGTTATTTTCTTGAGGGTGCCACTTGGACGAAGGGTTTTCCAGGATCATGTCATCTTAGACCTGATCTAGCTCGTATGCCCCTTTAAGTGAATTGGTGTTCCAGCTGCTCCGTTAGTCAGAACTATAATTTTATTAGATAGGCCTAGACAAGAGACGTTTGGCATAAATAGGAGTAAGAAACCAAAACACATAAGTAATAATAAAGCAGTAGAAAGCATGATCCTGAGATCTTATTTTTAAAAAAGATATGTTTTGAGGTGCATGGCCTTCCAACAGTTTGGTTGGATCTTGCCTTCGCTGTCTTGCAGCCTATATGCCCCTGCTCCTCATACCTTGATTACCTTATATGGTCCTTCCCATCCTGGGGCGAGCTTTCCTTCTGATTTATCCTTTGTATTGTCGAATACTCGTCGAAGAACCCAATCACCTTGCTGGAAGGTCCTGGTTATAACTCTCTTATTGTAGCTTTTAGCGATGTCTTGCTGGTAAGACCAGTTTCATATCCTTGCAGCCTCTCTCTTCTCTCGAGCAGATCTAGGCTCAGAACCATTAGTTCCTCATTTTCTTCTAGAGAGAGCGGTTCTGATACGGTTGTTCTTACGCGTACCTCAGTTGGCAGTATTGCCTCTATGCGGTAGACCAGTGAGTAGGGAGTTTCCTGCGTGCCTGTCATAGGAGTAGTCATGTAATCCCACATGACTCTGTTAAATTCATCCGCCCATCTTCCTTGAGCATTCTCGAGGCGCTTCTTTAGCATATTGACCACCATTTTGTTGGTGGATTCAGCTTGTCCGCTGATTGAGGATCCCACGGTGTGGCGAAGGTGAGTTTTAAGCCCCAGTTCCTGCAAAGTTCCTTGAAATTATGGTTGGTGAACTGGGGTCCGTTGTGGGTGACGATCTCCTAAGGGATCTTGAATCTTGAGATGATATTTACACATAGGAATCTCCTAATTTGGATATTTGTTATATTTCTCAATGCTTCCGCTTCTACTCATTTGGAGAAGTAGTCGGTTACGACCAGGAGTAAGACCTTTTTCGCCGGTGCCATTAGGAACTTTCTACTATGTTCATGTTCCATTTCTTGAACAGCCAAGGGAAGCTTATGGATTTTAGTTTTTTGGGAGGAAGTCTGGAGACATGGGCATGTCTTTGGCATTGGTCGTAGTGTTTAGCTTGTTGGTTTGCGTCTTCAGCCCATTGTTGGCCAGTAGTATCCGGCTCTGCTGGCTCTAAGCACCAGACTTCGACCGCTCAAGTGGGACCCGCATTCTCCATTGTGCAGTTCTGCGAGTATCACCTTTGCCTGTTTCAGTGTAATACATCGTAGGTAGGCGCCGGAGAAAGATATTCTGAATAACCTTCCTCCAGATATGAAATACCTTGCTGCTTGCTTCTTGATCCTCATGATTTCATTGTGATAGGCAGGGAGGATATCGTTCTCGAGGTACTTGACGATAGGGGTCATCCATGTTATTTCCTCCTTGATGGCTGAGATTCATGCATGCTCCACCTCCTTATCCATTGCTGGCCATTGGAGCACCAGAAAGGGGATACTCATCTTGCTTTTCGTTTATAGGGCTGACCTTAAGTTAGCCAGAGCATCAACTTGGGAATTCTGTTCTCATGGGATATGAGTGAGCTTGCAGCTTCGAAATTTCTCAATAAGGTGCTTTGCGATAGATAAGTACTTGACTATGCTGGTGTATTTGGCCTGGTATTCTCCCTGGACCTGATTGATTATCAGCTGTGAATCACTGAAAACCTGTATATCGTATGCCCCCATTTGCTTAGCGAACGTGAGTCCTTCTATGAGGGCTTCTTACTCACTTTCATTGTTGGTTGCTTCGAAGTTGCATTTTATGGCTCTTGAAGCCGTCTCTCCAGTGGGAGATGCGAGCACTATACCTACTCCTGATCCTCTTACATTGTTGAACCCGTATACATGTAGGGTCCATTCTCCCGTTTTTCCTTTCTCGTTACAGATGTTTATTTCCTGTTCCAGAACCGGAAGCATGGTTGGGGAGAACTCTGCCACGAAATATGCTACTTGAACACCATGTCATATCCCCCCAGTTCCTTGGCCCATTTTACCAAGTGACCGGATACCTCTAGTTTATGGAGTACAATTTTAATATGGAGTGAGGTTATTACCACCATTTGGTGAGCCTGGAAGTAGGGATCCAACTTCCGAGCGACGACTACCAGGGCCAGATCCAGTTTTTTTTAAGGTGGCTATAACGAGTTTCCGCGTCTAAGAGAGATTTACTGACATAGTAGATCATGAGTTGCTTGTTTCCTTCTTCTTGTATCAAAACGGTGCTCACCGTGTGCTCTGACACAGCCATATATATGAGCAGGATTTCTCCGTCATGCGGTTTCGATAGTAGGAGAGGCGTAGTGAGGTAGATTTTGAGTTCGACCAAGGCAGATTTGCATTTCTCACTCCATTGGAAGTCTTTAGGGTTCTTGAAGGTTTTGAAGAAGGCGTGAGACTTGTCGGATAACCTGGAGGTGAATCTGCTCAAGACTGCCATTCTTCCGGTCAGCTTTTGGACCTTCTTTACGTTTCTTGGTGAGGGAATTGTTTCGATAGCCCTTATTTATTCAGGATTTGCCTCAATTTCCCGGTGAGTTACAATGTACCCTAGGAATTTTCCCGAGCTGACGCCAAATGAGCATTTCGTGGGGTTGAGTTTCATGATGTACTTCCTGAGGGTGGAAAAGGCATGTTGGAGGTGCGAGATATGATCTTTGGCTTCTAGGGACTTGACGAGCATATCTTCTATGTACACCTCCATGGTTTTCCCAATTTGTTCGGAAAACATCATGTTCACCAGTCTTTGGTAGGTAGATATGGTGTTCTTCAGGCCAAAAGGCATGATCTTGTAGCAATAGATGCCCATGGACGTCATGAAGGAAGTTTTCTCTTGATCCTGCAGATTCATGAGTATCTAACTATAGCCGGAGAATGCATCCATCAAGCTCATCAGCTGGTGTCCTGTTGTGGCATTGATCAACTTATCGATGTGAGGTAAGAGAAAGTATGCTTCAGATAAGACTTGTTGAGATATGTGAAATCTATCAAGACTCTCCAGTTCCCATTCTTTTTTCTTACCACCACCACTTTGGCTAGCCATTCCGGACACTGCACTTCTCTAATAAATCCAGCGTCCAAGAAGTTTTTGACTTCCTCGTTGATGGTTACGTTCCTTTTGGGGGCGTAATTCCTCCTTTTTGCCTAATAGACGGGTGCGGAGGATCGACTTGTAGTTATTCCACAATGATCTCCGGGTTGATTTATGGCATGTCTAAGTGAGACAAGGCAAAACAGTCAGAGTTGGATCGGAGGAAATCGATTAACCTTTGCCTTAGTTCAGCAGTCCACTTGGATCCTATCTTGAAGTTTCAAGTCGGATCTCCCCCAATCATAGGCACATTATCCATTTCCTCGACCTCTAGCTTTTATGTATGTGGGGCCATAGGCTGGCTATGTAATTTCTATAAGACCTTTGTCTTTCCCTTCAGGGTAGTCTGATAGCAAGACCATGAATTTTTTGGTCTCTTTTAGTTTACATGATGCCTCAGGGGGTAGGAAACTTGACCATTTGATGGAGCGTCGAGGGGGCAGCTACCATATCGTAAATCCAAGGTCACCCGAGTATAATGTTATAATGTGACTTACAATCAAGGATCAGAAACTTACTTGACATATTGATTCCTTCGACATACACAAGGAGGACAACTTCTCGGGTGGTTTGCTTGATCTCTTCGCTGAATCCTATGAGTGGGGTGACCTTTTTTGTCAGTGCATTTTCTTCCAGACCTACATCGTGGTAGGTGGTTTGGAAGATGATGTTGGTAGAGCTTTTGTTGTCCTTCAGTATTTTTTTACGAGGCAGTTTGCTAGAGTGAGTGATATGACCAGGGCGTCGTGATGGATAGCTAGGACCTTCTCCTGCTCCTTGGCCGTGAAACTGATTTCATTTGTTGCTAGGAGCATGCGCTTAGGTCTTCATGTTTCATCATTGTTCTTGGCGTCTTTGGTGCTCTTTTTCGCGTCTGCATGGCTTACACCGCTTACTTCCAAGCCACCAGATATAACGTTGATAACCCTATTGTCGCGAGGTAGTGAAGCACGGGCAGCCATAGTGGGCTGATTAGTCGTTTCTTTGTTGAGGATATTCTTGGCCCTGTCAGAGAGGAATTCCCAGAGGTGTCCTTTCTTCAATAGCTCATTAACCTTCATATTGAATGCGATGCAATCTTCCGTCTTATGATCGTGGTCATTGTGGAAGTCGCACCACCGGTTTGAGTTCCGAATGGAGTCTGGTGCTTTCACTTTCTGAGGCTACTTGAAATGCGAGCCATCTGCCTCAAAACGTTGACCAATTTCGGTTTCGAGAAGGAGAGGTGGGACATATCTGGCTAGGTAGATATGCCCGGTTCCTGCTTCATGTATCCTTCTCAGGCTTATGATAAGATTTACAGTGGAGAACTGCCCATAACAACGTTCAGTTTAAAATGATGCTTGGCTTGTCTAGATTGTATTTGGGCTCGGAGGTCGTCGGATAGGTACTCAGTATCTGATTTGTTCAACTCTCGTTCCTGTCGGGCCTTTGACTGTTCGAGTATTCACCGTAGGTCAGAAGCCTTTGGTTGGTTGATCTTAACTGTTAAGTCATCGATGCTAGTGTTGAGCTTGTCTCGAAGATCTGCAACGTTAAGGTTGGTGATTCGCTCGGGGGTGGACATCAAAGGTGTCCAACTTTCTGGCCTTAGAAGTATTAATTGTTGTTCTGAGATTGGATGCATCTCCAGAGATATTGCTCGTTAGCCAGTTTGAATTTGAGCAGGTCTTGCAGATCTCTGGTTGCTCGGTCTCATAGGCTGATGACTTAGTAGGACGCATAGGTCTGTGGGCTGAGACTCTTCGTCAGAAGATACATCTGGTCCGCCAAGGATTACTCGCATCTTCGGCTCCTTGGTTGTTCCTCGTTGGGAGGTGTATCATGTTTGTCTCAATCCTTAGGAGTGGTCTCTTCGTCATTTGGTCGGGATTCCTCTTGTGGAGCTATGCTTTGGGACGTATGAGCCTTTTTGTCTTTGTTCTTGCTCCAACGCTTGTTATTTTTTTGTTGCGGTTTGGGCGGCTCAATTTTTGTGTTGCCACTGTTGAAAGCTACGAGCAGATCTTCATGGATCTGTTTTCACTCCTTGGTGTTATGGCCCTTGACCTTATGATACACACATAATTTATCTTGATCGACAGAGCGGGGAGGACCAGAAGAGGCCTGCGTTTTTTCATTGGTGTCCCGGTCTCAGTGGTTCCATCCTTTTTTTCGGACGACCACTGTCAAATAAGGCAGTTCGTCTTCGTCGACAACATAGATAAAACCTTTCTTTTGATCGTTTTTGTTGTGAGAAGAATGATCGCATGGTTCTTGGCGTGTATCGGTGGTTTTCTGTACACTCTAAGTTTCACGATGACCTCTACAAAAGCCCAACGACATCCTTCCAGGACGCCATTGCCCAGGTAATTTCATTCGAATGGAGGAAGACACCCGAGAAATCCTCAATAAGCAGAACGTACATAAAGGGTGTTTTGTAAAGCGTCCACCGCTATGCTATCAAAGACGTTTACTTTAGAGATGACGACTTTGAACTTTTCCATGAAGTCGTGAAGGCTTTGTCCAGGGAGCTGGGACATCTTCCATAGGTCATAAGAAGTTTCTCCCTAACGAGTAAACATTATGTAATGTTTGAGAAACGCGGCCAACATGTCATGGAACCTGTTGATAGAGTTTTTGGGCAACCGTGGAAATCAGGTTAGGGCCGGTCTGGGGAGGCTTTCGATGAAAAGCTGCCAAAAGCTGGCATCTTTCTCGTCGTCGGAGAAGTTTGCTCTCCCTATCGCTATGTTAAACGATGTCACATGGTCGGTGGGGTCGGAGTCACTAGAGAAGGATGGAAGACATAATTTTGCTGTGGACCGGAGCCGTACGTCACTGATTCGTCGAGAGAAGGGATTTTTGAGTGTTGCGGCAAGGACGCAGTCGATCTGCGGGGCCAATCTCATGACATGGTGTATCTTGGAATGGATGTCCTGCATATAAAGTTTGAGCTCATCGATTTCGCGAACGGTCAGCGGGTTTTGACCACAAATTGTTTATATGGTGTTTCTGGTGGTCGGATTGATGGTTCTGACTGTTTGTTTTCCTACGCCAGCCATTTGGTCGGTGTTGAAGAGTTGTCGCTGTATTGTTGGAGGGTTTCTGGTATGGCCGGCTGGAGGAGCGAGAACATCGGCCAATGTGGAGAGCTGTTCGTTTGTCAGTTTTTGTTTTCTTTCTGTTGAGCGAGACACGCCATGGCTGTGTCCATGAAGTCTGTCATGGTCGGGGGTGCTGCAATTGGAGTGGGTTTTGGTTTGTCGCCAGAGGTGGATTATGCGTGAGCCATGTTGATCTTTGTTAATGCTACTTTGTTCTGTCCCAAGGTGGGCGCCAACTATTTGAACCGTGTTCGGTCGAGACTCGTACGGTAAGACCTAATCCATTAGTGGGTTACTTCAAAGGTGTTTTATATTGATTGGAAAAGAGTATTGTTTACAAATGAGGAAAAAACGGAAAGGTAAACCAGTGCTCAATGACTTGGCTAGAAAAAGTACAAGTCAACATAAATAAAATGAGCAAAACCTTAATTTATAGCGGCCAAGTATGTGTGTGGATGTTTGGATCCTCTTACCGTTGGGATCCTCCTCATTATATAGATAAACCTCTCTCACCCGTTCGCCCTAGGTCGTCTTTCTTTAATAGGCTTAACCCCTCTCAGACTGAGAAAATGGGCTGACCAATCAGCTTTTGAGTCGAGCTGATGCACCTACTTCGTGGAGCCGAGTAAAGTAGTCATAAGCCGATTTTGCGCATTTAGTCGGGAGCCACTTGCACAAGCTGGCGCCTTGGACCGGGCCAAATCCTCTATTTTATTGACCTTGTGGAGGGATGCAGTAAATCTCTTACATTAACTTGTTTGTTTTTCTTATATGTTCTAAGTTGTTTGAGGTCTTTGAGTTTGAGTAGTGAAAGTGTTAATGTTCAATACTATTATGAAACTCTGTTTTGATTGTTTTGAAACATAACACTTTGTATGTCAATACGAAGTAAAAAGACCTTTGTATATTAGTTTTATTTGGTATTTTCCGTTTTTATGGTTACAATTTTTTAAGAAAGATTATTTGACACTCTTTTTTTCTAATTTTTTCTGTTTTTGATTTCTTTTTGAGTTTTCAGTTTTTGTCTGGTTCTCAATTTTAATGTCTGAACCGAATCTAAAACCAAAATAACTGAACCGAACTAAAGCAAAAATAGAGTGGTTTTATATGAATCCTAAACCTAGAATTGAAGAACTAAACCAGAATCTAACCGAAAACCGAATGTCATGGGTAGTATACCTTCGTTTTTTTAATGTTGAAATCAATAAGACAATGTTGAGGTGAAGTTGGATTATAAAGCTGAAAACAACCAACTTGTACCGGAACCGGTTTAATTGTTTAAGGAAAAGACACATGCCCTTTTCGTTGATGTTGGGATAAACTTAAGAAAAGGTTGGAAGCATGGAGCCACCACCGAGTTCGCGACCGGAGGAACCTCAGTCATGGGACGAGCTTTACAAAATCAACCTAATGCCATCGGAGCTGTTTCTCAAGTTCCGAAAAGAGCTCCAAGGCCTTCGCGTAGGCGTCAATCTCGAGGTCCTTTTCTCTCTCTCTCTCTCGTTCCAATTCGTTAAACTGAAAGTGAAACTAAGTAGTCTTTTGTTAGAGATTCTTGAAAATTTATTATGGATAATGGATGGAGCAAGTATTCCGTTTTTTAAGGCATCGAGAGAGACCTGTTCTGTGCTTGTTTGAGCCATGACATTGTTCATCATTGTTTTTTATTCAAATGTTCCAGTTGTACAACGAACCCACGAATGATTACCACGCAAAGCTTGTGTTGAAGCCATTATCACCAGAAAGGAAGTGGAAATTTATTTATGAGCCTTTACACCAAGAAGTTCGTGTTCTTTCAAAGAAGATTCCTCTCACCGGATTTCTCAACCTCCAGGTTCTCTTTACTTTTTTGTTGAGTTTATTATTGTGCCCTCTCTTTCTTTTTCTTCTTTGGTCTCTTTTACATATTTTGTAAATCTGAATCTGTAGGTTGGTGTTGGGCATAACTTTCAAATGAACGCAATGGGTTGGAAATGGAAGCTTACCTCTTGTTTGGGTGGAGATGGTGTGTCTCGGATTCGAAACAAAACCACTCTTGGTTTGACTCCTGGTGTCGATCTCCGGTTTGGTTGGAGAGCTGATTTTGTACTCCCTGAAGTTACTGGGTAAGTGTCACCAGTTCTGACATCTTTATATATCCACCAATTTCCAAATATGTGTTTCACTACGCTTTAGCTAATGATAGTCTTCATGAATGGAACAGAGCTCTTGGTACTGAAGAACCATTATTCAACATGAGCTCGGGTCGTTTAGAGGCATCACTGGATAGAGTAGAAGCCATTTTAACACATTCCGAATATATATAACCAAATTCGTTACTTATGTGGTTTCTTTCAAACTAGCCACTATCATCTGAAAAAGTGTTAGTATAATTCTCTTTTTTCTTGGTTTTACATTGAGATAGTCTTCGTGTTAGGTATACCTGAAAGGCTGAAAGACATTATATTACATAGAAGATCTTGACAATATCAGAAGGCAAACTTACATTATCACAACATATTTGCTTAAAACGTGTGTTGAATACTGTCACAGTTCTATGTTAGTTATGTGATTTGGTAATCCCTAGTTTCCTGAAACTTCATGCAATGGATATAAAGGGGTTATATTCTTTTTGGATCTATGTTACAAGTTAGGTCGATATATGGACTAGATTTGGTTTATTGAAATCGGCAACTGTCACAAATATACAATTTGCGACTAATAATGACCGAATTCAAAACTCTTTACCTCCTAGAGAGAAGCAGACCAATTAGCTTATGAATTTTTCTATATGGTTACTCTACTATTAGTTGTTATTCATGTATTTCAACATATTTTGATTTCTATAATTTCATATTTTATTTTTTATATTCAATTATATATTTATAAAAATCAAACTATGTTGGATTATCAAAGTATAGTTATAACCTAGTTTAGAAGTTTTATTCACCATAATTAATGAAGAATATATTTTGCATTCTAAATATACATTGTAATTTTTTTGTGAATTGTAACAAATGAAAAATTTCCACTGCTCAGCATTTACTAAAAGAGTATAAATACGGTGAATAACAATAATATATAGATGCTTTCAACGCATCAAATTTGATTCTTCTATTAGTTTAATAGAATAACTAGATTTTGACTCACGCTTCAGAAGCGCGGATTTCTTTTTTAATTTTTTTTTTTAAATTCAATATGTGTTATTTTTTTTTTTTTATAGATTTGAGCATTTTAGTCGGACTCGAAAATCCAAACTGAAATCAATTCAAAAAATATTTGGTTCATGTTCGAGTTTACGCTATAATATGTATTGAGTTATTTTGGACCTGTGAATTTCGATTTGGATCTGGATCCTACCATTTCCGATTGGATATTCAAAATCTTCAAATATTCAATCCAATATTTTTAAATATTAAATAAAACATATAAATGGGTCCAACAACCTTGTATAAGTAGATTTTTTTAAGAATTTCGATTTGGATCTGGATCCTACCATTTCCGATTGGATATTCAAAATCTTCAAATATTCAATCCAATATTTTTAAATATTAAATAAAACATATAAATGGGTCCAACAACCTTGTATAAGTAGATTTTTTTAAGAATTCCTCTCTTTTAATAGTATAGATTTAACAATAATTAAGTTAGATATAAATAAAAATAATAAGAAAGGTAGTTAAATGTTAGAGTTATTTTCACTATAAGGCAGTTTTAAGTTTTTTATTACACAATAGAGCAGTTGTTGCTCCTAAAGTAGTTTATTAAAACTATAAGCTAACTATTTCCTAACTATGTGCATTTTTAAAATTCAATGGGTCCTACAATATTTAATTTTGTTTTGCTTCTCTTTCTTTGTAACATCAAAACATCGATTCTCTCTCTGTTACAATTGATTTAAAGATTAAAGAAGATGAAGATGAAGAAACTGAACGATCGTCACCTGTTAGATATGAACAAAATTCTTACCGCAAAAACTTTTTGTCTTCTTCTACTTCGCCGAAGCCCAGATCTGTCGTAGTCTTCCTTGTCATTTCCTCCGACACCGATTCATTTCGTCATTTTTTCTTTTGTGTTTCAACAACATTCCCGACATCGTTACCTCATCTCTCTCGACGTCACGAGAATGTAGAAGCTCGAGAACATCAATAGCTAATTTTGGGTTTTTGCATTTTTGGTCCTTAAATTTTTGTATAATTTTTTTTAACCTAAAACTTATTAATTATGCATTGTGGTCCTTAGAATTTTCCAATTTCTCTTTCATTAATTTCAAAATTAACCAATTATGTATTACAACTTTCTGTTAATAAAATTAAGCAATATATGTATATAATTAAATGTATTGGAAAATAAATTAAATGAACTAAAATTAAAACTAAAAATCTAGTATACATAACACATAAAATCTTGTGTATACTTATTGTCATGTACAAAATCAATTGTCTCTTTGATGAAACTTAAAATTAACCAATTAGATACTATAATTCTCTATTAATGAAATTGGGCAGCACATGCACATAATTAATTCTTAAATGCATTGGAAAATACATCAAATAAACTAAAATCAAAGCTAAAAATCATTAGACGTGAATGAAACATAAATTTATGTATGGACATATTATTATGTACACCCTTTTCAGTTTGACTTGATCTATTTATAATATTTTTTGGTATTATTTTATAAGCAATCACCAATCTACCTATATGTGTACAACTTCTTTACATATATTGATTCATTTTCGATGTACACATATACACGTTATAATGTGTACACAAAATAACATGTCCATTTGTCTTAAACTTCTAATTTATTCAAATTGCTTCACGTGTACACGTCACAAAGTGTACACACATGACATACATCTGTACAACAAAAATGAGGCTGACATGTGTACAATAACATGTTAATGTTTGATATAATCTATTATATTTCATCAACAAATCAGTGTTTGACATAATAGGGTTGTGTACATTATGTATTGTGTACATGTGTACATAGAAAGTGAATCAAAAGAATGTACACATACATAGTAGAAGAAGACTACGGCGGAGATGGGATGCTCCAGCCTTGTTGGTTGGAGAAGAATACATAGTATAAAAATATCAAGATGTACACTCTAATTAAGTAAAACAAGATACTTAAATTAACTAAAACAAGATGTAAACGTGTACACGTTATAATGTGTACACAAAATAACATGTTCATTTGTCTTAAACTTCTAATTTGTTCAAATTGCTTCACGTGTACACGTCACAAAATGTACACACATGACATACATGTGTACAACAAAAATGAGGCTGACATGTGTACAATAACATGTTAATGTTTGATATAATCCATTACATTTCATCAACAAATCAGTGTTTGACATAATATGGTTGTGTACATTATGTATCGTGTACATGTGTACATCGAAAGTGAATCAAAAGAATGTACACATACATAGTATAAGAAGACTACGGCGGAGATGGGATGCTCCAGCCTTGTTGGTTGGAGAAGAATACATAGTATAAAAATATCAAGATGTACACTCTAATTAACTAAAACAAGATACTTAAATAATCCAAAGCATCAATTATTATTATTTGTGTAATGTACAATTCGGTGTACATGGGAACAATAAAAAATATTTCAAATTGTAAATTGCAAATCTATATAACAAATTCACTAGGTATACATGTCAATCTTATGTACATATGTACTATTGTACATGTGGATGGTAAAAAAGTTGTGTATATAGTATATTATTGTACATGTGTACTGTTGTACAATTCAATGTACATATTTTTTTATACTTCATATTTGTTTTTGTTCATTTAAGTCATTTAGGTGTGTCTTTTGTTGTTTTTATTGTATTTTAAGATGTATTCCTACTACAAGGGGTTAAAATATAATTTCTGAGTTTATGACGTAATTAAAGACCAATTTTCACATTAAAAAATATTAGAGTTATAAAATAAATAACAAATAAGTTTAGGGATCAAATATGCAAAAATGCTCAAATTAGCCATTGTTGCTCTCAAGCTTATCGTGCCAGTTTCAGAGTGCGTAAGAAAGGCAAGTAGGTCATGGCGACGATGAATCACAACGAGGAAAGATGATTTGAGACACAACACATCATATTGAGGATTGAATGTGATTCCGAGCTCGAACCACACGTGTTTCACTTTGCGGTGAAGGAGAAAGGAATAATTGCGGCGGAGAAGAAAGAGTTGTGGAAAAAAATAGGAATGTGACAGAGAAGTAAAGTTGTGGCGGTGAAAAAAAATCTGACCCAATGATCATCAAACAGACCACGGCGGCAAGCACTAGTTCCAGATGCGGCGAAAAATTATGAGAATGTGAAGAAGAAGTTTTGATAATTTATATTTTTTTAAATATTTTCAGTAGGTTTCAAACCTGTGGTCCCGAGAAAAAAAAAGAAAAGTAACTAATTGCCAAAAATTATGATTCCGAGAAAAAGAAAAAAGTAACTGGTTTCCAAAATTTATGGAACCATTTTAGTTACATTAGTGGCTTTCGTTGAGAAAAACTACCTCAGTAGTCAAAATTGTCTTATAATGTTATTAAAAACTTGAAACTGTCTTCAAGTGTAAATGTTTCTAAATGTTATGATCCAACATAGATTATTTGTAAGTAAATAAATATTGCAAACCCCTTAATATAGTTTAGTGGGTTGTATATGTATTTTTTTGTAACACTGTGGGTTGTATATGTATCACACATACTTTGTTTCTATATCATAATTCTTAGATATGGTTGGATAAGAAATAAAATGTACGTACAACTGAACCTAGTTTGGTATTTAGCCGTCGGATAATTGTTTTTATAATGTGGAATAGTAGGCTTGTTTGATAAACCGGTTTGGTATTTAAATTACAGTCGAATGATATTATATATATAGTGCAATCTAAATAATTTATGAGATGTTATAAAATAGTATTTTTTTATAAAGGGTATAAGGTAGTGTTCGTAAAACAAATATATATCTTGATAAACCAACTGAAAATTATTTAATATATTGGTATAGTATTACCCATATAAAAAAAGAATGAAGTATATGTCGTATTACATTTTCGTGTACTAAATGATAATGGTCTAATAAATAAAGTATTTGTGTGGTATAATCAAATCGTGTACAAAAATATATGGGCCTAACAAATAAAAATATTTGCTAAATAAATGTTAGAAAAATATAAGGTAAGTCAAGGTAAGACCAAAAAATAATGAGTTAAATGAAGGGTCCAAACAACTTTGCATAGGTAGATTTTTTAAGACTCCTTCCCTTTTAATAGTATAGATATATGTTCATAAACAATTTGCATCAATAGAGAAACAATTGGAGAATCATTGTCAAAGTTTTGAAACCGTGGTACGTTAATGTAACATCTTGATTTGTGTAACATTCGTTTAAAACTCCAGAATTAAGGATTAAGCATGTTTGAACTGGAGTAGTGGAAGGATGAATGACTTATTGTAAAATTATTATAGTGTGAGTGAGGCCAAATCATGAAGAAATGTTATGTGGTGATTGCATTGTTAGTAAACAAGACTTTCGAGCCTTCCGCAAATTAATGCACCGCCTCTCGCATAGAATGGGGCATGCAGTAACTCTCCTGAAGGGGTAAAATGGTCAGGATCGACAAGTTCAAATTCACAACCAAGCTTTTAGGAATCGAAATATTTGGAGGAATGTTAACTTTGGATCACATAAAACTTAACATAATTCATATAAAAATAGAAGTTGGTCAAGCATCTACATTTGGTGGTCGAGTCGCGAACGATAGGATCAATCGAGAAGTTTTGAAGTACAAGGTGATCGGTTGGATCGAAGAAGTGATCTTATATGAACCATGAGTCGATTAGGTCACTCGACCATGGTTAGACCATGTGGAAGATCAAAGCAAGATATTTTGAAAGCATGACGTTTTTCGAAGCACGACATGTTAGAAGCACGATGTTTCCGAAGCATGACATTTTTGGAAGAATGTCGTATTAATAAATATTATGTTGGGAACATAATAAGTCGAAAGCACGACAAGAATTAAGCAGGACAAAAAGTAAGCACAACAAGATAGAAGCACGACGGAAAAACCCAAAATTGGACAAAAACCCTAATTTTGGTATTATTAAATATTTTTAAGCGAAACGAGAGGATCAGAAATATTTACCGCCAAAGTTAGAATTCAGTCTTGAATTTATTAAAAATATTCAGCGCATCAGAACTATAAAAATATTTTGGATTGATCGCGGGTTGGAAATTTGGCAAAAGGGCCAAAATCAGATGAATTGATAGAGAAGCACGAGGTGGCTCGATGCATAGCATCATGACATGGTGGAAATTGCCTAGCAGGGTATGTTATCAGGGAAGCATGAGGTGTTGCAGTACATGTAACTTGTACATGCGGCATGACATGTGGAGCACGAGGTGCCACCTCGCATGTGACCAGAGCATGATGATTGACATGTGGGCATTGTTGTGTCTCAATGCATGCACTCCAAGCATGCGGTCTGGCATGTGGAAGGAAGTGTGTCGTCCTGCAAGGGACCAAGCCATGCGGACCGCTATGTGTGTGCGAGGTGTCGCCGAGCACGGAAGCGGTAGATGCAAATAAACATGTGGTGCACGAGGTGTGGCGTTGCATGCGACCAGACCATGCAGACAGCCATGTGGGCACCGTGTGTCACCTTGCATGCTACATAGGCTTATGGAAAGACATGTGAAAGGGGTGAGGTGTAGCCTTGCATGTGATCGAGGCATACAGACCGCCATATGAAGCACGAGGTGCCGCCACACATGCGCCCAGAGCCATGCAGATGGACAGATGGACTGCCACACAGCTTAAATCTGATTCGCTGTTGATTCTTATAAATAGGCAAAAACACCCTCCCATTTTTCCACATTCTGACCTGTTTAAACCAAGTTTAAGCATGAGAGAAAAAGCAAAGAAAAAAAGTTATAGTTTCAATAATTTTCGAGAGTTTTCGGGAGTTTTCTTAAGTCACTACTCTACCTGTTTGGGTCTGCGCTTAGGGAAGGTTATGTTCAAGTTAAGATCAGATCAATTCAAGATCAGTCCATTCCAGTCCAGTCAAGACGTCAACGTTAGGTTTGGCTAAGTCCTCTCTGATTAACCAACTGCTATCGGCATAGAACAATGTGAGTTGGTATTGTTTGAATTCCATTTGGAATTTAGAATAGAGTTATGTTAAGTTCCACTTGAAACTTAGGATAAATCGAGTATTCATATATAGTAGAATTCTTATGTTATTGCATGATAGACTGTCAAAACTCGACAGTGACACGAATGACTGTGGACTGTCGCGTGGTGACCCAAATGATTGTGGGCCGCGGTCGGTTGAAAGTTCCTTCTTCTAGTCTTTTCGGTAAGGAGTTAAGATATTATCGATGTTGAGGAGGAACACGAAGTCACCAATGCTCGAGTTAGAGTGTTGTGTTGTTAGAGTATTGTGTCGAGTTAGAGGGTTATGGAACCCTAGAGGATTACATGCTATATAGGCTCGTGGAAAATACATGTGAAAGGGTGAGGTGTAGCCTTTCATGCGATCGAGGCATGCGGACCGCAATATGGAGCACGAGGTGCCGCCGCGCATGCGACAGGAGCCATTCGGATGGACACATGGACTGCCACACAGCTTAAATCTGATTTGCTGTTGATTCTTGTAAATAGGCACGAACACCCTTCCATTTTCCACATCCAGACCTGTTTAAAATAAGTTTAAAGCGTGAGGGAAAAAGTAAAGAAAGAAAGTTAGAGTTTCAATAATTTTCGAGAGTTTTCGGGAGTTTCCGAGGTTAGTACTCTACCTGTTTTGGGATAGCGCTTAGGGAAGGTTATGTTCAAGTTAAAATCAGATTAGCTTAAGATCAGTCCAGATCAGTCCAGTCCAGTCCAGTCAAGATGTCAAGGTTGGGTTTGCCCAAGTCCTCTCCGATTAACCAACAACTTATCAGCATAGAACACTGTGAGTTGTATTGTTTGAATTATGTTTTGAATTTAAGATAGAGTTATTTGAGTTCCACTTGGAACTTAGGATCAATCGAGTATTCATATAGAATAATATTCTTATGTTATTGCATGATAGACTGTCAAACCCCGACAGTGACCCGAATGATTGTGGGTTGTCGCGTGGTGACCCGAATGACTGTGGATCGTAGTCGGTTGAAAGTTCCTTCTTCTAGTCTTTTAGATAAGGAAATAGGATATTATCGACGTTGAGGAGGAACACAAAGTCACCAATGCTCGATTTAGAGTGTTGTGTTTTTAGAGTATTGTGTCGAGTTAGAGGGTTATGGAACCCTACAATAAGTGTAGCACCAAAGTACAATGTTACGAGTTAGAATCGAATCGTAGTTAATTAGTACCTCGTTATTTTGTTTAATGATTGGAAATTGATTGTGGACTTGTTTTCATGCAAGTTATTTTTTTACTTAAAATAAGATCATGATAGGAGACTGGTCTAACATAGTAATAATTTGATTAGATGATTGACATTATTGAATTGTGCATGTTTATCCTAGATTGATTGTTATTTTATGTTGTTTGGGTTAGTTACTAGGTTGTGGGGCTGCCAGCTTACTGAGTGACATTAGGTTACTCATCCAACTTTGTTGTTCTTTTTGCAAGTAGCTTTAGTTATGGATTATTGGATAGATTGGAGCTGGACGTTAGGACCGCCGGAGTAGATGTTCATGCCTTTTGTAAAATGGTATTTTGATATGATGTTGAGTTGACTCGATTTGACATTAGTCTGGGTCTAGTTTTGAATTATTCAATGTATGAACATTTCTTGAATTAATAAAGTAATTGATTTTACATGCGCATCATGAGTACTCTGATAATTGACTAGTCCGGTCTAACACAAAGTTAGATCGTGGTACAAGTTGAAAAGTCTTAGGCCTCGATCTAACAGAACTATTAACTCTTGTTATGGGTTGCAAAGCCTTAAGCCTTGATTTAGCGGGACATGTTAGTGGATGAACTGGTCTAAGTTGCGGAGTAAGTTCTGTGACTCTGGTCAGATCGTCCCTAGCCCGTCACGTAGCACTTCCGGACCATTGTGTTGGGTTGGACAGTCAGTCATGTTCTTGTTTGATTGTTGACAGGTCGGTTGGCTTATTTGATCTATAATCTTGGGTGTTGGTTGGTCTATTGATCATGTTCTTGTTTGATTGTTGGCCGGTGGATCGACTATATGCTTAGGACGGTCCATGGGTGTTACTGGGCCTGCGGGCCGAGTGAACGGGTGATGTTGTGGGTATTTTATATCACTTCTCAAATTAACCCTATTTCCCACTTTACTCTCTCAAATAAGAGCTTCAGTGTAGTACTTAGGGATCGAATCCACAGAGACTCTAGGATTGCACAATAAACTTATTGTTTTCAAATTAAAGCTAGACAAATTGTAATAATAATAAAAAGATGATTTCAAGATTGATTTAGTTTGTGAAGATTAGATTAAGGAATTAGACTTAGGGGAAATTCTCAGGTAGTATCAGATAATGCAAATTAAATAGATTCCTAGGGTTTTAATTAGGCGTTGTGCTTGAACTCAAAACTAGGTGTTTATGAGATCGCTCTCGCGCATCTCGACTGTGTGTCGATCGATGCCCACAAGGTGGCGTCGATCGATACCCACAAGGTGGCGTCGATCGATACCCACAAGGTGGCGTCGATCGATGCTCATTCTAAGCAGTATTGGTTTTGCAGTTTGATGGGTTCTCTAAACTTTTGATTCAACTCTCGTTTGTTACCAATTATTTAGATTGTTTAAGATAGGTTCAAAGTCATAACCATGATCTCGCTTGCGCTATGGAACCCTAGTTTCTAAGATTAGGTGGTTAAATTTAACCTAGCATTAAGAACAACTTAAACAAAAAAAACAAGAAGATTACCCTAACAATTCTATAAAATCAACAAGATATTACTACTATTAAATAACCCTAAATCTAACAGTAAATTACTCAAACATAACAATAAAGAATATGATTAAAGTCTGAATAAATTGCATAGAATAAACTGAGTAATAAGAAAAGGAGTTTAAGATCTTCACTGTAATGATAGTCAAATCTCTCTTTCCAATAAACGTAACAAGGTGTTCCAACTCTATTTCAGCCTCTCTCTTGTCTGGCTTAGGCTGCCTCTAACTAAGATAGAAAACCCTAATAAATAGTCTAAATTTTGGCCAGGGACTTGTCTTGCAAATGATGAGACTTATGGGTAAAACTTCTAATTTTTCAAGTCTTCATAAATCTTGCAGTCAGCTTGTCCTTCGATCGATGCACAAGGAGTGACGTCGATCGATGCTTCACGCATAAACTGGATCCAACATTGAATTTCTGGTTGAGCATCCTAAATGCTCCAAAGTAGCCCAAAAGCTCCAATTGCTTCCAATAAGTATCTAGACCTGTAAATACTCTAAAACATAGTCTAGACACACATAATAGACCCTAAAGGGAGCATAAAACATGGCCTAAAACTGGTAATAAATAGATTATATCAACTCTAAAACATAGTCTAGACACACATAATATTCCCTAAAGGGAGCATATAGCATGACCTAAAACTGGTAATAAATAGGTTATATCAACTCTCCCAGACTTACCTTTTTCTTGTCGCCAAGGAAACAAATCTACGAAAGAGGTTTTGAAAAGTGGAGACTCACATAATATCTAACTTTAACTATCACCCTACTTTGTTGCAACCACATCCTATCAAGTCAATCACAGAGAAACATTATATACTCTATCCTAGTATAGCAACCAAATCCATTATACCAACAACTTAACGAATACTAGCTTGATCTTGGGAGTAACGATCAAAGGACACATGGATTCTTATCTCTGCAAGTATCTGAATCAACTAGGCACAAAACCTTCCTTGATCCCTTTCTTCCCTCTTTTTTTCTCTTTTCTGGATTTTTTAGATTTCTTCTTTTTTTTTTTTTTTTTTCTTTTTTTTGGACAAAGTTTGTAGGCGAATAATGGGGTCATTGGTAATTTACCTATCCCTCGCTTCCAACAATGTGTGATCATTCCTCTGATTTAGAATAATGGGGTCATTGGTAATGTACCTACCCCTCTGCATCTCGGGAAATTATCTCAATCTTTTAAGCTTTTAAGTAGATGCTGAAGAGAGAGAGAAGGAAAACAAAGGTGCAATGACTTGTACCTACATACTTGCAGAAGGAATCCGATCCAGTGTATACCAAGCTCCAAAGCAAGATGATAATGTCAGGATTAGTGTCGAAAATCAGCTTTGGTTCCTTCAAAATTTCTAAGCAAGTGTGGTATAGTGGCATGATGATACACTTTAGTATCTCTAGTAATCTCTTCAAATAACCTTCTAAAAATGTTGGTAAAGTGTGGTTAGTCAATAATAAATATTGATCATAATCTCTTATTGACTCAGTAAAACTTGTTTTTGAAAAGCTTCTATATATTTAGCAAAATAAAACTTAAAAAAATCAAATAGCATTAGCGAACCTCCTCCAGACTTAAATTACACTGTCTCAGTGTAATCCGCCTTAGATTGGTTAGAAAAAATTAAATTATAAGTAAATGGTGTTAGAGAAAGTAGATTATACCAAAATCAAGAGAACGTCGATCGATGGTTACAGGTTCGTGTCGACCGATGGTGGACCATCACCGTCGATCGATGGTAGATTCGATATATCGACTAAACGTATTCGTTAGATCTCCGTCAATCGACAGTAACAAAACTGCATCGATCGATGTGAGGCGTGTTAGACTAAAATCGTGTGTGTGTGCCTACTCTCCATGGATCATCTCTCTTTGGTTAGGTCTGTTAGACACTCAAACACACATCAAAACAGTATAATAGTAATAGTAATGAGTCCAAATATAAAAGCAACATCATAAAATAAAATATAAGATAAAATAAGAGACGAAGGAGCAACAAGGGAGGCTACTCCTCGTCTGATGTGTCCATGTCAGGCTGCTGAGGCTGTGATGCGGCTCCTGGTGGCGATCGCGCTCTGGTCCTAGGACGGCTGAAGCACTAGCCCATATGGCACGAAGTGCGTCCACCACGACTCTTTGGAAGTCACCATGGTCGTGGATGGGGATCTCTGGAATCTGAGGGAAAGGTGGGAGAGGTGGGTGTGGCTGTGTTGGCTCGGGTGCCGCGGCTGCTTCTACCGGATGGGCTGGTATGAGGCCTCCTCTGCAGCCTACTCCGAGTGGTGTTGTGTGGAGGTGCTGCTCAGCTGGTCTGAAGGCAAGGCGCTCCGGATCATCAGCAAAATCTGTCACCTCTAGTGCTGGAAGCGCTATCATCCTAGGCCCCTCGACGTCTACGAAAGACAAATACTTCCCCTCCTTCAGCCACTGGGTCCTCGTCAAGTTACTGTCATCCATGAATCTCAACGCACTCACGACCGAGGCGCCCTCAAAACTGATACCAAGGAAGCTGAATATAGGTGTCAAGAGACTTCCATTCTTCTTCTTCTTCGAGCCAGTACCCTTGAAGGGTTTGTCCTTCAGGGTCGCCATGGGCTCATCAAAAATAGCCCCCAAGTTCACCCGCTGATAGCTCACTGGTGGGAGAAAAATCTCATCGTCGAGCTCCACTAAGTCTCTGACGGAGTAGTACAGCAGTGTGAGCTCCTGAACCCTAACCTTGTTGGGTTCCATCTTGCACAACAAAGTGTTGGGAAGGGCTTTCATGAAGTAGCGAAGGGTGGGGTGGCGGATGTCCGTCTGAGTAGTCGAGCAAGAGTCGAAAGGGCCTGTAGCAATGAGTCCTCAGAAGGGATGCAGACCTGGGAAAGGAGCGACTGTGCAGGCGAGAGTGTCGGACTTGAACCCGTAGATCTCGCAGAGCTGTGAGATGGTGATCCGGTACCAGATGCCTCTGATAAGAAAGGTCAATGTGGCCTCGTTCGCCACTTTCACCCGCGGGCTCCTGTAGAAAACTTGAGCTGTAGCGATGCACTGACAGACCAAGTCAGGGTAGAGAGGGTATGTCCTGGTACCCATTGTGCCAAATCCTAGCTCCCGCACCATCTGTCTGAAGTCAGTCAGTAGCCCCAGCTTCTTCAAAGTACGTATGTCGACGAACCGTGTGCGATCGATAGAAACGCTTTGCCAAGCGTTGTAATAGAGGCTGTCAAAATCGTCCTAATCCTCACGCACGGGATGATGTGTGCATTCCCTCGATGCTACAGCCTTTCGAGGGTTTGGATAGTCCTCGAATGTGATGAGTAAATCCTCTTCCTCTTCAGGCCAAGGGTCTCGGCATGGAGGACCCCATGGCTGAGTACTGGAACCACCAATCTCGTATCATGCCTTGATTCGTCGTTCGTCCATCTGCATATAAGAAAGAAAATCAAGAATCAGAATCGGTGTTAAATAAGCAACCATCAATCAATGGCACTTCGTAGGCATTGATCGACGAAGTCTTACGACTATCGATCGACGGTGCCTCATAGGCATCGATCAACGGTTCATCGAGAACCAAGTGTAACAAAATCCAAAATAACAAACACAAATCGTGCAAATCATATGTAAATCTGTCACCTCTGGTGCTGGAAGCGCTATCATCCTAGGCCCCTCGATGTCTACGAAAGACCAATACTTCCCCTCCTTCAGCCACTGGGTCCTCGTCAAGTTACTGTCATCCATGAATCTCAACGCAGTCACGACCGAGGCGCCCTCAAAACTGATACCAAGGAAGCTGAATATAGGTGTCAAGAGACTTCCATTCTTCTTCTTCTTCGAGCCAGTACCCTTGAAGGGTTTGTCCTTCAGGGTCGCCATGGGCTCATCAAAAATAGCCCCCAAGTTCACCCGCTGATAGCTCACTGGTGGGGGAAAAATCTCATCGTCGAGCTCCACTAAGTCTCTGACGGAGTAGTACAGCAGTGTGAGCTCCTGAACCCTAACCTTGTTGGGTTCCATCTTGCACAACAAAGTGTTGGGAAGGGCCTTCATGAAGTAGCGAAGGGTGGGGTGGCGGATGTCCATCTGAGTAGTCGAGCCAGAGTCGAAAGGGCATGTAGCAATGAGTCCTCAGAAGGGATGCAGACCTGGGAAAGGAGCGACTGTGCAGGCGAGAGTGTCGGACTTGAACCCGTATATCTCGCAGAGCTGTGGGATGGTGATCCGGTACCAGATGCCTCTGATAAGAAAGGTCAATGTGGCCTCGTTCACCACTTTCACCCGCGGGCTCCTGTAGAAAACTTGAGCTGTAGCAATGCACTGACAGACCAAGTCAGGGTAGAGAGGGTATGTCCTGGTACCCATTGTGCCAAATCCTAGCTCCCGCACCATCTGTCTGAAGTCAGTCAGTAGCCCTAGCTTCTTCAAAGTACGTCTGTCGACGAACCGTGTGCGATCGATAGAAACGCTTTGCCAAGCGTTGTAGTAGAGGCTGTCAAAATCGTCCCAATCCTCATGCACGAGACGATGTGTGCATTCCCTCGATGCTACAGCCTTTCGAGGGTTTGGATAGTCCTCGAATGTGATGAGTAAATCCTCTTCCTCTTCAGGCCAAGGGTCTCGGCATGGAGGACCCCATGGCTGAGTACTGGAACCACCAATCTCGTATCATGCCTTGATTCGTTGTTCGTCCATCTGCATATAAGAAAGAAAATCAAGAATCAGAATCAGTGTTAAATAATCAACCATCGATCAATGGCACTTCGTAGGCATTGATCGACGAAGTCTTACGACTATCGATCGACGGTGCCTCATAGGCATCGATCAACGGTTCATCGCGAACCAAGGGTAACAAAATCCAAAATAACAAACTCAAATCGTGCAAATCATATGTAAATAACGTAGATAGTTCCTAATCTAGTACTCCATTGCCTTAGGTCGTCCTAAAATCCGAGGTAAACACCAAAAGTTTTGATTTTTATTTAAACCCTAAAAAGTTCCTAAACTAAGAGATTTAGAGGACATACCTTGATGATCGAGTGGTTTAGTGAGTTAAACAAGTATGAGGGTTGAAAATCGAGTGATTTAGTCTCAAGAACGAGCAAAATTGGCCAAAAATTTAGAGAGAAATCGAGTCTTTACTCGTATGAGTTTTTGGCAGTTTGGAAAAAAGTATTTTTATGAATCAGGGTCGTGTCGTGTTAACCTACTCAACGCTCTCCATCGATCGACTATCCTATGAGGGCGTCGATCGATGGTATGTTATGTGATCCCATTTTTACTTAAGAAATTTGTAAATGCGTAATTAATAAAATTAATTATATATTTGTTATTAATTATTTAGTTATCGTTATTAGATATATGTTATTTATTATTATTATTATTATTATTATTATTATTATTATTATTATTATTATTATTATTATTATTATTATTTTTTTTTCTTATTCATTTTGTAATAAATATTAAATTAGTGGGTTGCCTCCCACTCAACGCTTGTTTAGAGTCGTTAGCTTGACGAGACATGAGTTTTAGCACTCGGAGTCTGGCATCTCGATACGCATAGACTGAGTATGCGGAATTTCAGCTTCGGCCCAGTAGTGTTTCACTCTTTGCCCATTCACCATGCAATCCTCTCCTTTAGGATTAACTAGGACAATTGTCCCCTAAGGCGTAACTTCTTTAATGGTTAAGGGTCCAGACCAACGAGAACGTAGCTTTCCCGGAAACAAAGTCAACCGTGAGTTATACAGGAGTACTTGGTCGTTCGGTTCAAAATGCCTAGAAATAATTTTCTTGTCATGATAGGCTTTCATTTTTTCCTTGTATGTTTTCGTACGTGTGGTGCTTAATTTCGTCTAGCTCATTTAGCTAGATCAATCTCTTTTTTTGCTGCGAGTTTAACATCAAAATTTATTTTTTGATGGCCCATTCAGCTTCATGTGTTAATTCTACTGGGAGATGGCATAGTTAACCGGAGTTTAGCCGGGATCAAGAAGTTTAACCGGAGTTTTTCCTTGAATGGTTTCGCTTACTTCTTCTGATACCATCATCACGCAATGTTCTGATTCATGGAATCCTCGCGTTGCTGCATCTTTCACGTACTGCTTAATAGCAGGCGAGATGTGAATGGCATCGCTCAGTGGAATCTCAATGCACTCTGCCGGACACTTTTTTTGCATATTGCTTTTTCTTGCTGCTTATTTTTCTGCTTAGCATTCTTTGGAGGAAAGGGTGCGGTTGCTTGGTAAACCCTTGTTCTAACCGGTTTTGTCGGTTTTGTGTCCGAATGTCGATCGCGTCTTGCTTCTGAGCGTCGATCGATGGTAGGTTCAGAGTGTCAAACGATTTTTGGTAACGAGTGTCGATCGATGTCTCCTACTTCTGTGTCCTTTTCCTTTTGTTTGTCAAACAAGTCCTCAAGGTCGTCAGTTTGGTCCAGTTCTTCAATTTTGGGTGGAATCTCGGGAATTTGCTCGTCAGTGTCGAGCGGGACGGGATGCGATTTTTATTTTTCCTCTATCGCGATTCTTGCAAATTCATCGATAGTGATTCTTTCTCTAATGCCAGGTGTGAGTTGTTTACCACTTGTAAGGCCATGACGTTGCAATGGCTCTTGGGTTAGCGTCTGTTTTACCAGGTAAGAATATGTTCTCTCTCCTGATGGACGTAGCATTACTTGCCACTTGGCTGTCGATCCTCTTAATGTGTTCACTTAGAGTTTCAATTTTTTCGTCATCTCCACATATATCAGATCTAACTTCTCGTTGAGGTCGGCGACTATTCTACGGTTTCTTGTAAAGACTTGATTCATCTTTGACTTTGGACTTCTTTCGTATCTATCCATAGTGGTGTCGTAGTTTCTTGTGAAATTTTCAGTGCTCTCTCTAAATCGTTTGTTTTTCAGACTCATCACATTTGAGAATTCAACTTGCTTTTTGAAATCGCGAGAAACAGCATCGTCCAGGAGAGTCGCAACCGTATCAAGGATGGTTCGATGGTCTAGGTTTAGTCCTATATAGAAAGTGTTGATGAATTGAGGTTCTAAGAATCCATGGTGAGGGCACGGAAGCTGGTAACTTTTGAATCTAGTCCAAGCATTTTTAAAGGATTCGCGGCTACCTTGAATGATTGCAGATATTTCTCTCCTTGCTTCCCAGTATCTCTCCTCGTCAAAGAAGTGATTGATGAAAGCGCTTTTAATATCTTCCCAGCAGGTAAAGGACCCTGGTGGTAGCTGGTTCAACCACCTCCTGGCGTCACCTTCAAGGGAAAAAGGGATGAGTTTGCAGTGATTTAAATCGTCGTTCACCATGTCTTCTAGCATTTCGATGTGATCGTTCGAGTGTTCAGTAGGAAGACCACTGAACTAATTTTTGCGGGCCATAACTAAGAAGTCAATATGAATCTCAGAGCTTCTTGTATGGTTTTCTGATAATCGAATTGCGGACCTATTAGAATAGGTCCTGTTAGGGTTTAGGTATTTGAGCATTGGCAATTCATGCTTTATCTCATTCTTTGGAGATCTAGTGATTTGATCAGGGATTTCAGTCCCATGATAGTTAATGAGTTGGCTTGCTTTGTTGCTTTTATTGTTCATTGGTTCTATCAAGACCACTTTCTTATTATCAGCATCAGTAAAGGCGTACTTACCTGCTTCCGGCTGATCGGTATCGATCGATGGTAGTGGAAAGGTGTCGCCCGACAGTAGTGGACTCGCGTCGATCGATCCCGGATGATTTGCATCGATCGATCCGTGTTGTCCTGAATCCATATTCTCTCCTTTAAGTACATGTGTCACGGGATCAAGGAAAAAATAATTTAGCATACAGTAAAGTAAAAAAATCTAGACGATATTCTAAACGAAATCTAATGGTAATAAGAAAGAGTCCGGCAACGGCACCAAATTTCATGTTGTGGGTATTTTATATCACTTCTCAAATGAACCTTATTTCCTACTTTACTCTCTCAAAAAAGAGCTTCAGTGTAGTACTTAGGGATCGAATCCACAAAGACTCTAGGATTGCACAATAGACTTATTGTTTTCAAATTAAAGCTAGCCAAATTGTAATAATAGTAATAAAGATGATTTTAAGATTGATTTAGTTTGTGAAGATTAGAATAAGGGATTAGACTTAGGAAAAATTCCCAGGTAGTATCAGATAATGCAAATTAATAGATTGCTAGGGTTTTAATTAGGCGTTGTTGTCGAACTCAAACCTAGGTGTTTATGAGATCGCTCTTGCGCATCTCGACTGAGTGTCGATTGATGCCCACAAGGTGGCGTCGATCGATGCTCATTCTAAACAGTACTGATTTTGCGGTTTGATGGGCTCTCTAAACTTTCGATTCAACTCTCGTTTGTTACCAGTTATTTAGATTGTTTAAGATAGGTTCAGGTCATAACCATGCTCTCACTTGCGCTATTGAACCCTAATTTCTAAGATTGAGGTGATCAGATTCAACCTAGCATTAAGAACAACTTAAACAAAGAACCAAGAAGATTACCCTAACAAGATATTACTACCGTTAAATAACCCTAAATCTAACAATAAATTACTTAGACATAACAATAAAGAACATGATTAAAGTCTGAATAAATTGCAAAGAATAAACTGAGTAATAAGAAAAGGAGTTCAAGATCTTTTCTATAATGATGGTTAGATCTCTCTCTCTAATAAACGTAACAAGACGTTCCAACTCTGTTTCAGCCTCTCTCTTCTCTGGCTTAGGCTGCCTCTAATTAAGATAGAAAACCCTAATAAATAGTCTAAATTTCTGCCAGGGACTTGTCTTGTAAATGATGAGACATATAAAACTTGTAATTTCTCAAGTCTTCATAAATTTTGCAGTCGGCTTGTCCGTCCATCGACGCACAAGGTGTGACATCGATTGATGCTTCACACATAAACTGGATCCGGCATTGAATTTCTGGCTGAGCATCCTAAATGCTCCAAAATAGCCCAAAAGCTCCAATTGCTTCCATTAAGTACCTAGACCTGTAAAAATTTGAAAACATAGTTTAAACACACATAATTTAGACCCTATAAATAGGTTATATCAGCGGGCGTGGGAGATTCATTAGTCGTGGACGGTCGGGACGTTAGAAGTGGTATCAGAACCGAACCCATACAACTGTGGAGTCACTGAGGACTCACACTAACATGAGTAACTTAGGGCGCAATGAAGACGTTGCGTTCATTTAGAGATGGTGAATTATAACATCATGGTTTGTGGTATATGTTGGAAAGCTTAAGAGAATTAATTTGGCTACCTATGTAACAAAAGTGCACTTACCTTTCCCGGCACATATCCGTTTCGAATTTCAGGGTTAAATGTGTGTGACTTGGAGTAGTGGAATGATGGGTGACTTATTGAGAAATGATTTGTGATACTGTGTGAATGAGTCATTAGCACAGGAAAAGGTCATGTGGTGATTGTAGGGTCTAACCTTTCGAAAATTAACACACCAGCTATCGCATGGAATGCGGCCTACGAGTCGAATGAGTTGGCATGGAAGGACCATTAGCCGTGGACGGTCGGGGTGTTACATGAAGTTCTTCAAAAGGTTAGTTGCTTCAAAAATATGTTATTGAATTGGTTATAAATACCAACTAGAGCTTGATCCACGCACATACATTGATATTTGTTTTTACTTTTATACATAAATATTATTTAGTTAAGTGATATATATATATAGAGAGAGAGAGAGTAATTTTCTCAAATAGTCTTTTTATTTTTAGAATATGACCCATACATCCACAAAAATGTATTTTTATTTTTTTGGTAGATCAAAACTTAATGATAATGTATACTAAATTTTTTTTATGTACTATTTAAAATTTGGTGCTATATATTTTATACTCTTCAACATTTATTATAATGTATTTACATTAGATTATTATTTGTTTGAAAATACACGTAAAATAATATATTTTTATATTAATTTATATTTTATTTATATGTTATATAAATGATTCTTTTATGTTTATTTTTGGAGAATTTGCCCAAAATTACCTAAAACTTGATTTTAAATTCAAAAGTATTTCCCAACTTTAATTAATTGTAAAAGTAACATAAAAAGCTAGTTAAATTTCAACTAACCGCGTATGACTAAACAAAAAATTAGTATGCATTTTTCAAATATAACCCCAAAAAATCTTTTGTAGTTTTGTAAGGTTTTGTAAATCTTCTGTGAGAAGACTTTCTAGAAGTATTTTTAAATAGTATATCTTAAAAGTAATTTTTATTTTTAAAAAAGATATTCTTAAGAAATTTTTTTGAAATCATGTAATTATAAATATTTTAAAATGATATAACATAAGATCTAATAAAATTAAATTATATTCAAATTAGATGAATGAATTTAAATTGACTCATTGTATTAATTTGTTTAGGTTTGGTAACATATGTTATAATATTTTTTTGTATTTTTAAAGTTTAGGATTAGTTATTTGATTTTAGGGTTTAGATAACTTAAGTTTTCTAAGAAGTAATGCACTAAAAGACTTTTGGAAAGTTTTCTAGGTGAATAGAAAAATTTAAGGTTTAGAAGACTACTAGAAAGTTTATTCTCAGAAGACTACTAAAGTCTTGATTGGTACAGCTGATGATAAAACAGTAGCAGTATGCTGCAGAAGCTGTATGCAGTAGAAGCTGTATGCTTTCAATAAAATCTTTAATAAAGTAATTGGTAGAGCAGTAGCATTATATAATTTTAAAATTATAATAAAAGTTAGCATATATATATATATATATATATATATATATATATATATATATATATATATATATATATATATATATATATATATATATATATATATATATATATATATATATATATATATATATATATATATATATATATATATATATATATATATATATATATATATATATATATATATATATATATATATATATATATATATATAT
>MU105768.1:1203967-1498723 GCA_012274485.2 Sinapis alba
AGAGAGAGAGAGAGAGAGAGAGAGAGAGAGAGAGAGAGAGAGAGAGAGAGAGAGAGAGAGAGAGAGAGAGAGAGAGACTAGACATCAACTGTTCCTCGCGATGGGGTTTGACTATATATAGGATTTTTAGATTAATCGTAATGTCATCGTAACATTATGACAAGATAGGGATGACCCGCATTTTTTTCGTTACGACAACTTAGGGACGACCCGTGTTTTTGGATTCGTCATAATGTAGAAGTAGGCTTGAATTTTTTAAGAAAAAGGCGGAAGTTCATTGTCCAAGAGCAGTTCTTGTCAACTCCGCGTAACTTTTGCTTGATTTCTCGAGCTTGATCCACGAGAGGCTGAGAAAAAACTACACGGAGTTGATAAGAACTGTTCTGGTGACCGTTCACTCCCATCAGTTTCTTAGGAGAAATATATCCTCACCCGTGTGATAAATCTCTCTACGAGGTATATATCCATTAGTTTACTGTGCCTTTTAGAATGATAGAGTTGTGCATATTTATAGAAATTTTTTGAAACTACTAATTTCGTCGTAACATATAAATAATATTACGACGACTTAGGGACGACCTGCGTTTTTAAGTATTACGACGAATTAAGTACAACCCATGTTTTAGCAATATTTGTAATGTAGAAGTAATATAACGACGATGTAGGGTTGATTGACCATTACGACGATTTAGGGACGACCATCGTTTTTTGTTACGACGAAGTTGGGACGATACATGCTTATACCTTAAAATCAAAACCCCAAACCACAAACTTCTTAAGTTATATATACATTTTACACTTCTAAACCCAAACCACAAAGTCTTATAACTTATTTTAATGTGAATTTTTAAAAAAACATTAATTTCATACATATGCCAATTACCCCCTTTGCGGACTGTTTCTAGTGCACCATAATAATCAATATCCTTCTTGATTTCATCTCCAGATAAATATGGTGGAGCGATTTCCCATGCAACCCTCTTTTACCAAAACAATGTCTTGTTCCTTCTGTACGTATGGTTAATGGGAAGAAATCTCCGATGACAATCAAACCAACACGTTTTCCTACAATTCTTAAAGTTCCTTCTCATTGAACAATCATATGTTTGCACCCCTGTTGACCGGAACTCCTTCAATTCTTCTATCAGAGGTTGTAGGAAAACATCGAAGGACCTCTTCAGATGCTTAGGCCCAAGTATCAATATACTCATAAAAAGGAATTCTCTTTCCATACACATCTATGGTGGAAGGTTGTAAGACGTCAGGATGACTGGCCAAAGCAAGTATTGTCTTCCAGACATTCAAAAAAGACTAAAGCCATTTGTGCACAGTCCAAGATAAACATTGTGGGGTTGCTTGCAAAATCAGGGTGCACCGAATTCAAGTGTTTCCATGCTTTTCCATCTGAGGGATGATTGATCTCGCTTTCCTTCTGAGTATGTTCCACATGCCATCTCATTGCTGCTACAGTCTTTTAAGATTGATATAATCTCTCCAGCCTATCGATAATAGGTAAGCACCACATCCGCTGGTACGATACCCTATTCCTCCCACGTCCTTGCAGTTTAAATCATGGCTTCTTGCAAAATTCACACTCCAACAAATCCGCATCTTTCCTCCAGTAGATCATACAATTGTCTATACACACATCTATCATCTCCGAAGGTAAGCCAAAACTATGAACCAGTTTCTGAATCTCATAATAAGATTCAGCAGACTGATTATCTTCAGGCAAATACTCTTTAAACAACTCAACTCATGCATCCATACAAACTTCAGGTAAGTTATGATCAGTTTTGATATTCATCATCCTAGCTGCCAATGAAAATTTAGAAACACTTTCTCTACAACCTTCATAAATTGGATGATTAGCTGCGTCTAGCATTTCATAGAACATTTACGCATCCAAGTTATGTTCCTCTATATTTTCTACTTCTGCAACGACTACTGGGGCTGTTTCACAAAATGCATTTGTAACCATATCATGCATCCTATCATGATCTACCACAAGATCTTCCTGAGGATAACTACTTTAAAGATGCAAATGACTCGGTTCTTCTCTATTACCACCATGTTCAAAGTGAGTACTACTACTAGTTTCATTATTCCTACTAACACCCTCTCCATGGTGGAACCAAATATAGTAATATGGGGTAAATCCTCTATTTACTAAATGTTTCCAAACCGTTTCACTACAAGAAAATTTGGTATTCTTACACTTATGACATGGACATAACATTTTACATGTTTCCTGCGTGAGAGGTGTTTTTCCGGCCTGGTACATGAGTATCTCTGCTCCGTTGAGAAACTCGTCTGTCACTACTCCTGCAGAGTTTTTATGTGCATACATCCAATTCTGGAGTTCGTGGATATTGCCACCATGAGAAATTTCTATCTTGTTTTCTTTTTTATGCATCTTTAGAATGAGAGAGTACAACATATTTATAGGAATTTTTCGAATTTGGTAGATGAGAATGTTGCAACGCATTTACTACTTTAGAAAATTTACTACCAATTAACAACTATACATACAAACATTTATCACTTTTTTCTCACCAACCTTCTCAAATTCTCATAACTAGTTGTTAATTAGATGCAACATTTTTAATGTTATATAGTCGTAATATAACAACAACATTACGACGATTAGTAGCTGTCGTCATAAGGACGACATAGTTTTACATCTATTTTACGACGAAACTAGTCTTCCATAAGACAATTACAGATTTTGCCATAACCTCGAAGTAATGTCGACGTAAAATTACGACGACAATTTTGTCGTCGTAATGCCTAGTCGTTATGGATGTGTTTTCTTGTAGTGTTGGTGTAATGATGATAATGACAATGTTGCAAATAAAAGAGGAAGATGAGAATTGTTGAGTAAAACAAGTATTCTCAAAGAAAGAAATAAATATAAAAATAATGATATTTTCGTAAATAATCTAAATTTATGGGATGAATATGGTAAATGAAATTTTTAAAAAATCATGAGTTAATTTTGAATTTGTCTTTTTGTTTTGAGTCATTTTTGCAACCCCTTTAGTTTTAGTTATTACTAATAAATAATGAAAAATGTAACTATATAACTTTAAAACAATACTGTAATTTAAATTTAGTAAATAGATACCTAAATAGATTTAGGTTTTGTATTTATGATTATTTCATCATGTTTAATAATTAGTTATTAATATTATAAAATTAATATATCTAAGTCAGTTTTTTTGTCATGATTTTAAGGTTGTTTCCGTAATCAATATAGCATTATTTATTTTCATGTTTATATTTTTTTAACATTAATTAGTTTAAAATCAATTTAAGTATGTTTTATGATTGTTTAATTTGACAAAAATAATAAAGGCTTAAAGTTAGATTAGGTAATTTCTCAATGATAGTAAAATATAATTAAATAGTTATTTTAGTTTAGTATCGATTTGGAAAATTATTTATTAAATTAGGAAAAACAATGAATACTTAAAGATATGCTTATTAATTACTTCAGTGGTATTGACTTGTAAATAAGTTGTTAGTTTAAGAGGAATTTCTTATTTGTGTTTCTATTTTAATAAGATAGATACTGTTTTTTTATTTATTTCCAGGATAACAAAATTGTTGCATTCGTCTCTAATCTTGACTTGTCTTACTTTGAGAAGGTTTACAAGAGTCGATAGGGGTTGAATTGTCAAGTTTTATTGTTAACAACTACAACTGCTCATATCGTTCTAACTGGAAACACCAATGTTGTAACGTCTTTCCATACTCTGACAGTCATTTTATGAACTTCACATCGTTTGACGATGTAATCAATGAAAACTTTGATAAAATGTACTATGTTGTAACCCATTATACATCTTTCTCACTTTTTAATGTACATGAACTTATCTTTTTTTCTTGAATGAATGTTAAATTGGTATTCATCAAAAAACTTCTTTTTACATCAAAGTGTTTCAGAAGTTCAAAAAAAATTGTTTTTTTCTCATAGTACTTCCACTCTCTACTACCAAACCAAAAGGAAAAAGTTCCTCTAAGCTTCTTGGGTCCATTCTTGCTATTCAAGCTAAGCTTGTTTCTAAATGCTCTTTTCAACAATCTTCTTAAACACTTGAACTTGAGTATGAGGCTCCCCATGTCTTCTTCTATTCCTCTCCCGCCACAGTGCATTGATGGCGCTTTGCATAGCATACCTGAGACAGCATCCTTTCTCCACTGCCCTGTTATTTTCCGAGACAATCTTCTTGACTTCAAGCCACTGAGGTGAGTTGGACCGTTTTAGTATTCCTTTTATGAGATACTCCCATACTTCTGATGAGTATGAACATTCAAAAAACATGTGATCTTGTGACTCCAGAGAAGAGTTGCAGAGAACACACACTTGGTCCACCCCATTCATCCATCGTGACACTCTGTACATGGTTGAGAGACAATCCAGCATTGATAACCAAGTTATAAAAGCAAATTTAGGAGTGACTTTTGGAAACCAAACTCCCCAAATCCAACTACACTTCTCTCTGTCTTCTCTTATAAGACACCAGGTCTCTTGTGAAGAGAATTGAGTCTTATAACCAACTTTGCTTCTCAACAAACTAACTTCATTTTTACCTGGATCATGGTTTAGCCTCAATAAACTCAGCTCTCCTTAAACCTTATTTAGCATCAGTTTTCTATGAAATCTTCTTCTCCCATCAGTAAGTAATACTTCTTCAACTATTGCACCTCGTCTGATTCCCATCATAATAACACCTCTGTCTCCTAACAACTTTGATAGGACACCTAGCTCAGACCAACAATCATGCCAGAAATATGTGTTTCTCCCATTGCCTATCTCCTCCTTATAAAAGGTTTGAGCTTTATGTCGAATCTTTAGTAACTTCTTCCACATCCAGGAACCCAATTGGCTCTTGCCCTTCAACTCCCATAAGCTCTTACGTTTGAGCAGATTCTTGTGAATCCACTGACTCCATAGAGACTTAGCTGATAGAATTCTCCAAATGAGCTTCAACCCATTAACAACATTTACTTATTTCAGTGGTCTTATCCCCATACCACCCTCGCTCTTTGGCTTACATACCTCCTGCCATGCGGCCTTTGCACTCGATGTTTTTAGCTCCGGACCAGTCCAGAGAAAAGCGGAGCAGAGACGCTCTATCTGTTTTAAACATTTCCCAAGAAGCCGATAGGCTGACAACCAGAAATTTCTTATACTCATCAGGTCAGATTGGATCAATTGCCGATGTTATGCGTATGAAATACATCAACTTGTCCAGGAGCTAATACGAGATCAAATTCTTTCTATCAGCGGTAGGTAATCATGATACATCATCCCCTTCGTCATCAGCGGTAAACCAAGATATCTCACAGGAAGCTCACCTGGTGCAAATGGAAAATTCTATAGGATAGAGATGTGAGTATGTTCTGGAACACCAGACATATAAACTGTCAACTTCACAAGGCTTATACTCAGACCAGACCAAGTGGCGAACTCGTCGAAGACTGATATATCACCTTCTATCGATTGTTTCAATCTCTCAACACAGACAATCATGTCATCGGCGAAGCACAAATTTTTAAGGTATATGGACTTACACCTTGGATGATACTGAAATTTTTGATCCTCCACTGCTTTGTCAAGGTTTAATGAAAGGACATTCATACATATCACAAACAAGTATGGGGAGAGTGTGCAACCTTTCCTTAATCCCCGACAACTCTGAAAGTACCCAGCTAACTCCCCGTTTACTTGCACTGAGAAGGAAGGTGTAGTGATGCATAGCCTGATCCAATGAATGAAAATTTATGGGAATCCCACAACCTTTAGAATTTTCAGAAAAAAGTCCCACTGAACAGAGTCAAAAGCTTTTCAAATATCTATCTTCATAGCACATCTCAGACTGATATGAGTTTTATGGTAGTCCTTAACCAGTTCAGTGGCTAAGAGAATGTTTTCCATCAGAAGTCTTCCCTTTATAAATGCAGATTGGTTCTCAGTGATCATACTCGGGAGCACAACTTTCAGCCTATTAGCGATAATTTTGACACCACTTTGTATAGCACATTGCAGCATGCAATTGGCCGATAGTCTTTCATACATGTTGTTTCAGTCTTCTTTTGAATGAGTGCAAGAATGGTAGTGTTTATTCCTTTAGGCAAAAACATCTGAAACACCAACTGAACAACAGTAGTGAAGTCATGAGATATGATTGGACAAGTGGTTTTGAAAAACTCACATGGAAACCCATCAGGTCCAGGAGATTTGTTTGAAGCCATCGCAAACAAGGTAGTCTTGATCTCTTCCATTGTGACTTCCTTAGCAAGAGCAAGATTATCTTCCATTGAGAATCTAAATTTTATTATGTTCCCCAGCTCCTCCTCCAAGGCAACAATATAGTTATCAGGTTGATTGTTTAGAAACGTCGAGAAAATCTCACTGCTTCCTCCTTAATATCCTCATGTGTGTCAGCTATCTTCCCATCCAGGCATGTAACTTCAATGATCATGTTCTGAGCTTGACGAGTTCTGATGAAGTTATGGAATGTTTTGTAGTTCTGGTCACCCACTTCTAACCAATGAAGCTTTGATCTATGTTTGAGAAAGCCCTCTTCTAAAATAGCAACCTTTAACCATGTTTCATACGCATCTGCCTCCTTCTTCATATCATCATGTGACGAAATGGTAAAGGTTTGCTTTTGTTTCTTGCATAAAACCTTATGAGTTTCTCTTGACCTCTTTGATAGATCCCCTAACTGCTGTTGACCTATCCCTTATCAAAAGTTTCAAGGCCTTAAGTTTTTTCTAGAATCTAAAAATGGCAGAGGTTGAATGAAAAAGCTTTTCTGTTGAAGCCAACTATTCTTCCACCATGGGAAGAAAGTTTGGTAGCTTACCAATGGCATTCACATATTTGAACGGACGTTTAATCTTTGTTGTTTCTGGGATGAAATTGACTTTGCATCTCATATGATCAGAGCAGCCCCCAGCCTCAAAAACAAAGTAAGCATGGGTAAATATGTTCAGTATCGGTTAGCAGGACTCTATCTAGATTTTTTCATATTATTCCTTCATCTCTTTTATTGCATCATGCAAACAAAGTCCCCGGATATCCCATATCTGTGAAGGAACAATGCCGAGCCACCCTTTGAAAGTCCCTCATCCCACATGCAGAAGTGGATCTTGAGAGTAGCCTGAATGTTCTTCACCTTCCAAAATCTCATTAAATTCACCCATTAGCATCCAAGCTACGTTCTGAAACAGAGGGGAGCTTTGATGATTGCATAAATCATCCCATAGCATCTTCCTCTCCTATACCTCATTACTTGCATACACAAAATTACAAAAAATTCCTCCTCATTTTTAAAACATATTGAGCAAGATAATAAGTTGATCCGACTTGTATACTGGAGTCATACGGAGCGCATCCCTCCACATAACCCATATTCTCCCACCTTGAATGTGTTCATAGTTGGACATTGAATACCAATCTTTGAAAACCAAATTTATAATTCTTCTTGCTTTACCCTCCTTAACCCTTGTCTCTAATAGACAACCAAACAACATATCTTTACCTTTGTCCACTCTTTTACAAAGGAATGTTTAAGATATTTGTTGAAACCGCGAACATTCTAAAAGAAACTTGACATTAAAGATGTTTTCGAGAGGACCTAGTACTCCTTGCCACCGGGTTTTCACCTTATAGCTGGGCCATGTTCTCCATAGTTTTTTGTTGTTTTTTCCTTAACTCACATGGTGGCAGTTGATTCTGAACCGCATCAGTCATGGATGTTTTAACCAACCCCTTTGTCTGAGTTGTTGATAGACCTATATATGAGGGTTCTGCTTCATGCACTACGAACTCCTCATTGTCTATCTTCTCCTCCTCTTGAATTTCTCCTTCTTCCTCATTATCCATACTGAGTACAGATAATTTTGAGGCTTAATGATTGGGTCATGTTGTTTCTCCACAGTAGAGCGCACTGGTGAATGTCCAACCTTTCCAGGCGAAATATTCAGCCAATTCTCATTTACTTCTTCTCCATGTTTAGTATTTTCCTGATCATTCACGTTCAACATAGACCTCCTTTTATTGCCCAAATTTCCAGAATCATTTTTAACAGTATCCGAAGCTTCTTTCACTTCTTCCTTCCCACTACTACCGCTGCTTTTTTGACTCTTAGGCGTAGTTATCTCCAAATTTTCCTCAGAACTTTTCTTTTTAATAACACATGCTTCTTCCTTATGTCCCCATTTATCACATAAACTACATCGTGATGGCAACTATCGATAGATAAAACTCAGCCCTAACCGCTTTACCATTTTTCGAGAACGTGATTGCTTTAGGAAGAACCTTGGTAACATCCTCTTTCACAAACACTTTTTCTACCTCAAAAGTTGAGCAAGCTATTGTATCAGGGTGGAGTCTTACTGGAAACCCTACAGCACTTGTGACAAAGCTAAGACCTTCCCGTGAAAACATGTGAAGTAGAACATTTTTAACAAGATCATGACCATTGTGTCAGAGGTCCCCAGTTTGAGTGATCGTTGGGAAGAAATCAATATTACATATTGTGGTTTCGGGCATGGGGGAGATTAGGGCTTCGTCCAGAACCTCCTAGTAATTCAAAAAAAAAGAAACACTCTATTTTTATTAAGGAGATTTTCAAAGCGGACTAGGGTTTGAGGTTTCATTTCTGGCAAGGCTTCCTGCTGCTGCCAGCGAGACTTTACGGTGGCTTCGATGTCAAGCTTTGAGACCCCGGGGGGAACTCTGTGACAGTTCAGTCGGTACAAGTTAAAAAATCTGCACAGAGTTGGGTTTATGTGGCACAAGAGAAGTAGAGTTTAAAGAAATATGAAGTTGATGTGTTAACAAAGATTGGATTAAACTCTGTGGAAATCCTAGATGATGTGATACAGAGTGCTACTCCGTTATGGGAGGATTTCGTGGTTGGAAACATTTTGGACTCAGCTCCACATGTAGCAAAGGTCCATATGATACTAAATAAGATTTGGAGTTAGGATAAGATTTAAGGTCAGGAACCCAAAATCTTGAGAGCGTATCTTGCGAAGGGGTATGTGGAATATTGTTGGTGTGCCGATGGTGGTATCAAATTGGACGCCTAAAGCGGAAGAAGAGAAACAAGAAGAGAGTACATGAACTTGAATCTTTCCTTTTAAGTTTATTTAAAATGTTTCTTGCAGATTTGCTTGGTCTTCTTGATTTTGTTGGTTAACTTGAAGCATACGAATATGAAGTTTATCCTCTTGACAGTTTCAGAACTAAATATTATCTTAAATTCACAATAATGGAGTATAAGTAAAATATTCATGTTATAGTTTAAAGTATTATGTTGCAGTTGAATTCATGTTTAACAAAAAGAGAATTATAGTGACTTTGTGTTAAATGGAGTAGTTTTTGAAAACTTGGCTCAAGAATTTTATAACAGTTGTACCTCATCTTCTGAAAAGAACATTTGTTGTGTCTTGCCCGATTGGAAAGTATTTATCAACTCAGGTAATTATAACTGCATTTTTATAACTATACATTTCTTTCAGAATCTAACTATTTATTTAAATATGATTTAGGTAAAATTGTCATTTGAGATGTAGGTTATGCCTGATGTTTTTTTTCTAATCCTCCCATCACTGAAGTCGATAATTTCCGTTACATGTAAACATTAGCTTATTTTATTATTCACTACAAGAAAACATGGGCTTAACGACTACACTTTTGGTCGCTAGTTTGTCGTAATTCGCCTATTACGACGAACTAACGATGAAAAGACTTTTGTCATTAATAACTCGTCGTAACAAAAAAGTCATTGTAATGGCGTCGTAGTCTTTACGATGAATGAAATTCATCGTTAACTCGTCATAAATGATTTCATTGTAATGTAGATGTAAAGTTACGTCCAAGGAGTTGGTCGTACATGGGTCGTAAAGTTTCATCCTGACTTAGTCGTAATATTTAGTCATTAAACTCATGTTAAGGGGTCGTAAGATTTACGACTACTTCACGTCGGCAGTCAATGTAAATTGGTCGTAAATTTTACAACCAAATAACATCAATTATACTAGTTTACAGAAAATGATATTTAAAATAAAAATAAAAAATTGTAAATTTTTTTAATTTTTAATTTTTTTTATAAAAGAATCTAATTTATAAAAATATTATAATATCCAAAGTACAAACCGAAAAAGAAATTGATGAATCCCTGGTAAGAAGATCCTTTGTCCCTTATTCTTTTGAAGGAAGATCAGATAGTTTGAGAGAGATATGTGTTGATTTTGATGATGATGGATGTATTGATTGAATGATCTTCATAGATGATCTATGGAATGATCAAATCTTGTGTAAATGTGTTTAAGATCAAGTGAATGAACTTTGTTAGTGATCATAGACAAGTTTTGCTTGCAGAGAATGAACTCCTAGCAATTAGTGTTCAAAGATGAACAAGAGATTCACAGATTTAGAGAGAGTTTTTGATTAAAAAAAGGTGAATTAGTTTTTCAGAAACAAAAGAGAGTTTGGGTAGAGAAAGAGGAAATCGAAAAGTCCTAAAATTGAAAAAAATTGAAAAAACTTAATTAAAACTAAAATTGTCCTGGAAACTGAATTATTATTTATTTTGGCTGACTCCTTCACTTTGGTTTTGGTTCATACTAAAACAAGCAAGCCATTGCTTCCATCAATTTCTTGGTTTTGTGATCTTCTCTTGAGCTGAGAAAAGTCCAAACTCATCCATGAGTCTAATCACATCTTTTACAGCTTGTTAGACATGCTCTTCATTGTAATTTGAGTGAGAAATAAGCTCAGCATGATCTATTCCAACCTTAGATTCATCTTCAAGCTTTTTATTTATCCATCCTGGCTTATCTTTTGTCGCATAGTCATCTAGCTCAAGCATGGTTGCATCAGAATCCTAAAAATTAAGATCATCAAAGAGCTCAGAAGTATGGTGCTTGTCATGTAACTCTAACTCAGCTTACTCTTTTGGAGTGGGGTGGCGGTTAATGTCTGGACATACATTCTGCCACTCCCGTGCAAGCGTTGGGTTTGTTTCCACAATGAGTTCGAACATCCCCGCCATGGCCCTAATCTGGCTCATGTTGTCTTGGTTGTCCGCTTGGAGCTCCGATACGACGTTGTTGACAGCCGTCAAATCTGCCCAGAGCTGAGAGTCTTATTGCCTTGCAGTACTATAGGCTGGCGTCGTCCTTGGACATCGTTTGCCAAACCGATCTCGGCCATATGTCCCTTTTTCTTCGGGACAACCTTCAATTAATGAATTTAAATATTAGTAAATATATAAAATTAATATGTGTATAAAAATATTTTTAAAAATGATTGATTATTTTACCTGTTAAAAATAAACATATTTTTAAAAATGACACCGACCATATGTCCCCTTTTCTTCGGGACAACTAGACCGGTTTGCCTTCAGAATTTTGTTGCGACAACTGGGTATGGACCTCTTGGATTCGAGCCTCCACATTGTTGTGGATCCTTTCAACTCGAGGATCCACAAACGTCCCATCTTTATGCTGATGTGTTGTTTTGTAAAGTCGAGAAAGAGATGGTGGTTCTCCTTCCCAAGCGGCCTACAAAATTTAAATAATTAAATCATGCATTGAATAAAAAAATTATTAATAATTATTTTTGTAAAAATAGACACACAATATTTAGGGCCACCCCGGTGTGTGGGATCTGTCTGGAAGTATGGACCAGCGGCAAATTGCCATCGGCATCATGCATCAATCATACCGCAGAGCAATTGGCGGACATTCGAACGTGATCGCTGATGAAGATGGGTTAGGCATCATCCCCTGTGACCAACCACTTCTCCTTTCAGTCAGCAACAATGTTCTTAAGGCGAATCTTCGCTTTAGCATTGAACGGCTTCTTCACTTCCTCGTTGACCCTAGGAGACCAATGTCATATTTCCTGGCAAGAAAAAAATCATTAAAAGCAAATAAATAAATTTGTAAGGAAAATAGATAAAAAAATAATTTAAATAATTAAAACTTACCGCAAAGCATTTGAACCAAGTCTTCTGAATGTGGTCCGGTGTAAGAGAGCAATTCTAATGCGCTTCGTAAAAATATGATTTGATGGTGTCCGAAACGCTTTGTCGCTTGACATTGTCTGTTAGAAACCTGAAAAACATGAAAAAACTAAATGTAATAAATAATATAAAATGTAAAAAGTTAATATAAAATTTTTAAAAATTATTTACCAATATGTGTTTGGTGGTTGTTGGGTCCGATTTCGATCGATCAGGAGCAAGACCAAATATAAGTCCAAACCATAAGAGGCCCGGCCCAAGACCAAGGGCGATGGACATCAACATAGTGGAGTCGAGATCACAGATACTGTAGAGATGGTTGAGGGAATTTAGGGGAAGAAGCAGCTATTAAAAAGAGGCAAGATCAAGAGGAGAAGACACGCAAAAACCTTATAGAGAGAGCCCCCATAACATCAATTGACCTCCACCTTAGCTCGGGAGCAGCTTCGACTTTGTACCCAACTACATTATATTTCGACTTAATTTTAATCATTGTATCCAAATTCTCTTGATCAATAAAGTACATCTTTGTCAACTTGAAACTAATTATATTGTTGTGTTCTAAGGATATCGCCGCCCACATCTTTTTTACCTAGTTTTATTTCTCAAACACTACCAAATACCTAGTGTAGATTTTAGGATCTACATTTTGGCACCGTCTGTGGGGAAAAGAATCCAATCTAAGCTTCCTAAGCACGATCATGGATCCTACTCAAATCCCTTCCGATTCCACAAAACCAAGAGTCACTGGCGTCGATCCCACCAGACTGACTCAAGAAATGAAACACGGCCTGCGGGGCCAACAAACCAGATTCCGGCAGCCGATGCCACCCAAACGCAGTGAGCTCCTCTACCCACAGGGACGAGGGGATGACGGCTCCAGATCAAACCAACACGCGCAAATGGAACCGACCTAGAGAAAGACAAACCGTCAACAGTATGACCATTTGAAATAAATCGATAAGACCGATCTCACCGACACATCTGCCGCAAACCAGAGAAGAGATAATCGAACTCCGAAGGATGATCACAACGCTCGTTGATAGAGCGCGAGATCAAGAGATCGCTCATCGAACTGTTGTGAGTCAATTGGAGCAGACTGAAAAGGAACTTTCTTCATATCGATCCGAAGCTTCAGAAAGATTCGGAGCTCGGTCAGAATACACAAATCAAACCCCGATCTCCCAAACCACAAGGGCTTTCACAACACCGGAAATCCCTAGTACATGATCTGGACGACACAAAGTAGAGAGTTCGCAACATACCTCTCAGCCAAGGACGGCTTACCGGAGCTTGAACTATAATGGACTGGACGAGGTACATACCAAGACTCAAGGAGCCCTCAATCTCCCAAACAAGACCAACAATTGATCGACCAAAAGACCCAAGGAGACGCGACCGCGGGGATCCCCCCAGAATTTAGGATCCCAGAGTATCGGTCTCCGTCGTCCCATGGAACATATCGAGCGCAACAAACCAGGTTTTCTAGTGACGTGAGACCGACTCAATTAAGTGATCCTCATGCCTTCATCGATGTCAACCATTAAGAAGAAGAACTGAGAAATCTTGACGGGACTGGAATGTTCCAGAATTACATCGAGAGGAACAACGCCGAACTCAGAAAAATACACGGTATAATGCATATGACAATGAGCTCGGCTCCCGATATTAATAGAGTCATAGAAGAAACCAGTAGGACCCTCTTCACAAACAAGATCGCCAACGTAAGATTATACGACGTTGAAAAAACAAATTCCCCGAGTATTCCGGAAACTCGGATCCAAAGGCTCATGTTTGAGCCTTCCGCCTCGCTATATCACGAGCGCATATCAACGACAATGAGAAAGAGGCAGGTTACTGCCACCTCTTTGCAGAGAAACTCCATAGACAATTTCTCTCAGTTTTCATAGAAACAAGAGCCACCGAAGCCGACCTCTGGAACCTCAAACAAGCACCATTTGAGCCCCTGAGATCGTATATCAGAAAATTCAGGAATATTAAAGCCAAGATCTCACATTTGAATGAAGGAGTAGCCCTGGCCGCCCTGAAAACGGTGTCTGGTTCTTTTCCAAGTTTCAAAGAGAAATGGTAGTGCGAGCTCCTACCTCACTCGACGACGCGCTCCATCGAGCATTGTATTTTGCAGAACATGAAGAAGAGGTCGCTTCCCTGAAAGTGCAGTATAGCGCCAATAAAAATAATATCAACAGGAAATCCCCTACTACGAAAGAACCCGCTACCCGGGGTCAGCATTCATTTGCAATAAAATAATCCTCCACATAATAAACCGTCAACATTCGATGCCAACAAATTTTGCACCTTTCACAAACAAAAGGACACTCAACAGAAGAATGTCGAGCCTCCCTCAAAAACAAAGACGAAAACGACAAAATGGCAGAAATCCCGAAAAAGAAGATGCTCCAGCAACCCCAAAGGGAGGCGGAAAAACAAAAAGTACCTCTAACAAAAGAGGGAGGAAAACTGAAGAAGAAGGCCAAATTCGACTCCGCCTGCGCTCAACAAAAGAGTGCATATGATTACATGGGGAAGTAGACCGTAGGCCTCCGAGCTAGCGCTCAACGATCCTCTAACGACCCTGACTAATGAACAAGCCCCACTCATCAACATCACGGTAACAGTCAAAAGCTGCGTGAGCCTCAGCAAAAACCCAAACCACCAAACTAGTAAATCAGAAGTAGGACGGTGCTTCGACCTAGCAGCAGGAACGGAACGAGGGCGAAAAATGCTTAGGGACCATAAAAAGGTATGGAAAACAACCTGAAATCATACAATCACATCATGTCTGGGGGACCGAGGGATTACCAACCAATTCAGACAAAAAAAGGTATTTTCCAGCAGGAAAAGAGTACGAAAAACGAATCGACTTCATCTATGGGGGATCAAAATTTTGCAACTCAGTCAATTTCATAAAAGCTTACCAACGGAGAGCCTAAAATAGCATCAAATCCGGGAGCCACTTTCCAGCCCTGACCACGAAATAACCTTCGACGAATACGAAACTGCCGATCTCGACAAGCCACACGATGACGCCCTAGTCATCTGACTCAACGTAGGAGGATGCGAGCTCTACCGAGTAATGATTGACACTGGCAGCTCCACCGATGTCTTGTTCTATGACGCTTTCAAAAGGATGGGATTCACCAAAACTCTCCTCAAACAAGAACGAACCCCTCTAAACGGCTTTGCCGGAGAAACAACCTATTCCCCCGGATCAATCAAACTCGCCGTAACCGCAGAAACGTCAGGAAGATCGTTTACTTTATTGTTATAGATCGCCCGCCCCATTTAACGCCGTACTTGGAAGACCCTGGGTGTACTGCATGAAAGTGGTACCCTCGACTTACCACCAATGTTTAAAATTTCCAACACCGAGGGGGATCGAGACGATACGTTGCTGCCAGAAGAGTTCCAGAACCTGCTACCTCTCAACCTTCAAATACCTCGAATCGCCGCTCGACTAGAAAATCATGCAACAATAAACAAAAAAGATGTACGATCACATCATACACGAATAAAAGAACACACGACCCGCCACAAGGGGAAGCAATCGAACTACGATAAGACTTGATTCCTCAACGAGGGTACGTAGGCAGCTCGTTAAAGATCTCAGTCTCTCTTCTCTCAAACAAAAAAAAGTCAAACCCAAAATATGTTCCAATGAAAAGAGAACTCGAAACCTGTCGAGAAAAGCTCGGACTCCACAGAATCCAAAGATCAATGTTTGTAACGAAAAATGGATATTATCTTGTCATTATAAAGCATTTAATCTTTCTCCTTATTTCATCAAAAATATAAAAGGTTAAGAAACCTCAAAAATCTGTCATCGACTCAATCTCAAAACCACAAATGATTAACAGCAAACCCGAGACCCTGACAAGTCGTCGAACACAGTTGATCCTCGAAAACAAACGCGGCTAAAAGTATATGTAAAATATTATTACACTACCGATCTTATATGGATACAGTATCTACTGACTTGATCCAAGGCTCTGAAATAATTAAGCTCAAAACAAAAATCGATGCGAATCAGCTAACATAACCAGCGGTTCTGATTTTATTTTTAAAAAAGGAGAAAGGAACTCTGAAACAAAATCAACCTTAAACCAATATAAAAAGCATGAAAAACAAAATAAATGAAAACATAAATCTCCTAAATTCGATCATCACCAAACTCGCCATCCTTGCGCCGACCGTCAAAATCACTACCGACACCATCCGCTTTGGGAGGAGCCTTCGTGAAGAACTCTTCCGGAATGTTTCAGAAACCTGAGGGAGATCTAGCTCCCCATGGAGAAATCAGACACAACGGCCACGTCAAGCTAACCTCCAAGTTTGATCACTTTAGCCCAAAGACAAGACAGCTCATCCGAAGCTAGCAGGTTGTTATTCACAATCTCCTTAAGGAGATCGATGTTCGCCATGACCTCTCGAAGCCAAGTTTTGCAATTGGCCGCACCTTTTTATTCTCTCATTTCTCTTTTACAGACATCAAGACATCCAAATAGCTGTCAGCTAGGATCTTCTTGACTCATAAGTTGCATGGCGAAGGTCATCGGCATGTTCGATCGCTAAGGATTTGATCTGCGCCTATAACGAAGAAACCTGTTTGAGCGCCAACTTCCTTTCGTTCCAAACAACCCGAAGACGAGCTTCAAGAGAAACAGCCTGATTCCCAAGCTTCTCAGCAGTAGCCAATTGAGCAGCGTTAGCCCCCTCTCGGTCTTGAGCCATCTGGCCGGCTTAAAGTGTCTAACCAGATGAGCAACACTCTCCGGATCTTCAGTAATCGGACAGTCTTTGGAATGGGAAAATTGCCAATGAAATGGCTTTGCGGCACCACCATCAGAATTAGACTTTGGATCAACACCAGCAGTCTTCGCCTTCTTCCGAGGACGATTTCTGCCTTTAAAGTCAATTGGGCTACTTGAGTTCGTGCAAGGGGCCGCCTTCTTCCCTTCAACACCTTTTCCATCGAACTTGGCCGACGAATGAGGTAGGTGTGTTTCTTCCTGCAGAACCTCCATAAGCGCATCGCTGACATCACCTGAGTGGATCCTTTCCGACCCAGCAGCGCTGCCTCTATTCCTGATCCTCTCAGACTCTTGAGTGCTCGTCCTCCTCAACGACATCTTCAAACCGAAGTAGAGGGTGTAAGGAAAATAAAGGAAGCAATATAAAGTAAAATAAAAGAGAGATGACGCCGGTGTTTATAAAGACAAGGTAGTTAAAATATTTTCTACCAAGAAAAAAGAATAAAATTTTGAAGATCATGCCAAACAGAATATTACAAAATCTGTTATCATTCCAATGGAATCAAAACAAAGTTCATACAAAAGATATATCAAGATTAAAAGTAATAATTAAAAGAAAAAGGAAACAAATTTGTCTGATCAACGAAAAGACCATGCGACTATCAAGAGCTAGCTTACACATTGGGAACCAAAGGATCAGCACCGTCGTCAGCTACAAAATCTTCTGAGATATGGGGAAGATTAAATCTTGAAAGAGACCATTCAGGAATGGCGGCCAGCTCGACAACAGCCTCAAATTCCTTCTCCATTTCCTTCTGATAGGACCAGATATTTTACCACTATTGTGCCATGATATCAGCCCTATTTGAAGTCTATTATATGTGTTTGGAGTATGTTTTAGAGTATTTTTAGGTTCAGGTACGTTCTGGAGAACTTTGGTAATTCTGGAGCTTTTAATGATGCAGAACTGCGTAGAAGCATCAGATGTCTAGCTATGGATGGAGACCTTACCATGATGAGATTGAGCTGACATTTATACATAATATAGAGATTTTGAGTTATCTTTCCAATGCTACAGGTTTGAGCTCAATCAGGATCTTATAGTCAAAGTTATGCATGTTTTACTGGAGAGTGGTCTGTCTGCCTCGCGAGAGAAAGCTGTTGAGAAGATGAATGAGTGTCGATCGACGGCACAGCCTTCGTGTTGATCGACGGTGATCCCAGAAGACAGGCTCGACTTGTTTTATGGCCTATTTAAGCCCAGAAGTCATCACAAATTACCAGAATGTCCTTGGAATATTTAAAACCATATTTATATGTTTTCTAAGCATTGTTGACGGCTACGCTTACCAAGCTTTCTTTTATTCATTGTTCTAGGGTTATGAGAGAAGGGAGAAAATCCTTCAGAGTCCTCCTGGAACTCCTTTGGTTCTTTATATTATATATATTCTATTTATCTATAATTTTTTTGATAAAGATCATGTATGCTTAGATCTCTTGTTAGGTTTATGGTTTATTAATGGTATTGATGGATTAGCCAAACAAGACAAGGTACTAATACTAAGTTTTGACAAGAATGGTATTTTATGAGACGAAGAAGGTCACGCTTGCAACAGTGTGGGACAATTGATTTATGCACAGGAGGCTGTAATCCTTGAGCATTGATCGATAGCAGAATTGATCAGACTTACTCAACTCTATGCTAACAGGTCTGCGATTCAACCTTGAGAAATTTAGGAGATCGACGGCCATATAAGACCTGCATATTTTAATCATGTGCGCAAGTACCCCTTTCATGGCCTTCCCCATGAAGATCCCATGGACCACCTTAAAACACTAGAGGTTTTTGTGTTTAGCATCCCAGAGCATGAAAGAACTACATACTCTCCTCTGCAAGTTATTCAAGTATTCTCTCTCTGTGAATGAAGTTGTTTTGCTGAAACTTCTACCACCAGGATCTCTCACTACCTGGAACGATGTCAAGACTGCGTTTCTGACTAATTTTTTTGATAATGCGAAGACCGAAGAGCTAAGGGATAAGATTTTGACATTCTCTCAAGGACCTACGGAAGGGTTCAGAAGTTCTTGGGATAGATTTAGGGGGTACCAAAAAGACTGTCCACATCATCGTTACATGGAGGTTCAACTGTTGGGATTCATCTGCAAGGATATTAACGTGCAGTATCATATGATGTTGGATCAGGCAAGCGAAGGGAACTTTGAAACCAGAACTCAAGAGGAAGCTAAGAGACTGATTCATAACTCTGTGTCTAGCAACAATATAAGGAATATAAATACTCACATGATGCAATCAGGTGTTATGAATAATGACAAGATCATTGAGGTCGAGGACAAAACTGATTATGTACATGAAGTCTCGTTGGTGGAACATGCTACAGAAGAGGACGAGAATCATATATATTGATATAGCCTATTTATTACCAGTTTTACACTATGTTATAGGCTTTATTTATAGTCTATTATGTGTGTCTATGCTTTGTTTTAGAGTATTTACAGGTCCAGGAACATTTTGGAGATATATGAGATACTTGGAGCTTTTGGAGCATTTAGAAGAGAAGAATCTGTAGCTGATCATCTAGGGAGTCGACAAAGCCATCGATCGATGGAACATACTTGGAGTCGACCGATGATTGAAGCTCGAGAGCGATCGATGCAACACACTGGCCATCGATCGATGATCAAACCCAATTCAGAAAGACGAAAATACCCTGGACGAGTTTTGACCTAGACTTAGGGTTTTTATATTTATGTCTTTAAAAGGAGAGACATAGAGAGAGACAGAGATAGAGAGACGAGACAGAGAGAGAGTTTTACTCAGCATTTTTGTTTTATTCTGTATTAGGAGAGAAAGGAGAGACTCCTTCAGAATCCTCCTGGAACTCCTTTGGTTTTTATATTTTATTTCATATATATTCTATTCATATATGATTTCTGTGATAAAGACCATGTCTGAGTAGTTACTAATTAGGTTTAGGATTGAATGATAGCAACTATGGATTAGCCCAAAATATGATTGTTAGGTTAAGTTAATATCCATCAATTGAGTTGTGCTTAATGCTTGTATTCTAGAGTAGCTAACTAGGATCTCGATGATAGGACATGGACAACTACGAGAGTATGTTCTGTGCCAGAATAGATTCTGTTGAACTAGGCTATTGGATACATGCGAGAGCTGGTCTAATAAGTCTGGTGGACTTATCAAATCTCGGCCATATTTCCTTCTGATTTCACCGTCAATCGACACTAGGCCTTAGCCGTCGATCGATGGTGGTTCTTTTTGCTCGCATACGAGAGTTGGAGTTAAAAGGGTAAGAATAGTTAACATTTGAATTCTAGAATATTTACATTTCCGTGCCTCCTATCCATTATAATTTATAAAGCTTGAAACCCTAGATCTAGCATACTTACATTTCTATTTACATCTAGAATATTTCCATATTTGCGTTAGTTGCATATTTTCATATTGCATCCTACTTCTTGACAAGGAATATTTTTTTTAATCTGATTATTCATTATCAATATATATATTCACCTAGCTTAGTCTTTAGAAATAAGAAATTTATTGTGTGCCTTTGCTCTTTGTGGATTCGATCCCTAAGTACTACACCTGATCTCTTTTGGTAAGAGTATAGAGTGTGTTAAAATTAGGATTAGTTTGACAAATGATTGTTTAGGATATTTATTACCCTGCTAGAACAAAATACACACCACGTCAAACTTGGCGCCGTTGCCGGGGAGCATAGATCGCCATTAGATTTAATTTCTCTTGTTTTCAAGTACATGCAAAGAAGCACTAGAAGCAACAAAGGACAAGAACTGATATCACCCTCTGACCCTGACATAATTGAATGCTCGGTCCGTAGAGAAAGACGACAAGCATCGATCGACGGTACAAGTACCGCGTCGACCGACACTTCTTCACGAACCGTATCGACCATCATCTGAACTTTACCGTTGACCGACAATAATCACTCAGCATCGACCGACATCAACATACATCAATCGATCGACATCGACATACATTCATCGACCGACGCTGGCCATTTAGCACTGATCAACGTCAACGTACCCGCATCGATCGACAGACACAGACGAGTTCAGATGGTTGCGACTTTGATACTGGTTAGGGGTGAGAAGAGAGACCTGCGTGACCCTGATGGTCACCTATGTAATGCATCAGGTCAGAAGATAGACGATCAGAGGACTATAATCCATGATGCAGAAGCAGAAGCAGATGCTGCAAAAACTCAACCTGAAGCTAATGCCCAAGCTGCTCACAGAACACTGGCTGACTACAACCGTCCATACCAGTACTACGACAACAGATCCGCCATTCGTCCTCCTGCTTTTCAGAGACACGACTTTGAAATCAAGCCCGCCTTCTTCGGACTTGTAGCACATACACCCTACCATGGGCTGCGTCATGAGGGCCCTATGGATCATCTAGAGCGATTTGAGGATCTAGTGACTGCCATTAAAGCCAACGGAGTCCCTGGGGACTATCTTTTTTTTGTAAGCTCTTCAAGTACTCACTTGCTGGAGAAGCTTCATATTGGTTCAAGCAGTCATCACCAGGATCCCTGACATCTTGGACTGACATTAAGAATGCTTTCTTGCGCAACTTCTTTGATGACGTAAGAGCAGAAGACCTGAGGAGCAAGATTGCCATCTTTTCACAGGACCCTTCAGAATCCTTCAGAAATTCCTGGATCAGATTCAAATCATACCAAAGAGATTGTCCACATCATGGGTTCAACGAAGTGCAACTTCTCAGCACTTTCTTTAGAGGTATTGAACTACAGTACCATATGGCTTTGAACACAACTAGTGAAGGAAATTTCTGCACCAGGAGTCCTGAAGAGGCTACAAGGTTGATTGAGAATCGTGCATCCAACAGCACCACCAAGAACACAGAGTTTGAGAGGAATAAGTCAACTCCAACAATGAGCAAGGAGCAAATTGAAGAAGTCAAGGCAATGATGGATAGTGTTCAGAAGTTTCTCAGGAAACAGGTCACCTTTGCAGAAGTGGGAGCAATGGAGTCTGGAGATGATGAGATTGAAAAGGATGTGAACTACATTGATGGGAATGGTTTCCAGAGACAAGGGAATCAAGTTTTAACAGAAACTCCTATGAGAATGGTCAAAGGAGTAACTTTAATCAGAGTTCACAACGAAGGCCCTTCAACAACAACAGAACTTATGAGTTCTCCTACTACCAGAACCCTCCTCCCGAAGCTCAAGAAAGCAAGATTGAAGCAATGGTTAACAGAGTATTGGAGGGACAGCAGAAGATGACAGTAGATTTCAATGGAAAGATAGATGGCATGTAGCTCAACCTCAACACCAAGTTCGAAAATCTCAACACCCATGTGAAGAAGTTAGAGAATCAGGTGATGCAGGCAAGTGAAACTATTAGGAGACATGAGAACCTGATCAAGGAGAAAATAAACGCTGGACAGAGTCACCACGTCAATGCATTGACTGATGATGATTTTTGGTAGAAGTTAAGAGAGAAAGGTTGCTAGAGAGGGATTCCCGTGTGGAAAATTCGAGCTCGTCCGACAGGTTACACATGCATCGTCGATACAGGTCAAGGCGCATCGATCGATGGTACCCATGGAGTTAGCAGTATCAGGTAAACCCTCAACCATCAATCGACATATAGAGACTATAAAATCGATCGATGGCTTCCCACAACAAAATGTGTTCATCTACCGAAAGTCATGAATGTTACAACTCCAGAGTAGAAGATCATTCTGAAAAAGAAAAGTCATCCTGGGAAGTTTGTCATTTCATGTTTGATTAAAAGGCACGAGTTTCCAATGTCCTTTGCGATACTGGATCATCAGTGAGCATCATACCCAGAGCTATGGCAGAAAAGCTGAACCTGAGAGTGGAACCTTCCAGTGATTCATTCATCTTTGTGGATTGCTCCAGAGTGGATTCAGGAGGTATTTGTAGAGATGTCCTACTGCAGATTCAGAATGTCCTAGTCCCTATAGACTTCCATATCATGGATATCCAGATCAATTGAAACTCTTTACTACTACTTGGAAGAGAATTCATGGCTACCGTGGGAGCCATCTGTGACATGAAAACTAACAGGTTGTGCCTCTCCTTGATTGATCCTAATATTAATTATGAAATTTATAAGAATAAACCTGCCCTCACAAAGTTGTATAATGATGCAGAACTTGTGGCCACATGCTTTTGCAATTATGAGTTCAACGAAGAGTCTGAGGATGGAGCATTGATCGACACCCAACCCATAGCACCGATCGACGCGTTTGCTGCTGAGCAATCGGTCGACACCCACCCTTTGTTATCGATCGACGGCCTCACCTGAGAACCGACCAACACCTGCCATGCAAATGGCAATTACACCCCAACCTACCTCGGGTATGGCGAAGATTACAGAGAGGAAGAGCTAATCGAGTACCGTGGTACCATAATGGAAGAGGCCGGTGTTTTCCAAATTTCCCATCAATTCGGGAAATCGACATCGATCGACGGAAACCATTCGCCATCGATATATACTGACCAAGAAGAAGAGTATGAACAACTTGACGACGCCTAAAGGGCGAAAGTGGATAGACGCGCATAGATCGACACACCTCATTCAGCGTCGATCGACATAGAGAAGCAGAAAATCGAGCAGATTTGTAATATTCCATACACGTCTCCACATCTTAGATCAATCAACAGCATACATCACGCATCGATCGACGATACCATTCCGAAGTTCCACAAACTTCGTACTTCAACTGCCTACTATCTAGAGAATTCAACATCGATCGTCAGGACAAAACCAGCATCGATTGATGGCTGTATCGAGCATGGTACGAGATCCTATGATGCTAAAGGCAGAAGAGTTTTCCACTGGGAAAAGAAAGATGAGTATGGCATCTACAGAGATGAGAATGGTTATGCACGAGCTACAGATGGAAGGGTAGTGAATATACAAGCTGAAGACATCATAGCAGTTCTAGAGAGAGCTACTATGTTTGACCAGAGCTACTTATGTCTACCGGAACATGCAATAAGGAGCAGTATGTCTATGGAACATCAAAGGACATACAGCAGAAGAGAGATTGATGATATTGTGCATGAGGTCTACAAAGCTCAAGCGATATCACTGGATGAATTCTACACAAGGCTTGATGATGTCTACTATCCTATAGACAACTGTCTTACTAGTTTGACTACACGCATGGATGAGATGAAGCAAGATTTGGATACTATACAACAAAAGCATGTGATTACGTCAGACGAACGAGCATCGATCGACGACATCCTACGATCATCGATCGACACTGAAGCCAACTAGCAGAAGACAACAGCAGAAATACAACTGGAAGAGAGGTTTGATGAGATTGCTTTTTCTCAGAGCCTAATGAAGGAAGATATTTCTCAACAACTGGAAGACATATCAGAGACTACAGCTGCAAGACTTAGAATGCTATAGCTCAGTATTGAGAACTTACAAAGAAGAATGCATTCCATGGAGATTGCTAGAGAGGTTACAAAGAATGAGAAAACCAGAAGTGATGAAGCAATGAGGAGCTTCATTGGTACATGGTTTCAGATGAGCAGAGAAGATGTAGACACTTGTTTTCCAAGTGTTGATTCACCTATATACTAGTCAAAAGGTTCAAACGTCGAGCTTAAGACTATAACCAAGCGCTGAGTGAGAGGCAATCCACTGTTAAGTAAGTTTTAATTATTTTCTAAATTACATTAATCTAATTTTGGATTTTATTATACTATTACCGGTTTTTAAAGAGAAAGAAACATGAGTCTGCACATAGCATCGATCGACACTTGATCATTGTCGATCGACGGAGTATCCCCCGTATCGATCGATCGCCACTTAGCTGTGTCGATCGACAGTCACCATCAGCAAGCAGGTATACCGTTTTCCTTTATCAAATTGTGTCCTTATGATTTTTTTTCCACCAATCTCGGACTGAATAACACGTGTGATAGTGTTGTTTAAGTCTGGGGGAGGTTTACTAATATTGTTTTATATTTTGAGTTTTATACTTATTAAAAAAAAAGATAGTAGAAACCTACATGTTTGCCATCGATCGAGTTTGAAGCATCCACATCGATCGACCATGGATCATGACCATCAGTCAACATCAACATCGTCACATCGATCGACACTCTTTACAGAGTCTGGTATCGAGTTTTCTACTTAAACTATTTACTTATGATCTGATTTTTCCTAACCAAACCAGGGCGGATTACACTGGGGACATTGTAATTTAAGTTTGGGGGAGGTTTGCTAACGCTATTTGATTTGTTTTGAGTTTTATTTGCTATATATATATATATATATATATATAAGTTTTCAAAAAAGTTTTATTGAGTCAAAAAGGGATTATGATCAAAAATTTATTATTGACTAACCATACTTTAGCATTATTTTTAGAAGGTTATTTGCAGAGATTACTAGAGATAGAAAAGTGGATCATCCTGCCACTATATCACACTTGCTTAGAAAGTTTGAAGGAACCGAAGCTGATTTCCAACACTAATCCTGACATTATCAGCTTGCTTTGAGGCTTGGTATACGCTGGATCGGGTTCCTTCTGCAAGTATGTAGGTACAAGTCATTGCACCTTTGGTTTCCTTCTCTCTTTCTCTTCAGCTTAAAAGATTGAGATGATTTTCCAAGATGCAGAGGGGTAGGTACATTATCTATGACCCCACTATTCTAATTCAAAGGAATGATCACATGTTGTTGGTAGCGGGGGGTAGGTAAATTACCTATGACCCAGTATTCACCTACAACTTTGCCCAAAAAGAAAAGAAAAGAAAGAAAAATAAGAAGAAAAAAAAATAAAAGAATGAGATGGCATCATTGAGATCTAAAAGATTCAGAGAAGAGAGGAAAAGAGGGGAGAAAGGGATGAGAGAAGACTTTGTACCTAGTTGTTCAGATCCTTGCAGAGGTAAGAATCCATGTATTCGTTGATCGATACTTCCAAGGTAAAGCATACACTTTTATTTTATGCAAATAAATGAGATCAGTAGAGGGGCGAGTCAAGCTAGTATTTGCTAAGTTGTTGGTAGAATGGATTTGGTTGCTATACTAGGATATGGTATATAAAGTTTCTCTGTGATTGACTTGATAGGATGTGGTTGCAACAAAGTAGGGTAATAGTTATACTTAGAATATTATGTGAGTCCCCACTTTTCAAAACCTCTTTCACAGATTTGTTTGCTTGAGGACAATCAAAAGGTTAAGTTTGGGGAGTAGATATAGCCTATTTATTACCAGTTTTAGACTATGTTATAGGCTTTATTTAGAGTCTATTATGTGTGTCTAGACTATGTTTTAGAGTATTTACCGGTCCAGGAACATTTTGGAGATATATGAGATACTTGGAGCTTCTGGAGCATTTAGAAGAGAAGAATCCATAGTTGATCATATAGGGAGTCGACAAAGTCTTCGATCGATGGAACATACTTGGAGTCGACCAATGATTGAAGCTCGAGAGCGATTGATGGAACACACTGGCCATCGATCGATGATCAAATACCAAGCCATAAAGATGAAAATACCATGGACGAGTTTTGACCTAGAATTAGGGTTTTTATATTTATATCTTTAAAAGGAGAGACACAGACAAGAGATGAGATAGAGAGAGGGTTTTATAGAGTATTTTAGTTTCATTTTGTATTAGGAGAGAAAGGAGAGACTCCTTCAGAGTCCTCGTGGAACTCCTTTGGTTTTTATATTTTATTTCATATATATTCTATTCATCTATGATTTATGTGACAAAGATCATGTATGAGTAGTTACTAATTAGGTTTAGGGTTGAATGATAGCAACTATGGATTAGCCTGAAAATAGGATTGTTAGGTTAAGTTAATATCCATCAATTGAGTTGTGCTTAACGCTTGTATTCTAGAGTAGCTAACTAGGATCTCGATGATAGGACATGGACAACTACGAGAGTACGTTCTGTACCGGATTCTATCTGTTGAACTAGGCTATTGGATACATGTGAGAGCTGGTCTAATAAGTCCGGTGGACTTATCAAATCTCGTTCATACTTCCTTCTGATTTCACCGTCGATCGACACCAGGCCTTAGCCGTCGTTCGATGGTGGTTCCTTTTGCTCGCATACGAGAGCTAGAGTTAAAATGGTCAGAATAATTAACATTTGAGTTCTAGAATATTTACATTTCCGTAACTCCTATCCATTATAATTCATAAAGCTTGAAACGCTAGATCTAGTATATTTACATCTATATTTACATCTAGAATATTTCTATATTTGCATTAGTTGCATATCTCCATATTGCATCCTATTTCTTGACAAGGAATATTTCCGTAATTTGATTATTCACTACCAATATATATATTCACTTAGCTTAGCCTTTAGAATTAAGAAATCTATTGTGTGTCTTTGCTCTTTGTGGATTTGATTCCTAAGTACTACACTTGATCTCTTTTGGCAAGAGTATTATAGAGTGTGTTAAGATTAAAGTTAATTTGGTTGTTGATTGTTTAGGGTATTTATTACCCTGCTAGAACAAAATACACACCACATCATATATCAAAGGATGGAGTCTATTATGGAACGAGTCATATAAATTCAGCAGATGATAGGTGCATACTTAAATCTGAGGTTGGATTATTTCCACAAAGAGCTGAATGGAAAATTTGAAGCCTTGGACGCTCATGTCATGATGCTAGACACTCAGGTTTTTTCAGATAGCAGAAGTTGTAAAGAAGCAAGAAGCTCTGGTTAAAGAGAAAGCTGAGGAGAGCAAGAGGCATCAGGTTGATGGCATCTTAGATAATAACTTTGGGAAGTAATCGAGCATGAGAAGCTGGAAGAAGGTGCTTTTCTAGTCAAAAGTTCTATGTCCTTTGGCAGATCGCACTGGTGTCGATCGACACCATCAGCTGAGCATTGATCGACACCCATTGAAGAGTGCGTAAGAACAATAAGAATTCAGAGCCACTCAGACTTTGCCACATGACACCAGCATCCTTCCAGCATGTATTGTTTTAAAATGCACGCCATCGATCGACACCAACAAGACGACTTCGGTCGACATCAACGGGCGACCAACAATCGACAACAGTAGCCGAGCATCGATCGACAACAGCAGCCGAGCATCGATCGACACCCGCCGATGTCAAGCCCTAATGCACACTGCTCATCAGAAAGGCCAACAATGAGCACCAACCAGCAGGGTGTCGATACACCAGAATAAGGGAAATTGATTCCAGGTGAAACTTCTTTCATTGACAGTATCGATCGACGATACACACCATATATCAATCGACACCAGCTGAACGAACATGAATCTGTCATGGACAAGCATACAGCAAAAGAGAGAAGTCCAAAGAAAAGAATGAAATCTAAGAACCCTATGTTCTCAAACACCCCAGGAAAGAAGCTAACAAGGCTGAACTTGATGGATTTCAAAAAAGAGTGAAGAGGGTACATGACCCTGTGAATTTTGTGGTTCCCTGCGCTGTTTTAGAGGTTGAATTTCCTATTCTACCAAATAAAAGTGTGCATTCGGGTTCCTACAGTGTGGCATTTGATGATCAAATGTATGTGGTACCTTCTCAGAGAGGGTTGAGATATAGAAGTGACGTCGATCGACACTCATCACGGATCAGAGCAGCAAAAGTCTGAAGTGTTTCGAAATCCTTTTTATGGAGGCACCACGAGATCAGACAAGTCTGGAGGAAAAGAAGAAGAGAAAGAGGACCAACGACGGTCCTCAGTTATCATTGATTCCCCACTTCTCAAATGGTGTCAAGAAGTAAAGAGTGCGCAGCGGATGTTTCTCGCAGCCATTTGCAAAGCTTCAAGCACTCCTTATTGCTGAGATGATAGACAAAGCAGAAGAGTCTATGAAGGCTTTCAGAAAAAGGGTGATGAAGCTAAAGACATTGGTAATTGTTTTGGAGCAAGTCCCCAATCTCATTTTAACTGAATCAGAACTCCAAAACGTCAAGCTAAAATACTATAAACAAGTGTTGAGTGGGAGGCAACCCACTGTTTAGTAAGTTTTTAATTAGTTTTTGATTATATCAGTCTAATTTTGGATTTTGTTTTATTATTGCAGGTTTTCAAAAAAAAAAAAAAAAAAAAAAACTGAAAAAGATAGTCTGCACAGAGCATCGACCGACATTTGATCAATGTCGATCGACGGAGTAACCCTAGTATTGATCGATCGATCGCCACTTATATATGTCGATCGACGGTCACCATCAACAAGCAAGTATATCGTTTTTCCTTGTTAAAATTGGTCCTTTTGATTTATTTTCTTAACTACTCTCATATTGTATAACACTAGTGATAGTGTTGTTTAAGTCTGGGGGAGGTTTAATAATATTGTGTTCTATTTTGAGTTTTATTTTTTATACTTATTCTAAAAAAAAAAACAAGGAGTATAAACTTATAGGTGTACCATCGATCGATTTTGAAGAATCAACATCGATCGACCATGGAACATGATCATCGGTCGACATCAATATCGTGACATCGATTGATACTCTTTTATAGAGTCTGGTAATGATTTTCTCTCTTAAGTTGTTTACTTATGATTTGGTTTTTCCTAACCAATCTGGGACGGATTACACTGGAGACAGCGTAATTTAAGTCTGGAGAAGGTTCACTGATGCTATTTGATTTGTTTTGAGTCTTATTTACTACATATATATAAGTTTTTCAAAAAGTTTCATTGAGTCAAGAAGGGGACTATGATCAAGATTTATTATTGACTAACCACACTTTAGCACCATTCTTAGAAGGTTGTTTGCAAAGCTTACTAGAGATACCAAAGTGGATCATCATGGCACTATATCACACTTGCTTAGAAAGTGGATCATCATGGCACTATATCACACTTGCTTATAAAGTTTGAAGAAACCGAAGCTGATTTCCAACACTAATCTGGACATTATTTGCTTGCATTGGGGCTTGGTATACACTGGATCGGATTCCTTCTGCACGTCTATAGGTACAAGCCATTGCACCTTTGGTTCTCCTCTCTCTCTCTCTCTCTCTCTCTCTCTCTCTCTCTCTCTCTCTCTCTCTCTCTCTCTCTCTCTCTCTCTCTCTCTCTCTCTCTCTCTCTCTCTCTCTCTGTCTGTCTTCGGCATCTACTTAAAAGGTTAAAAGATTGAGATGACTTCCCGAGATGCAGAGGGGTAGGTACATCCCGATGACCCCACTATTCTAATTCGAAGGAATGATCACACAGTGTTTGAAGCGAGGGGTAGGTACATTACTGATGACCCCACTATTCGCCTACAACTTTTTCCTAAACAGCAAAAGAAAAAAAAAAAAAAAGAGAGAACATCGAAAAAAAGATGGCAAGATGGATTGTATCAGCATCATTGTCCATTAAGTTTAAGATCCAAAAAGGTTCAGAGAAGAGAGAAAAGAGGGAAGAAAGGGACCAGAGAAAACTTTGTGCCTGGTTGTCCAAAATTGCAGGGGTAAGAGTCCATGTGTCCTTTGATTGATACTCTCAAGGTAAAGCCTGCACTTTTATTTTATGCAAAGAAATGAGATCAGTAGAGGGGTGAGTCAAGCTAGTATTTGCTAAGTTGTTGGTAGAATGGATTAATTTGGTTGCTATACTAGGATAGGGTATATAAAGTTTCTCTGTGATTGACTTGATAGGATGTGGTTGCAACAAAGTAGAGTGATAGTTATACTTAGACATTTTGTGAGTCTCCGCTTTTCAAAACCTATTTCACAGGCTTTGTTTGCTTGAGGACAAGCAAAAGGTTAAGTCTGGAGGAGTTGATAGGGGCTGATATTTACCACTATTGTGCCATGATATCAGACCTATTTATAGTCTATTATATGTGTTTGGAGTATGTTTTAGATTATTTTTAGGTTCAGGTACGTTCTGGAGAACTTTGGTGATTATGGAGCTTTAAGAGATGCAGAACTATGCATAAGCGTCATATGTTTAGCTATGGATGGAGATCTTCCCACTGTGCGATTGAGCTGATCTTTTGACATAAGATAGATATTTGAGTTAGCTTTCGAGAAGATGAATGAGTTTCGATCGACGGCACAGCCTTGGTGTCGATTGACGGTGATCCCATATGATATGCCCGACTTGTTCTATAGCCGACTTAAGCCCATAAGCCATCACAAATTACCAGAATGTCCTTGGATGACTTAAAATCCTATTTATATATTTTCTAAGCTATTTTTGACAGCTATGCAATAACCCTAGAACAATTAATAAAAGAAATCTTTGTAAGTTATTGCATAGCCGTCAACAATGGCTTAGAAAACATATAAATAGGATTTTAAGTTGTCCAAGGACATTCTAGTAATTTGTGATGGCTTCTGGGCTTAAGTCAGCTATAAAACATGTCGGGCCTGTCTTCTGGGATCACCATCGATCGACACCAATGCTATGTCGTCGATCGACACCAATTCTGTGTCGTCGATGGACACTCATTCATCTTCTCGACAGCTTCTTCTCGCGAGGCAGACAGACCACTCTCCCGTAAAATGGGCATAAATTTTCTCTAGGATGATGATTGACCTCAAACCGGTGGAATTGGAAATGTAACTCAAATATCTATCTTATGTAAAAATATGAGCTCAATCTCACCGTGGGAAGTTCTCCATCCAGAGCTAAAAATTTGACGCATCTGTGCAGTTCTGCATCTCTAAAAGTTCCAGAATCACCAAAGTTCTCAAGAACGTACCTGAACCTGAAAATACTCTAAACATACTCCAAAAACATATAATAGACTTTAAATAGAACTGATATCATGTCACAATAGTGGTAAATATCAAGCCCTATCACGTACTGAACGGCTTCTAAAACAGTTGCATCAAATCTCAAAAATCAGACAAGGTGAACCACCTCTAATTCTCTTCCCAGGTCGAAAAAGAGCCTGAGGGAAAATTGTTGGGCCCGATTTTGATCGATCAGGAGCAAGACCTAATATAAGTCCAAACCATAAGAAGCCCGGCCCAAGACCAAGGGCGATGGAGATCGACATAGCGGAGTCGAGATCACGGATACTGCAGAGATGGTTAAGGGAATTTAGGGGAAGAATAGCTATAAAAAGGAGGAAATATCAAGAGGAGAAGACATGTGAAACCCTAGAGAGAGAGCCCCCATAACATCAATTGACGTCAACCTTAGCTTGGGAGCTTCGACTTTGTACCCAACCACTTTGTATTTCGACCTCATTGTATCTGAATTCTTTTGATCAATAAAGTTCATCTTTGTCAACTGGAATCTAATTATATTGTTGTGTTTTAAGGATATCGTTACCCACATCTTTTTTTCCTAATTTTATTTCTCAAACACTACCAAAAACGTAGTGTAGATTTTAGGATCTACAGCGGTCGATCGGGGTCAAGGATGCGTAAACCTTCTCGACCGGGCAGTTGGAGGAGGTCCTTCACAGTAAACCTAACATATGGTGCATCTTGTGGCACTATCAAATCCGGATGGACACCCCTGGGAACAGGAGCAGGTTTTGGGACAGCATCAGGAGGAGGTTGCTGAGGCTCCTGAGGTGGAGGCACATATGGTGCAGGAGGAACATACCGAGGTAGAGGAGGAGGAGGAGGTATAGACTGCTGAGACGTATGTGGTCTTCCTTGAGATTGGCTCTCGGTGACAAACTCCGATGTGGATGCAGTACCGGAGGAAGAAGCTGAAGGATCATCTCTCGTACCTAGACATGTATCCGCATAAGTGGATCTCATATTCCTAAGTCTTTTCTTACCGCTACCCATATCTATGAAAAAACAAACAAATTGAAATTAGTTATTTTTAAAAAAAAAATCATTCATACACTAAGTCCCATATCTAATTTAATTACAGCCTAAACTAACCACCTAAAACTTTTTAAAAAATAGAAAAACATACCTAAAGAGAAGTCAAAGGATGTTTGAGAGACAAAGGAGCAACTGAAATGAGTCGACGGGTTCGACTATATATAGGGGATTACGATTCGTCGTAAAACAGTGGTTAAATTACAATAACTTAGGGACTATCCGCGTTTTGTAAATTATGACGAATTAGGGACGACAAGCGTTTTGGAGATTACAATTTGTTGTAATGTAGTGGTTAAATTCCGACGAATTAGGGACGACCTACATTTTGGAAATTAAAATCCGTGTTTTGGATATTACGACGAATTAGGGATGACCCGAATTTTGGAAATTACAATTTTTTTGTAATGCAGTGTTTAAATTATGACGAATTAGGGATGTCTCGCGTTTTGGGTTTTACGCAAATTAGGGACGACCCACGTTTTAGATATTACGACGAAATAGGGATGACCCGTGTTTATACCCTGAAATCAAAACCCCAAATCCATAACTTCTTAAGTTATGTATACATATTTTTAACTTCTAAACCCCTAAACCCAAATAGCTAATAACTTCTTTTCACATGAATTCTTTTTCAAACATTGATTTGTTGCATAATTAGAAAGATAATGAAAATAAAGAGTCTAACAATATATAATGAGACATAGATTTTTTTACATAATTACGCAATATGACATAATAAATTGACTAGTCATCAGAACCATTACTCGGAGCGTCAATAGGATCAACACATTCTTCAAATCCATCTTCGTTGCCTTCGTCCGTGACATCGTCTGTAAGATCTTCGTATTCCAGGTTTTGTGGATCAACAAGTAACATTTTATATGTAGGTTGTTCAGGTACTTCCACTTTAATTATGGAATCTTCTTGCAAAGGCGTATGTTCACCACCGATTACTCGGCCCCGAGGTGTAACTTTTATAGCGGCTAACCAATATATTCCAGATTGTTTGATCCTCGGATATGGAATAAAACAAACGTGTTATGCTTGAGATGTCAATATGTAGGGTTCGAATTTGTTGTACCTTCGTGTATAATTGATATCCACAACTCCAAACTTGCAATACCAAACGTCTTTATTGACGGTGGGATCGAACCAATCACATTTAAAAAGAACGCATTTCATCTTCACTAAACTGGGAAATTCCACTTCAATGATCTCTTGTAAGATCCAACAAAAATCTGTTTCACCTTTCACACATATTCCATAGTTCACCGTTTCTCGATGACTCTCATACTCGTAATTGTGGAAAGTGTAACCTCATGTGAAATACGTAGAAGCTGTGGTGACCTTAAATACCGGACCTTGTATCAATTCGTGAAACCATGGAGGATATAATGGATCATCTTAATCAACATGTAAGTTATATATATATATATATATACCACTTCATAAAGTGTTTCTCTTTCCTTTTGTTGAGCTCATTAGTTGATATTCTTGGTATAACTTATTTAACATGGGCAAGAACTCGTTGTTTTCGCAAACGATCATTAGTTAAGTATTGAAAAATAATTATATATACTGTAAAAATTATATTTACCTTTCAAATGACTACATCTCCTCACAGTTTAGGATTATATATGTGTGGGTACTGTGAGCGTCTTTTGTACTCGACCACCAAACTTCTTTCAGTTTTCCACTTATACGTCTAATCTGACAGAAAATGTTTGGAACACCTGGTACAACATATGTCGGCATAACACCACCATGATCATATCTGCTTGGAGACATTTCCTGTGTCTGGACTTGTGACCAAAATTAGTACGACGTGAAGTGAGATGTTTTCTATGTCAAACTCCCATCAACTATTGGACCTTTCACCCTTGCAAGATTTTTTTTTTTCCTTTCAATTGTTTCATGGGGCGCTCGTAAGGATACATCTATCCGTTATGAACAGGTCCACAAAGCAATGCCTCATGCGGGAGGTGGAAAACTAGATGCTCTGTAAGGTCAAAAACGATGGAGGGAAAATTTTCACCAATTGCACATTAAGATCGGGATATTCTCATCTAGTTGTCTGATAACATCTTCAGTTAAGATACATATGCAACGATCCCTGAAAAAAAGCTCTAGAACATGCAAAAATTATACAAAAAACTAATAAGTTAAATCTTTTTTTATAAACATAAGTTATATATATATATATATATATATATATATATATATATATATAAATTTCTTGCCTACAAGTGCGTCATGAACATTTTTTGGAAGCAATTATGCCAATGCAAATGGTAATAGTCTTTGCATAAACACATGACATTCATGACTCTTCATCCCTGAAAACTTTTGCCCCTGCTCAACACATCTTGATAGATTTGAAACATAACCATCATAAAACTTCACATTTGATGCCACCCACTTGAACAACACCGTCTTCGCTTCTGTTGATAATTTGAAAATGGGAACCATAATTTTTACATTTTTTTAATATACATCTCACTCCTAGAACATAGTGCATACATGTCCAACTTTAATTTCTTGTTATCTCTTGTGTTTTATGGGACATTCAATAATGTATTAATGATGTTGTAAAAGAAGTTTTTCTTTATATGCATCACATCAAGATTGTATCGCATAAGTAGATCTTTCTAGTATGGAAGTTCCCGAAATATACTCTTCTTGTGCCAATTATGTTGTGTCCCGTAAACATCAACCATTTGCAGGAGTATTGCCAATTACCCCCTTTGCGGACTATTTCTTGTGCACAATAGTAATCAATATCCTTCTCAATTTTCTTTCAAGATAAATATGGTGGAACTGTCCCGTACAACCACTTTTGACTTGAACAATATCTTGTTCTTTTGGTACGGATGGTTAATGGGAAGACATCTCTAGTGACAATCAAACTAACTCGTCTTCCTACCATACTTCAGCTGAAATGCGCATGTACTTCCTATAAACTAAGGATAAGCTAGCCTCCCATGCGTTGCCCAACCTGATAACATCCCGTACTCAGGAAAGTCACTAATGGTCAACAGAAGAACTGCTCGCATTGTAAAATTTCTTCTTGTTGAACAATCATATGTATGCACCTCTGTTGACCACAGTTCCTGCAATTCTTCTGTCAAAAGCTGTAGAATTTAGTCGAGTGTCCACTTCGGATGCTTAGGCCCAGGTATCAATGTACTCATGAAAAGAAATTCTCTTTCCATACACATCTTTGGTAAAAGGTTGTATGGCGTCAGGATGGACAAAGCGAGTATTGTCTTCTAAACATTCCAAAATGACTAAATCCATATGTGAACAGCCCAAGATAAACATTGCGAATGTTGATGGCAAAATCAAGGTGTACTGAACTCAAGTGTTTCCACGCTTTTGTATCTGATGGATGATTGATCTCGCCTTCCTTCTAAGTATATTTCGCATGTCATCTCATCGTTGTTGCAGTCCTTTCAGATTGATATAATCTCTTCAGCCTATCGGTAATAGGTAAGTACCACATTCACTGATGAAACCAAATGTAGTAATGTGGGATAATTCCTCTATTTGCTAAATGTTTCCAAACCGTTCAACTACGAGAAAATTTGGTATTCTTGCACTTACGACATGTACAAAACGTTTTACCCAGTTTCCTGCGTTAGAGGTGTATTTCCGGCCTGGTACATGAATATCTCTTCCCCATTGAGAAATTCATTTGTCACCAATGAGAAACATCTACAACATAGTTATATAGTATTAACTAAGTTAAATATGTAACTTTTAATTTGGTTATGTTGCATCATATATTAAATTTATTATGATGTATTACAGTAAAACCATAAATTCTCGTGGTTACAATTACTTTTGTTGACACAAAAGTTTTCAGAATTTTAATATGTTATACAGTCGAAGCATAATATATCTTTTTCCAATAACGTTCGTAGGTAGCATTAATTATATCTAACTTGTAGTAGTTATAATAATTAAAAAGATGAACAAAGTGTACAAAGTGTACAAACATACAATTCATCAGAAAATACTCTACTTGTTTAAGCATATACTGCAATTATTATATCTATTTATGTATGCAGTAAACAATCAATTTTCCAAACCGAAGAAAGTGGATAGTTAAAATGCTTCTCTTGACAAAAAAGATTCATCAGTATTCTTCAGAAGGAAACTTTTAAAATGAAGACTTTAATAAATGTTATATTACGGTAGATGTAATACATTAAGTGCATATTTAAAATATTTCTTCATATTATGGTTTTATATATAATATTTCCATTTTTTAGTTGATATATATATTTGAAATAGTATATTTTCATACTAAATATGGTTATTTGTGTATTTATAATTTATATGATCTATATGTTCAGGCATATCATGTAATTATTATATCTATTGGTGTATTTGAGTAAACAATCAATTTGCCAAACCGATGAAAGTCGATAGGTAAAATATATTATTTACAAAAACTATTCTTCAGCATTTTTCAGAAAGAAACTTAAAAAAATACTTAATAATAAATGAAATAGTACGGTAGATACAACACACTGAAGTGCATATTTAAGAATTTTCCTCATATTATTGTTATATATATTACATATTATATTTCAGTTATTATGTATATTTGAAATTAATATATTTTCAAACTAAATATGACTATCAGTATATTTATAATTTTTGATAGTCATATTTCCTTAATTATTTGGAGATTTAAAATCAAATATTCAAAATCTAGTTGTTAAGATATTATTTGCAATATTTAGTTTTCATTTTCCATTTTCCTTAATTTTCATGTATATATGGTTGTTATTCCATTCAATGATTACACAGTTATCATGGAAGCTTTTGTTTTCCTCAAAGGGTTGGACCGTGAGAAAATAAAATGTTTGATTACAATTGTCAAATGATATTGATTGATGCAAATGTCGGTATTGGTCATATATACAACAAACTTGTAATTTATATTATATCTTATACTAATTTTCTAATCATCTGATTTGTTCTTATAGGTTCAGACAATTCAAGCAACTCTTAAGAATTCTATAATGTGTAAATTATATTGTATGCTTAATAAGCATTGTGGGTTAGACTATCTAACTTCAAAGTAGTCATTCTACTGGCATTACTCATCACAAATATCATACTTTTTGGATGCTACTACTCGTGTTGAATTCATATATCCAAAGGAGACACCCAAAATATTCTCATTTGTAAAATACAATATGTTAAACATGACATTAATTCATTCCAGATTTTCATTCGGTTAGAATTCCATCATTTTTATATTGTTAGTTAATTTTATGTAGGAAAAATATTTTTATTGATATACTAATTGTTATTCAACTTGATATTAGACATATTAGGGGGCTTTTATGTAAATTAGAAATCTAGAGTGGGGATTTAACCATAACAATGAAACTGAAAGTCTCAAACCTATCAGATCTATACCTTTAAACTTAATTGATATTAAGTGAATATACATGTGATTACTTCTCATGCTTTATTAAATCATAATATAAACAAAATATACACATTAATTTTTCTCATGCTTAAATACTTCTTCTACATGTGCTTTAAACTATATCAAAAAAAGGAAAGTCCAATATTCTTTTTCCCAACGTTATAAATAGTACACATTCATTACAATTTGTTACTAAAAGTTTGTGGATTACAATATTTTGTGATTTATTAAATTTTCTTTATTGATTTATATTTTTACAATCTTATAATTATTAGGTAAGCCAAATATTACATACGGAGAATGGTAATCTAGATTCATCACTAATTCACTATGGATTAGTGACCTTTTTAATGTATTTGGTCTCTAATAATTTTTAAAACCTGATTCGGTGGGAGTGAGGGTCGATATTAAACCCCTCAAAACTTCTTTTAAAATATTTTTTTATGTTTAGAAGTCTTTTATTATTATAATTGTATTTCAATATTAATTTAGAAGTGATGGAAGGGAAAATATAATTAATGCTCCCCATATTTATCATTAATATTTACTAACTATTTAGAGTAAATTTTTATTTATCTTTATATTTATTTTTCTTAAGAATTTATATATCAGATTCTTTCGGTTTGTTGACGAAATATATATATATAGTATTATAACATTGAATATAGCAATAATGAGTAGTAGTACTTAATGTAGTCTTTTTTAGAATCTGAAATTAGTATGTAAGATTTGATGTTCACTATATCTATATATATATATATATATATATATATAAATTTAAATTGATTATAATAAGTAAAATTCATATGTAAGTCGTCATCTTCATAATAATGTTAATATTGGTACTCGCTCACATTAAAAGCTTTTGCCATCTGTTTAATATCTCACTTAAAAGTTAAAACCGTTCAAAAAGATCATAAGAAAAATCTATATCCGATATTTTTAATATCTTATTCTTTATCACTCGATAAAGAAACTACAAAGGATATTGCAGAGTTAAAAAAAACTTTCATGGCACACAACAATACCATAATTTCAAACCTCAATGAATCTCCAACCAATGTCGAAGTTTGGGCAAAAATACTATGTGTGGGAAACTACAAATCCTCTTAATCTAAAATTGTGGCATCTTCTTGTTGGTGACCAAAATGTAAGTTTAACTCTGGATGTTAATCTCTTTTTGTAATATAGATGACTTTAATTGGTTTATGTTATAATTTAGTTTGTTTGTCTCCTTCTTCTTGTGCATGTCTTATTCCTTTTGCAAGTATGTCTCAAGATTGTGGGGTCTATTTCTTTTTTAGTATGAAGAATTAAAGCTGTGGTTGTATTTGTACAAGGCTTTAATGGATACTTTAGGCAAACAAAAAAATAAAATCTTATTGTCTTTACTATGAAATTGACACTTTAGGTCTAGATTGATGGAGTATTCCAAACGAATAATGACGTAGCCAATGCAAGCTTCTAGGTTTCTATTCTTCCATTTAATTAATTAGATTTGTATGTGAAATAATTTTGTTTATTCATATGATATACTTTCTCCGTTTCAATAAGATCCATGTTTTAGAGTTTTTACACATATTAAGAAATATCTTAAATTTTGATTATAAATATCTTATTTCTCTTTTTAACTATTTTCCATAAGAGGTAGCTAATCAAAATCAATAAACACAATTAATTTTCTTAAAATTTACTATTTATACTTATTACATGCATCAAAAATATAAAAAAAAAAATTGATTTTTTTAAACAATTTGTTTTTATAGAATATGGATCATTTTGAAATGGAGGGAGTAGTATTTTGTGGTTGTAATTTTTCTCTTTTTAATCAAAGCATAATGGAAAAGTTGTTGTGTGAGAGGAAGGTTTAGGGTTAATCATTATTACTTCAAAATATTTGTACAGTTAATGTTGCATGAAAGTAATAGTAGCATTATATATATTAAATACCCATTTAACTTTATTATAAATCGATAAAAGAATTGATTATAACGTCTTATAATCAATTCCAACACCCAAGAATATATCGAATTATTACCAAAATATAGCTACATAATACCTATTTAGACAAAAATACTATTTAATATTTCAAAATGGTATTACTTTTTATCAGAAAATATTAAATTAGCAGATATTTTCTGATTTGGTATATAACATTGATATATACCGACTCTCTAAACATATCATTCTAATGAAGAGAGAGAAATAACTGAAAGGTTGTATTCCCAACAATTTATATATGACCTAAAACTACTACATATATATATGCATGAATGATTATATATCATTTGGTGGTGGAGGATCCTCGAAATGATGATTTTTTGGGGCAATTCTCTCAAATAGCATTTTTAGTTTTTATCACCAAAATAACACTAAAAAATGACCAAAATAGCACATTTTTATTTTGAAATTTCAATAATTATTATTATTTTTAAAAAAATTGAAATCCGACCCTCAAAACTCTACACCTTAACTCTAAACTCTAAATTTAGATTAGTTAACTCTAAGGGTATAAGTGTATATTTACCTCTTTAATGAAATATTTTGGTCATTTTCTTATAGAGAGCTATTTTATGAAAATAAGCTAAAAAGGGCTATCATAGGGAATTTCTCTTTGTATATATATTACATTTTAATGCTTACTCTTCATAATAATTAATTGAAATTTATGCAGAATTTTTTTATAAATAAATAATAATTACATAATAAAAATGTAAAACATAATATTTATAATTCATATATAAATAGTGTTTATAGGGTTTCAAAAGTAAAGAAAGATTAAATTTTAATGAGTTTTACATCAAAAATTTGTGGGTTTGATGGTCGGTTGGAAAGCAAGATACATCAAAAATGATGGGTTTGAGAGCCTATTGGATTAAAAAACATACAATTGATCACGAGGAATCATAGATATGTAACCATCAAACCTTCAAACATTCATATTAATGCCCAAACACATATTTTGTCAGGCAGTGCTGAAAATTGTATTTAAATCAATGTTATTTTGAATGTCTTTTTATTTTAGCAATATCAAACATGTCATTTAATGTTCTTACTGTCATTATAATTTGATAATATTTGTAGTATATTTTTCCCACCAAGTTATATATGAATGTCTTAATAATACTTATAAACATGGATAATAATAGATTACATATACATATATGATATGTTAGTATAATAAAATACAACTGGTCTTCATGAATCATAGAAATGTAAAAAACAAATATATGAATCTATTAATGTCTGCACATGCGTGTAGGCCGTCCACCTAATGATTTGTTATATAATGTATTGAGAATCAAATATTCTTATAACTCCAACAAGCATGATGACGTGGTGTGTATTGTGTTCTAGCAGGGTAATGAATATCCTAAACGATCTATTGTCAAATTAACCCTAATCTTAACACACTTTATAATACTCTTGTCAAAAGAGATCAGGTGTATCCTATCGAATCCACAGAGAGCAAAGGCACACAATAGATTTAGGAAATGTTCCTTGTCAAGAAGTAGAATGCAATATGCAAATATACTACTAATGCAAATATTGAAATATTCTAGATGTAAATATAAATGTAAATATGCTAGATCTAGGGTTTCAAGCTTTATGAATTATAATGGATAGGAAGCACGAAAATGTAAATATTCTAGAACTCAAATGTTAACTATTATGACCCTTTTAACTCCAACTCTCGTACGCAAGCAAAAGGAATAACCATCGATCGACGGCTAAGGCCTGGTGTCGATCGACGGTTAAATCAGAAGGAAGTATGGACGAGATTTGATAAGTTCACCAGAATTATTAGACTAGCTCTCGCATGTATCTAACAACCTAGTTCAACAGAATATATTCTGGCACAGAACATACTCTCGTAGTTGTCCATGTCCTATCATCGAGATCCTAGTTAGCTACTCTAGAATACAAGCATTAAGCACAACTCAATTGATGGATGTTAACTTAACCTAACAATCCTATTTTTGGGCTTATTCATAGATGCTATCAATCAACCTAAATCTAATTAGTAACTACTCAAGCATGATCTTTGTCACAAAAATCATAGATGAATAGAATAAATATAATATAAAGAACCAAAGAAGTTCTAGAGAGTTCCTCCGTTCTCTCATAACCCTATAACAATAGATAAAAGAAAGCTTGATAAATTAGTGCATGTATAGCTGTCAACAATGGCTTAGAAACATATAAATAGGGTTTTAAGTCGTCCAAGGGCATTCTGGTAATTTGTGATGGTTTATGGGCTTAAGTCGGCCATAAAACATGTCGGGCCTGTCTTCGGGGATCACCGTCGATCGACACCAAGGCTGTGTCGTTGATCGACACTCATTCATCTTCTCGACAACTTCCTCTCGCAAGGCAGATAGACCACTTTCCACTAAAATGGGCATAACTTTAAATCTAACTGTTAGATGGACCTCAAACCAGTGACATTGAAAATCTAAATCAAAGCTCTATCTTATGAAAAAATATCAGCTTAATTGCACCGTGTTAAGGTCTCCTTCCATAACTAAACATATGACGCATTTGCGCAGTTCTGCATCTCTAAAAGCTCCAGAATCACCAAAATTCTCCAGAACGTACCTGAACCTGAAAAAACTCTAAAACATACTCCAAACACATATAATAGACTCTAAATAGAGTTGATATCTTGGCACATTAGTAGTAAATATCAGGACCTATCAACTCCCCTAGACTTAACCTTTTGCTTGTCCTCAAGCAAATAAATCTGTGAAAGAGGTTTTGAAAAGTGGAGACTCACATAATATCTAAGTATAACTATCACCCTACTTTGTTGCAACCACATCCTATCAAGTCAATCACAGAGAAACTTTATGTACCATATCCTAGTATAGCAACCAAATCTATTCTACCAACAACTTAACAAATACTAGCTTGACTCGCCCCTCTACTGATCTCTTTTCTTTGCATAAAATAAAAGTGTATGCTTTACCTTGGGAGTATCGATCAAAGGACACATGGATTCTGACCTCTGCAACTATCTGAACAACTAGATACAAAGTCTTCTCTGATCCCTTTCGTCCCTTTTTTCTCTCTTCTCTGAATCTTTTTAGATTTCTTCTTCTTTTTTTTCTTTTTTTTCTTTTTATTCTGTTTCTTTTTCTTTTGGACAAAGTTGTAGGCGAATAACGGTGTCATAGGTAATTTACCTACCCCTCACTTCCAGCAATGTGTGATCATTCCTTTGAATTAGAATAATGGGGTCATATGTAATGTACCTACCCCACTGCATCTTGGGAAATCATCTCAATCTTTTAGACTTTTAAATAGATGCTGAAGAGAGAGAGAGAAGGGAACCAAATGTGCAATGACTTGTACCTACAGACTTGCAGAAGAAGCCTGATCCAGTGTATTCCAAGCCCCAAAAGCAAGCTAATAATGTCAGGATTAGTGTTGGAAATCAGCTTTGGTTCCTTCAAACTTTCTAAGCAAGTGTGATATAGTAGCAGGATGATCACTTTAGTATCTCTAGTAACAACTACAAACAACCTTTTAAGTATGATGCTAAAGTGTGGTTAGTCAATAATAAATCTTGATCATAATTCCCTTTTGACTTAATAAAACTTTTTGAAAAACTTATATATATAGCAAATAAAACTCAAAACTAATCAAATAGCATTAGCGAACCTCTCCCAGACTTAAATTACACTGTCCCCAGTGTAATCCGCCCCAGATTGGTTAGGAAAAATTAAATAATGAGTAAACAGCTTAAGAGAAAAACTTGATACTAGACTATGTAACAGAGTGTCGATCGATGTCACGATGTTGATGTCGACCGATGGTCATGATCCATGGTCGATCGATGTTGATTCTTCAAACTCGATCGATGGTACACCTATAAGTTACTTTTTTATATAGGTATAAAACTCAAAATAGAACACAATATTAGTAAACCTCCCCCAGACTTAAACTACACTATCACCTATGTGATTCAGTCCGAGATTGGTGAAGAAAATAAACCATAAGGACAAAATTTAATCAAGGAAAACAGTATACCTGCTCGTTGGATGTGAACGTCGATCGACACAGTTAAGTGGCGATCGATTGATACTAGAGTTGCTCTGTCGATCTATGCTGTCAAGCCATTGATCGATGCTTGTGCAAACTCATGTTCCTTGATCTAAAATAAATAAAACACAAATAGTCAGAAATAAACAAAAACAAGCTTTTTGATGAACAATATCGTGCTACAGTAGCGTTACTACAGTGTCGCAGCTACAATAACGCAGATACACTGTCGATCGCCGGTTCTGCTACAGTGTTGATCGATGTTTATGCTACAATGTCGATGCTACAGTGTCGGCACTGTTCATCATTTTTTTCCTTGTTATCCTAAAATCAATAAAAACAAAAAATCAGTAATAAATAAAAATAAAACCAAATTTAAAACATACCTAACAGTGGGTTGCCTCCCACTCAGCGCTTATTTTTAGTCATTAGCTTGACTTCTGGAGATCTGATTCAGTTCTGATGAGAATGAGAACTTGCTCCGAAACAATTCTCAATGTCTACTCTATGAAGCTTCATCACTTTTTTGTGAAAGCCTCCACAGACTCTTCTCCTTTGTCTATCATCTCAGCAATAAGGAGTGCTCAAAGCTTTGCAAATGGCTGTGAGAAGCATCTTCTGCGCACTCTGTACTTCCTGACACCGTCTGATAAGTGGGGAATCAATGATAACTGAGGACTATCCTTGGTCTTTTTCCTCTTCTTCTTTCTCCCAGACTTGTCTGATCCCGTGGTACCTCCATCAAAAAGATTTCAAAACATTTCAGATTTTGCTGCTCTGATCCGTGATGAGTGTCGATCGATGGTATCTGCCCGGTGTCGATCGATGGTATCTGGTAGGCATCGATCGATGGAATATGTTTGGTATCGATCGATGCTGCTTCTGCTGGCCCTTTATCGACTTCACCTCTACATCTCGACCCTCTCTGAGAAGCTACTGCAAACATATGATAATCAAATATTCCATTGTAGGAACCTAGATGCGTACCTCTATCTGGTGGGATAGGAGATTCAACTTCCAATATAGCACAAGGAACCACAAACTTCACAGGGTCATGTATCAACTTCACTCTTTTGTGAATCCCAACAGCTTCTTCCACACAAATAGGTGGTTGCAAATATTTTGGAACAGCAATGTGTGAACCCTTGGACTCGTGCATTCCCTCCTTAACCATTTCTGATTCAATTATGTAACCTGGCTCTTTGTCCAATGATGGGTGTCGATCGATATCAGGTGGTTTTTGTCGATCAACATCAGGTGGTGTTTGTCGATCGATGATCTCCCTTGGGTGTCGATTGATGCTATGCTTCTAATGTTGATCGTTGGTCGCCTGTTGATGTCGACCGATGTCGTCTTGTTGGTGTCAATCGATGGTGTGTGTTTTAACACAATACAGGCTGGAAGGATGCGGGTGTCGTATGGCGAAGTCTGAGTGGCTATGAATTCTTACTGTTCCTACGTACTCTTCAATGGGTGTCAATCGATGCTCAATTGAGGGTGTCGATCGATGCTCAGCTGATGGTGTCGATCTGCCAAAGGACATAGAACTTTCGATTAGAAAAACACCTTCTTCCAGCTTCTCATGCTCGATCCCTTCCCCAAAGTTATTATCTAAGATGCCATCATCCTGATGCCTCTTGCTCTCCTCAACTTTCTCTTTAACCAGAGCTTCTTGCTTCTTTACAGCTTCTGTTGTCTGAAAACCCTGGGTGTCTAGCATCATGACATGGACGTCAAAGGCTTCAAATTTTCCATTCAGCTCTTTATGGATATAATCCAACCTCAGATTTAAGTATGCACTTGTCATCTGCTGAATTTCTATGACTCGTTCCAGAATAGATTTCATCCTCTGATAATACATGATTCTCGTCCTCTTATGTAGCATGTTCCACCAACGAGACTTCATGTACATAATAAGTTTTGTCCTCGACCTCAATGATCTTGTCATTATTCATAACACCTGATTTCATCCTCTGAGTATCCATATTCCTGATATTGTTGTTATCCACAAAGTTTTGAATCAGTCTCTTAGCTTCCTCTGGAGTCCTGGTTTCAAAGTTCCCTTCGCTTGCCTGATCCATCATCATACGATACTGCACATTAATATCCTTGCAGAAGAATCTCAGCAGTTGAACCTCTATGAAACCATGATGTGGACAGTCTTTTTGGTACCCCCTAAATCTGTCCCAGGAACTTTTGAACCCTTTAGTAGGTCCTTGAGAGAATGTCAAAATCTTATCCCTTAGCTCTTCGGTCTTCGAAGCATCAAAAAATTTAACCAGAAAAGCAGTCTTGACATCGTTCCAGGTAGTGAGAGATCCTGGTGGTAGAAGTTTCAGCCAAACAACTACATTCCCAGAGAGAGAATACTTAAATAACTTGCAGAAGAGATACTCTGTTGTTCCTTCCTTCTTCGGGATGCTTGACACAAAATCCTCTAGTGTTTCAAGGTGGTCCATGGGATCTTCATGGGGAAGCCCATGAAAGGGGTGCTCGCGCACATGATTAAAGTATGCAGGTCTTATCTGGCCGTCGATCCCCTGAATTTCTCGAGGTTAAATAGCGACATGTTAACATAGAGTTGAGTAGGCATGATCAATTATGCTATCGATCGACGCTCGTCTTTCTCTGTCTTCCTGCAAATAGTATCGATCGACGGTAAAGTGTGGGTGTCGATCGATGTATTGATGTTAGTATCAGTCGACGGTGAAGTGTGAGTGTCGATCGATGTCATGATGTTTGTATTGATCAACAGTGAAGTATTGGTGTCGATCGACGCTCGCTTCTCCTTGCTAGAGATTATTGCTTGGAGGGTGTTGACTGCCCTCGTAGACTTATGGATCATGCGCAGATCATCAGGTTCCTTTTTTGAAGAACCCAAAAATTCTCTCCTCATTGCTTCCTAGTACTAATATGTATGTACCTGAAACACAAGAATTTTTTTTTATGTAAGAAAACTAATATAGAAAAATACCTAGACTAAATCAAACAAATTGAGTCTAATGGTGAATCCTTGCTCTCCTGCAACGGTGCCAAATTTGACGTGGTGTGTATTTTGTTCTAGCAGGATAATGAATATCCTAAATAATTTACTAGCAAATTAACCCCAATCTTAACACACTCTATAATACTCTGGTCAAAAGAGATCAAGTGTAGTACTTAGGTATCGAATCCACAGAGAGCAAAGGCACACAATAGATTTCTTATTTCTAAAGACTAAGCTAGGTGAATATATATATTAGTAATGAATAACCAGATTTAGGAAATGTTCCTTGTCAAGAAGTAGAATGCAATATAAAAATATGCTACTAATGCAAATATGAAAATATTCTAGATGTAAATATAAATGTAAATATGCTAGATCTAGGGTTTCAAGCTTTATGAATTATAATGGATAGGAAGCACGAAAATGTAAATATTCTAGAACTCAAATGTTAACTATTCTGATCCTTTTAACTCCAACTCTCGTATGGAGCAAAAGGAATGACCATCGATCAACGGCTAAGGCCTGGTGTCGATCGACGGTTAAATCAAAAGGAAGTATGGACGAGATTTGATAAGTTCACCAGAATTATTAGACCAGCTCTCGCATGTATCTAACAACCTAGTTCAACAGAATCTATCCTGGCACAGAACATACTCTCGTAGTTGTCCATGTTCTATCATCGAGATCCTAGTTAGCTACTCTAGAATACAAGCATTAAGCACAACTCAATTGATGGATATTAACTTAACCTAACAATCCTATTTTTGGGCTAATCCATAGATGATATCATTCAACCTTAAATCTAATTAATAACTACTCAAGCATGATCTTTGTCACAGAAATCATAGATGAATAGAATAAATATAATATAAAGAACCAAAGGAGTTCCAGGAGGACTCTGAAGGATTTCCTCCCTTCTCTCATAAACCTATAACAATAGATAAAAGAAAGCTTGATAAATTATTGCATGCATGACTGTCAACAATGGCTTAGAAATATATAAATAAGGTTTTAAGTCGTCCAAGGACATTCTAGTAATTTGTGATGGTTTCTGGGCTTAAGTCGGCCATAAAAGATGTCGGGCTTGTCTTCTAGGATCACCGTCGATCGACATCAAGGCTGTGTCCTCGATCGACACTCATTCATCTTCTCGACAGCTTCCTCTCGCAAGGCAGACAGACAACTCTCCAGTAAAACGGGCATAACTTTATATCTAACCGTTAAATGAACCTTAAATTTGTGAATTGGAAAGCTAACTAAAAGCTCTATATTATGTCAAAATATCATCTCAATCGCACCGTGGAAAGGTCTCCATCCATAGCTAAACATCTGACGCATCTGCACAGTTCCGCATCTCTAAAAGCTCCAGAATCACCAAAGTTCTCCAGAACGTACTTGAACCTGAAAATACTCTAAAACATACTCCAAACACATATAATAGACTCTAAATATGGCTGATATCATGGTACAATAGTGGTAAATATCAGGATCTATCACATGACGTATACGTCGGAAAGAAAACTCAAACAATAAAAAAATCTATACATATTCTCAACAGCCTGCAAATGTCTAACTGATTTTATAAATGATTACACATTAAACTATAAAAAGTATAATTTTCAAGAATTACACATATTTTTCACTGATTATATAAAGGTAACTATTAGTTTGTCCGCGCTTCGCGCGGGTTTCATTATTCATTTTTTAAATTTATCATTTGACAATTTTTTCAATATCAATATGATTCTTCTTTCATTTTTTAGGAAAATTGTTTTCATATTATTTCATTTCAATTATTATATTTCTTTAACATTGTATTTATTTGATTAACGGAAATATAACTTCATTATCTTGTGTGCCTAACCAATTTTTCAACATGGAAGTTGAAATAGGAGTAAAGTATATTATGTTTAAAAAAAAATCATGTGGTTTTTAATGTGTTTGTTTTAAAATACTTTAGTATTATATGAGTTTTTATTTATTATATCGTATCTCTCAATTTTTCAAATATAAAAATTAGATATGTTTGCATATTTTATTAGATGCAACAAGTCTAGATCTGCTATTTATATCATTCACTTGAATTACAGGTTTTAGAGTTTTCTTGTTATTCACGGAAAAATCTTATTTAGTTATTTTATTGCTTGTTTCTAACTATTTTAAAAATATTAGTTTTATTTGTGTAACAAAAGTTTTTTTGCTTAAATTGTGTATCAATTCTTGGTTGCGGTTCTCTAATAATTTCTTGTTAATATTATCCCTTACCTTGAGTTTCTATCAGAAATAGAATAGAATTTTGTGTGTATAGAATAAGGAAATATCGTAAATGGGGAGTTGTCTATTTTTGTTCTTATGAATTTTCATTTTATTGTTAAAATTGATGTAATTCTGGTCATATTATGTGTTTTTAATAAATTGTTTTGATTATGTATTAATCATTGGTTGTGGTTTTATATTTTTGTTAGTTTCTCAACGTTTGAGTTTGGGTCTAATAATATTGTAATGAAGTTGTCTCTTTTCTGTTCTTTTGAAAGTTCTCTATATATTCTTGGATTTATGTATTGAATTATATAATGTATTTTCACTAATATGTTAATTGTTGACTGTTTTTTTTACCAAATTTAAGTTATATTATGTATTCTACAATTTCACTGTTTCATTCTTTTAATCTTGTGTTTCATTTTTTGTTTTGTTTTTTTTATGATTATGTATTAATCATTGATAATAACTTTTCTCTATTTTCTTACTAACCTCTCTAAGTTTGAGTCTGATGAACTCAAACTTTTGTGATATTCTATTTTTTATTTTGTAAGGTGGATCTTTTAAAACGTTAAAAATATAGTAAATGAAGTTTTTTTATTTGCTCTTACTAATTTTTTCAATTTATTCATGGAATTTATGTAATTTAGGATTATATTATGTTTCACTATAATACGCTATACATATAATGTTTTTTCACGGAGATATATATGTATATACTAATGTTCTTGGTTACTACTGGATTAATTTTGCAAGTTACTAAGCAATTGCTTGCGAGAATCTTTTACATTGTTCTGTTTCCTTTGTTTTTCTTGGGATCATGTAACTGTTCACGGTGTCCATATGCTCAATTAGTTATTTGTGATTTGTGTAGGTAAAAATGTCTCTTGCATTTGAAAAACTTTATCAATGAATTAGTTAGCAGTAGCATATCTGTAGTAGCTTTTTTCTTTTCTAGATGACCATTTGCTACACTATGTAATTCACGTACTTTCATTTTTTTTTTGAAAGAGATCATAATTCACGTACTTTATTTATTTTTTAAAAAACTTTATGTCTTCAGGAAATAAAAAAATAATAAAAAAAACTTTATCAATTAGTCATCTCATATATAAAACTGTTATGAGACTGTCCATCTTTCAAATTGCAAAAGAAATTGTGAATGAGTCAACTGATCAACCACCTCCAACCAGGCTGGTAAGCATAGATCTCTTGTATTTCAGCAGTTACTTGCGGGTTTCCTGAATTAAGAAACGCTCAACAACTAAAACCAATTCTATATTTTCCTGCTTCAAGAAAAGAAAGAAAAAGAGAACTGAATGAGAGGTGCATTGTAATGACCATGCTCGTTGATTCAAATGTTCTTTCAGAGCCGTGCCAAAACCTCTCAAGAATTTTGGAACTCCTCTTCAGATTGTTTCATGAGAGTATCTCATACCTGCTCTCATTTCATGTTGTGGTGTTGGTGGAATTCTTCAGATTTTCATCCGTGAGGAAAGCAGCTTGAATTTGGTGTAACAAATACAGAGCTTTGATACATTTCATAACAGAAAAGAAAGCTTTACAGAGAGTTTTTTGTTTGTGTATACCTCTTGTTGCAGAGCTTCATCGAGTTATTGCTTATCAGTAAGAGTAATGTTCTTTGCATATAACTGTGTAAAACAATCACATATCCTGATAACATTGAAAAAACATATTAGTAATCAAGTGTCAGTAACTTAGGAAAAAAGTCTACAAACCTTCCAAACCTTTGGAGCAAAGATTGAGGATTAGATTGTCGGATTAGCATTTAATACCAAGGCAACAGGCTGATTCTTGAGAACATCAAACACCTATTCAGGAGTCAGGCAGCAAGAGCCTCTTGAGAGCCTCTTCAATATCTGGAGTGTGCTGTTGCTGGGGCCTGATCTGTGAACATATCAATCAAACACTAAAGAAATATAGAGAACAGGGGAAAGTTGAGATTTTGCAAGTTACTTTACATGAAAAGCTGTAGACAATTATAGATTGTGTGGAATGAACTTTTGTGAGCTTCTTAAACAGTCAAAACAAATAAGAAAGATTTATCTAACCTCATGATGCAGAGCACAAAAACTCATAACCTCAAGGAAAGGAGAAGAACATGTGAATCATTAAAGATCTGTAAAGTCTTCTTCCTCAATACTCAAGGTAAAAAGAGGAGCCAAACATTATCATCAAGCAGAAGCTTGTGAAGTTCCATCAGCTCCCCTACTTTCTTAACTTTCCATAAACACCGGAGATGCGTCACCACCGTTTGAGAGACACGAACGGACTTCAAATCAAATATATGGGCTGAAACCATAGTTAATGGTTGTTTGCATAAGGAAGCAGAAAGGTTGAATTAGGTGAAGCGGTGAGATACTGAGTTTTCTGCATCAATGTTTATAGTCAAACAAATTAGGGATTAATGATCGAAGTTAAGTAAGGAATAATTATATCATGAGAGCTTGAATGAAAGAGTTAACGGTGAATCTCAATAATAAGGTTTTAGTGGCTTAGGAAAACGTTACCCTTCAGTTATGGCTAAGCCGGTGAAGGTATTCGAGCAGACAACCAACCAACCAGGAAACCATTGTTGAAGAAAGAGAGAGAATACATTAGTCTTTTTTCTGTGTGTGAATTGGGCTCGTCTCAAGTCTAACGTAAGTGGCCCACACTGAAATTGAGATAACTTTGTTACGGAGAAAGAGAGTGCCCACGTGTCTATTTTTCAGGACTCAGAAAACGCTGACGTGGTGCCCTTACAGAAGAGAGGCTGCTACTTTATATATATAGATAGATAAGGTCTGGTTTGTTGAACAAAAGATCTTTTATCGTTCTACTTCAAATTCAGTTTGGGATATTACAAGGTATTAAAGCGGAGGCTCCTTTGGCAAATCTTATTTGGAACAAAGTTTCGGTGTTGAAGTATTTTATTATGATATGGTTCTTTGTCCTTAACTGTAACCCGGGGTTGGATATGTTGTTTGCTTTGTTTCTTATGTTGAGATAACTTGTCTTTTAGGTGTCTTTCATCCCGAGTTTAAAGACCATTTGTTTAAATACCAATTTTCTTCCTTTGTATGGTAGTTGGAGATTGAGAAATTGCAGTTGATGATTATCCATTTCACATGGGATGTGAATGTTTGGACTGGATGTTGAGCGCCTCCTCTTCTTCTAGAATTTCTCTTTTTATATCTCAAGTATGGCACGTAACAGTTTAAGGGATTTATAATGCGTGTAATTGGTGTTTTCATGATGGTTAATCTCTTATTGGAAATGATATTCTTCGCAAGTGATTGAAGGTGGTAAAGAATAAATGTTTGGCTCTCAAAAGTTTGGGCGTAGATTTAATGTTTAGATTTGGTGTTGGACTCCTCGATCTCCAGGACCCATTAATTTTGGGTTGCTTCTCTCATCTGGTTGTTTTTCGTGGGATCTCTCTTTTCTTTTTATACGTGATCTCCCCCATCTCTTTCTTGTTTTTTTGAACTAAGGTTTCTTCTTAAAATGCAGGAAAAGGAAGAAAACACCCCCCAAGATTTTAGTTTTAGGTGAATCTTATTTATAAAGTCCACTAAAAATACATACAAAATCTCATTAAACCCCAATAAAAATATATTGACGCATGATGACTTAAGCCTAGAGAGTATATGCTTGGTAGATGGTCCTTGAACCTCTACTTTAATCATCAGTGGATTTGGGTGGATGGATGTGAATAGATGACGATGGAAGGACACAATTTCTAGGTACAAGAAATCTAAGAAGACAAGAATACCACTGTATACAAAGTTAGAGGCGATATAATGGGCAAAGACAGTATGCTGCATCATTCGACACTTTTGGAACAGATCGCAATTATTTAATAGCAATGATAGAAGACATACATGCATGGATTACCTTTTCGACGGTGTTGAAGGAGTTACGAGAATTGAAGAGCAGATTCCAAGATTTCTAGATAAGCTATATCCCACGAGAATAAAATGGAACTGCAAACCACTTACCTAGGACCGCTCATTCATTTCATATGAACTTTTGTTATATTGGTTATTCTATTCTGATCTGATTACCTAGACCACCTCATGCTTGATTAATAGAATAGCCTTTTGTCGTCAAGAAAAACCCATTAACCCCCCCCCCCCCAATAAGATCTAGCAGTTTAACCAGTTGATGGACACTAAAGGGAATGCAAATCTTCATGAGATTGAAGCCCATAGAATAAGATGATGGATGATTGAGCCAGTAATTCACATTTGTGGAGAGAAGTGGAGGTTATTAGTACCAAATTTGGAGATCGTAAGTTGTATAAAGGTTTGCTCATGGAGACTAGACTAGCAGTTTTGGACATTTAGGTCCATTAAAGAGAGAAGTGATTGCAGTGATCAGTAACAGTTCTGATGTAGTCTTGTGTTTGCTTCAGTCCAAATCAAATAGGTTGTACATTGCCAAGCGATTAACATAATATTTTTTATTTTCTCTAGGAAAATACTGCATTTAAAAGATCAATCCATTTCAGTCTTGAGGAGTTACAACTTGGCATCGCATAGCAGTAAGAGACCAAATCACTCAGCTGAAAAAGCATTGGAAGAGCAGATGATCCCTTGATTCATTAGTTGAGTTGTATAGAAGACAATTGGGATAGACTTGAAGGCCTCAAATTAATAGCCTATCCCTAGTTGGACAACGATTAAGAATGAGAAGTCAAGTTAAAAAGTTTTACATGGGAATCCTTCCCTTGTTCCACACAAGATGATACCAATGGAGTATTGGCTGATAATTCTTCAACTCATCATATATCACTCATGTTTTGTATTTTTCCTAAGTCATGCCACCATAAACCATTCATACTAGTCATCAACACCAGAGAGCTGCAGTGTGAAGAGGAAAGATTGTAGCATAACTTGGTTATTCGTGCAAGGAGATCGGATAATTAAGTTTCCACTGCAGCTTATATATTGAAGAGTAGCTGATAGAGGAATCCTATGCGTCTTGAAATTATTGGATTGATGAAGGCCTATAATCTACCAAATTATGACCCATTATCTGTCCAAAACGTGTTCTTGCACCACTACTAAATTTTACTTTAATCCAAAGGTAATCAGTTTCTCTAATGTTAGCTACCCATGAGTGCTTCTCATTTCTATTAGTGGTGTAGAAGTTGATTATTGAACCTTGTAGAACTTTCTTAGTGTACCAACGTTACGCCCCAGTTCAGCATCGTAGACTGCAAAATATTTGTGAGAAATTTCTTAGAAATTGCTAAAAGACAAGGAGAAAGACTCGCTGCCAGATGGGAAGACATAAAAGGACAGCCAAGCTCGAGATCAACAGAAGCTTATAGCTCAGTCACAAAATAACAAATATTTCGAAGATTGCATGAGTCAATGAAAAAATCAAAGAAAGAATATAATAAATCGAGACATCAATCATTCATACACACACATACACTCTCATCGAGCTCTCACAACAAACACATCGACCTCTTTGTTCATCTCTTTTGTAATTCATTCTTGTTTCATTGTAAACCCTGTACACCGATTACATTATCAATATAATTCATTTTGTCAAATTATACCTGATTACATCATTGTTGTTCTACGGATTTTGTGCGCTAGCTAGTTATTCCTTCCTTAATCTTTTACATAAAAAGACTCTCAAATACTTAGTTTGGGTTTTAGGATTATTATTTTGACGACGTCTGTGGGAAGAAGTCGCCAACTCCCAACAATTTGATATTGGTGAAGCGTAGATGACGTTAACTTGACTTGATAAAACCAATCACAGCCCAAGTATCGACGGATTATACTAAATAAGTAACAACAACACTTGAAACAAGAACCCGCTACCATGCCCTCCCGAATGGAGAATGACCCAATCATCAAACTCTAGAGAGCCGCTCGAATCCCCGAGGCCTCGACTATGGAATCTCTCAGGGCCTTGCACAAATCCCATAAGTAACTTCAAACTTCTTTCTCTCTTATTTTCTTTTGGAGACTCCAAAACCGCATTATATTCCTTCCAGGAGCTCGCCTTGCAGTACACAATGTTTGAGATATCATTGTGTTATGGCTCACAAGAAATTCTCTGTTTTGATCATTCGTCACCTTGATCTCTTGAGAAGCTATGTTTCTTATTATCTCTTGGACTTTCTTGGACTTTGACACATTCAGCAATGTTTTAGGCGTGTTCAGTTTAACGGCATGCTGATTCTTATTATCTCTTGCGACCTCCAAAATATACACCAGCTCGCTGGTGTTCATTTTCAGAGCATCAAACTCATCCGCACTAGGAATCTTCTTCAATGATACTCCCAGCAGAAAATTTATTATTTTCCTTATAGCATGTGAAGGTACCACTTAGAAGTTTGAATTTACCGATGAACATGCAAAGAGAAAATCTTACTTTAGTATTAACCATAACTATTTTATCATAAGCATCTCGCTCTGTCATGTTGCAAAGAGATGGAAGCAAGCATCCTTGAAGTCTGAAACACCACATCAAAAGAGCAATTGCACATCAAAAGAGCAATTGCACATCAAAATTTGAAAGGTTTAGTGTCATATAAAGGTAAGAAAATTGCAAAGTTAATTAGACAAAGAAAATGATCAAAAAATTGAAGAGGCAAAAAACAACACATCACTGTTTTGACACAAAGCTAATCCACTCATTATATACAAAAACATGATCCAGCCTCTTTGAAATTTAAGAAGCATACTATTGTTATATAAGATGTGGCTCTAAAATTGTATGCCAAACTTCCTTGTTTCTAGTGTTTGCTTTTTCTTCTTTTGTTTATATTTATGTTTAAGTTTATTTTCTTAGATTATTTTGTCTTTATTACATGAAAGCTTACATTTTTATATTAAAGTTACTTAATAACATTTGAATCACATGAGTTTAAATTAATTCTATCCCGCACTTTAAAAATGTGAATATATATATAATAAAATTCAATAAATATAAAAAAATAGTATATATGATAATATTATATAATTTTATTTCTTTCTATTCGTATAAAATATAAAAATTATATACAATATACTATTTTATTTTATTTATTGTAATCCATATTAAAAAATCTCGTAATGAATTGTTAATTAATCTATGTATTATATTTTACAATTTTGATAAAAAATTGAATTATAAAAATTATTTATTTAATATCAATATATTGATTTTAACATCTTATTTATACACAGTATTTAATTGTATATTAAAAACATTTTGTTTAAATGAATGCGTTTGATATTTAAACCTGAAAAGTTAGTTTTATAAATTATTTAAGTGTTTTACCATTTTTTAGTTTATCAAATAAGTTGTATCGAAATTAATAAAAAAATTATTTAAAAAATGAAATTAAATATTTCATATTCTTTTGATACAAGTTTGGTTATTTTGTTGTTTGAAAACGTAGTTAATAGTATAATATTATTTTATATAATTATCTTTCATCTATTTTTTGTTTTTTAGTATAATGTTTTATGTTTTAGTAAGATAAATAAGTTAAATTTTTAGAGTATCATTAATGGTAGAGTTGTTAAATTGAGTATTTAGATAATAGTATATCAATATTCTAAAAAAAATTAGATAATTAAATGTTAATTTTCTTTAAAAATGTGTTTTATCAGAAGATGACACTTATAGCATGAGTAATGTAGAGCTCTTACCATAGCTCTTAACCTTAAACAAATAGAAAAATAGTGAGAGAAAAAAAGAAGGAAAATATGGTCTCATATGAGAACATACAAGAGATCTTATTCTCCATTTATCCTAATATAACCTAGAGTTTGACTCGTGCTTTATAAGCGCAAGTACTTTTTACTTTCCAAATTTCATACAACTGTGTAATTATATTGGGAAGAGTATATGGAGTTGCAAGTTACAATATTTATATATTAATCAATTTTCACTACATATTGAAGAGAGCATATAGAGTTCCAAGTTTTAAAATGTATATCACATTATATAGGTAATGTTGTTTGCATGTAGGGTACAGTTTGTGTATATGCTAGAAATATAATCTTGTTAATATTGAGTAAATATCTTTCATCATTATTTTTTTTTCAGATATTGTAACTAACTTAACATAAACAATGTAGATACTTTTCTGCTTGAGTTCAGATAAAATTTATCCTAACGAAACTGATATTTTAAAAATATAATAGATTGACAAAAGTTCATTGAATATAAATATATAATTCATGTTTTGGGAAGATATCTTTTATATAAATATAATATAGATTATACTAAATTTAGTTTAGAGTTGTTAACAAAATATCCTAAATTAGCGGATGTGCATTGATTCATTACCATTTTAGGTTCATATCTTTTATACTTATTTAAAAAAAGAAAATCAAATGAACTTTAAATGAGTTAATTGGAAATACTGTTTAAAATTTATTTCATGTTTTTTCACAAATATGCATGTCTTTACTTTATAGTTTAGTATGTGTCAAATATATTATTGTAGTCAACATGATAAGATTTGGTAAGATAATAATACACATTGATGATAAAATTATATAACACGAATCACAATTATATAGGAAACTATTTTAGGTTAATATGGAAATTTAAATATTCTTCAATCATGTCACAAAAGTAAAGATAAATAATTTTCAAAAATAATCATTACTACAAACATCAAAAACGTAAGTTTTTTAAAAACAATATTTTAATAGTCACAACAGTTACATCGCATAAAAGTTACTGAAAACAAATAAAAGTAACCAATCAAATAGTAAAAATCTTGCTTCAGTTTTATCATCCTTAGTCTTCAAATGAAGCTTAAACCTAATATTAACCAATCAAAATTTATAATATAAGCATAAACATACATACTGGTAGTTTGTCAAATGATATATAGAAAAATATTACTTTGGTGTACATGCATCACATTTTTGCATTTTTCACACCAAAACAACGGCTTGGTTATGAGGGAAGTGCTGGAAGATTGATTCAAGACTTTATAAATCATGTGCTGACACAAATTACATCTGAATATTATCATGCATAATCAGTATCTATAGCATAGAGTCATAGACTATAGCAACAACCTTGCATTTTTCAACATGTAGACAAACGTCAGTATACTAAAAAATTAGATATCATAAAAAATAAGTAGATAATATAAAATGATAACATGTATGCATGTCAGTAACTCAAAAATGGTTTTATCCCCATATTCTTTCCAGGCATAAACTTTATGCTGAGTCACAGAGTTTGCCTCAGGATCAGTTTATTTTCCTTCTTCGTTTGTTTCAACAATTCTCATAGAGTCATCATTAAATTTAATTTTGTAACTGTCATTATATTAGACACAAAAATAATAATAGTCCGATTAGCATATCAATGTAAATAGAGGTATAAATCAAAATTAACAAATCAAAGGCCAAATAATAAATTTACACTTCGTTTAGTTCCTCTACTTCTTTTATGATAGGGTTAAAAACTAATTTGGAGGAATCATCAGCATTTGATATTTGGTGATTACCTATTTTTTGTACAATTAGTAGTCAAAGTTAAATAAAATAATAATGTATATAAATTATACCTCTAAATAAACCGATTTTAGCAAATCGGATCAAACACACAACCACACCAAATTGTGCTTCCTCTCTATGAGTTTCCATTTCCTTAGCAAACTTTCCCTACAAACAACACTATATGTGCTCATCACTGTGAATATTATGTCAAATATTTAGTCAAATACGGTTAGAGTAGATCACAGAACAAAAAGAATATTAAAAAATTCGGATGTAAATATGGTATTAAATTATTTGCATGATGTGTCTTAAGGTGAACTCAATTTTTTAACTCCTTTCCATTAGATTGTAGAATTTGAAGCTTCCCAACATCTATGGCTTGTCCAAGGATGTCTACATTTAACAAAATTTGCAAGATTAATATAATTGATGTAAACATAAATATAGCAAAATATGATTAATATAACTGATTTAAAATAAATATAGTAAAATATGAATAAGTTAAAAAATACCAATTAACAAATCATTATATAATCGACCACTCAAAACAGAATCAAATTATGCTAAGGAAAGAAACATGTCATCATTATGAAAATCATAGGACTTAATAACTGTCTGATTGATGAAACTGATCTTGTAGATAAGTTTTGTTGGTCGGAAATGTTTTCTAGGTTCACTAACTTGGAAGTTGTTAATAGTTTTCCATTCGCCAACAATACATTGACCCCCCCCCCAAAGATCTCAAATAATTCTTCCTACAAGTAGCATGAACTTTGATCCCCTGGAAGAACATGCATCACAATTCAATTAGAAGACGAATTTTGTTAAATATTAAACTGAAAACAAAAAAAAATATTGCAATGTATACCTTTTTATATGCAAGAATGATCTCTAAAGTCTCATCAAAATCGGCTTGCGATGGTTTGAAGGTGTGGATGACTTTGACTTCAATTATCCATGTTATTTTCCACGGTCTAATCTCACCAAGGTACACCATCTTTTTCTTAGAAGATATTTTTAAAAATGTATTGAAATTTATGTTTTCTTTGAGGTCAAAATGTTGTATATATAGGAAAAGAAAAGTTCGACGGTTTAAGGTATTCCAATTAAATATTATTTCTTAAAATTAGATGTGTGTTTAGTGGATTTTACATCTTGCGGATCAAATTTATTCAAGTTATGGTAAATAAGATTTTCTTGTTTTAATTATATAAATTTAAGTTATTAAATACTGTGTTTTTTATGCTATGATTGGTTGTTACCGAGTTAGAATATATGATAATACTTAGATTGCTCAGTTATTTATGATTTACTATATTCGGTTTTCTTAATTTAACAACTTACCCAGATTTTAGTTTATTTGAGTAAAGCTAAGATTTTTATTAAAGTATTTAGACATATATTGTTATTGATTCAAAAAAATTGGTGTTTATGATTTAGAATATTCGATATTGTTATGCATGGAAATTTCGGAAATAAAGTTGATATATATATATATATATATATATATATAGTTTAGAAGTTTATATTCTATTATTACTGGTTTGTAAAAGTTTTGTGATTTCTTCTTTTCATTATGTGTATTTATGATATAAAAGTTTATTCAATAATTCATATTTAAATCATAGTTTTTTTTGCGATTGTTACCGATATTTCTTTTATATGAAAATTAAAAAATGGGTTTTATGATTTCATATATACAGATAAGTGAACACAAATATTTACAAACAAATAAGAAAACTATAATGTTACATTTTAATAATTTTGAATTATGAAAATTGTTTCTCTCGGATGGAGCATTGGTCATGAAAGGAGAGTTTATGCATATGAGGTGTGCTGGTCACATCATTAATTTGATCGTGAAGGACAAATTAGCTGAAGTAGAAGAGAGTATTGCTGCAATCCGCAATACTATTACCTATGTTAGATCATGACCAATTAGACAACAATTTTTTAAAGTAAAGGTAGACTCTGGTAAGTTGAAAAGAGGAAGGTTGCCACTAGATGTTCCTACTAGGTGGAATTCCACATACTTGATGTTAAAAAGGGCACTTAAGTTTAAGGTTGCATTTGATAAGATGGGTTTTGAGGACAAACCATACAATGATCATTTCATGGAGTTTGAAAAGGCAAAAAGAGAGTTGGACCTCCTACCATCGATGATTGGCGCGTAGTTGAAAGCTTAGAGAAGTTTCTCATTATTTTCTACAACTCCACCTTGATAGTCTCAGCTTCTACAACTCTAAGTGCCCACAAGTGTTATGGTGAGATAGTTAACATCGCATCAAACTTGAAGCTACTTTGTAGTAGCTATGATATTTGGTTAAAAGTCAAAAGCTGAAGAGATGAGTAGGAAGTTTGAGAAGTATTGGGATGGGATGAAAAATATAAAAAAGATGTTGGTTGTGGCTAGTATCTTTGATCCTTCTAGAAAGATAAAATTTACAAAATGTGTTTTGAGGAGTTTTATGGAGAAGATACTATAGAGGCTAAGCTGCTCCACGATTCAATTATGATCCTTATGAGTGACTTATTTACTGAGTATAGTGAGAGGAGTCGTAAGCAGGCAAAAGCAAGAAGGGGACCACTTCCATCTCAGTCTCAGTCTTATTAATCTTCACAATCTTCTCAAGAGCAGTCAACAGAGATTGTTGAAGAGGAAATCAGCTATAATAGAATAGAGAAAAGGTACAACAATATGTTAAAGGAAATCAGAGTGAGAGACTTAAATGAGTTAGATGCTTATCTTAAAGTTGATGTTAAGGTACCTAACATGATGTTGGAAACAAATTATGACGTGTTTTCTTGGTGAAAAGTCAACACTGGCAAGTATCTAATTTTTTCACAGATTTTTCGAGATGTATTCGCTATGCAAGTTTCACCAGTTGCTTCTGAAAGTGCATTCATCAATTGTGGCAGGATAATAGAACCATATAGAAGTTGTTTGACTCACTACATGGTGAAGATTTTGATGTGTACAAAGCAGTGGCTGAAACATGACCCTTAAATTGGAATCAAAGATTCTAACAAATGCTCAAATACTTGCAGAAGTTGAAGGAGAAGATAAGTTTCATAGAGGTTTGTATATTTACTATTTTAAGCTTTGTTTTTCCTTGTTGTATAAGTTAACAACGTTTTTATTGTTTTAATAAAAAAAAATTCAGAGTATAAATCTACTACACATCATGATGAGTAGAAGAACAAAGCAAAGTATTGCTCGGGCTTGAAGGTATTACAAAAGTTATGTTACTAAATTTTGCTTATTGTTCAATCTTATAACTTTGACAAGTCTATTTTTTTTTAACTTACAATGTGAAGGATACAAAAAGACTTTTTTTAGTTTGTATCATCATCTATGTTTGGAAGTAGAAACTCTTTTAGTTTGCTTCAGTTTGTTTGTTTAATCTAAAAACTTTATTGATGTTTTAATTTGTTTTTGGAAGGATTATTGTTATTTCTTTTCATTTTATGTATTCTTAAACTATTTATATTATCAGGGACAATTTAAAAATGAAAAAGAACATGCATTTCAATATATTTTTTAATGTTTAGAGTTTAAATATATTTGAAATTATCCGAACCCGAAGTGAAAATATCCGAACCTGATCGGAAATGAAAAAACATCCGAACCGATATTATATCTTATACCAAAATACCTGATCCGAACGTGCAATTCTTATCGGAACACTCAACAGTCCCTTGAATCCAATTAATGCATCCCAGTTCGCCACGTCCCACAATATGGACCGTTGGATTCAACACAATTTCTGCAAATTCTGATTTTAGGCGCCACCCGGTAAACTGTGGCGAGTCTTAAATGACTATTTTGTCCTTATCGTGTTTATCCTTTCATCCAAATTTTATCTCTTCATTGAAAGACTTCTCTGGGAAGAATTTTTTTTTTCCTTTTTCAATCCAAGGTCAAATTGCTTGCGACACGGAGAAGATTTTTCTCGGCGATTGCGATGTCAACGATATCGATCCATCGGACTGAGCTGCTTAGAATCACGCACAATCGCACGCGAATATCTCGGCAGCGATATAGGAGAACTATTCCTCCATGGCGGACGTGAGTCCACCACTTGTTCTTTTTATTTTCCTTGCAAGGTTTTGATTAGTTTCGATCAACTCAGGATGATCAATTCGAGATCTTCTGATACGACAAAGAAGGACGAACTCTCTGTTAAGATTCCTCAAGTTGATCAATTAAGATCTGAGGGTTTGAGATTCGACCGTTTGCAGCCTCCCGAGCCTGACCTTTTCCAACAAGATCGATTGGATTTTGGTAAATTCGTAGCACGAGAAGCCATTCTTGATGAAGAATACTGGGTGAGTAACACAATTCTTGATTCCGAACCCATCTTCTTCTCGAGATTGACTTGAGTTTGTGATTAGACAGCAGCGTGGCTACGTGCAGAGAGTCACTGGGAAGATCGTGCCAATGAAAGGTTTAAGCCAAGAAATGATCTCATTATTGTTTGTAGTTGTCTAATTAAAACTGTTCTTTATTAACACAGGTATGTTGACAACTTCAAAAGGAAATTTGCAGAGCAGGTTATTTTGATTTTTTCCCCATTTTTATCTATCTTTTTCCTTAACTGGGAGGAGCGTTTCTTCAATCAATTACTTTTTCAGGAGTTCAATGCAATAAAAAGAAGATGTAAAGGGCTCCAAGGCCAGATATGTTCCTGTATCGTTGCGGTATAACTCTTTTTCGATTTATATAGCTTTGTTGCTAGTTTATTTGACTTTCAGGTTTCTACCTTCTTTTCTTTGTCAAGAGTACTTTTCACTTGTCAGCAGCTATTGTTGTACATTGCTTTCTAGATTTTTGTTACATGTAGACTATGTTTGCTTGTTTGATTTTTAGGATTGCTTTTCTTACCCTTTTGCCTATTGTTGTTTGTATTCATCAGGTAAAGAAGGAAGAGAAGCAAATTAAACGTTCTGTAATCAAAAGTGTTGTTGGGACACTTGATTTGAACATTCGTTTTTTCTTGCAAGGAGAGACCTTTCCTGGGGTATAGATATCTTTCGTTTTGGTATTCAGTTTCGTTTTGGCTATATATAAAAAGCCTCCTAATAAGTTAACAATTACGTGTAGGAAAAGGTGAAGTCTCAATTGTTCTGCACCATAAACCGGGAAGGATCAAATAGGTATGGTTATATTGCTAATCTATGTGTTGCCAAATCAGCACGCCGCCAGGGTATTGCTTGCAACATGTTACGTTTCGCTGTCGAATCAGCCAGATTGAGTGGTAATAACAATGTTAAAACGGAAATGATTAAAAAAAAATGCCGCCATGATTCTATCTTATGCCTGTTAGAACGTTTTTGAGAGAATGATCTAAACCATGTGAGGATGGATGTATTTGGTTGTGCAGGAGTTGAGCAAGTATATGTTCATGTACATAGAAACAATTTAGTTGCTCAGGAACTATACCAGAAGACTGGTTTCGAGGTAAAAACAAAACATCAATTTCGTTACTCAGAAAATTGATTTTTAGGGACTTGACACAAAAACGATGTTGTGTTATGGAACCAGGTTGTTGAAATGGGACAGTCTGAATCATCAGATGATACATACTTGCTTCAGTACACAAGATAACTCGCAAGAAACGATGTGTGTTGTCTCTCTTCCCTTTCTTTACTTTTTATTTCGGAGAATGGGATAATAGAACCAAAACGCAGAAGAGTGCTTATTAATACGTTTCTATATCATGTAATGTCTAATGTGGAATGTGTGCAGTAGCTCAAAGTTTTATGTACGATTGTTGTAGATAAATTTACATTAAGCTTTGGATTGAAACCACAAACATCAAGAAAAGGCTTTGGACTTTTACGTTGTACATTTTTTATTCGAAACAAACCGAAATGACTCATCTAAAAAACCCGAACTCATTTGAACCTAAATTATGAAATGAGTTTGCATATTTGATTAAATATCACAAAACCAAAATCTTACTAGATTAAAGACAAAAAGGTGCATGTTCATACAAAATATTAAAAACGTCTCTGCTATTCTCCTCAAAAAAGAAACAACGCAGAGAGATAAGATTAGGGCTTTTTCAGCTATCTGCAAGGTTCTTGGTAAGCTGGTCCAAGAAGGGATCCATCTTCAAACCTAAGATCTTAACATTAGGGTTCGAGTGACCTCCAACGAATGCGTCCGTAATCTGCAAAAGAGAAAGAAAACGGTTTTCTAGTCAAGGTCTGTTCCTTTCTTTTTTACAAGGAAGACGATGGGATCTAGGTTTTTATATTTATTTACCTGAGTGCATCCAAACACTTTCAACACTTTCAGAGATGAGCAACTATCGACAATGTAGCCTAGTGCATTGTCGGACATATCTCTGCACCATGAAACATCCAAAATCTGCAGCTTTTTTGAAAGTTTAGCAAGAGCTAAAGCCGTGTTGTGGCCAACCTGAAAACATAACACAGATGTGTTATTGCGACTTAAGCATGACTCTGTGGATTGTTGGGCATGGATGGGACAGAAACACATTTACCTTCTTGACGTTGTTTAGTGATAGTTCCACAAGTGAACCGCCTGAAGTTTCTACAAACGCAGCTACAGCTTCATCGCTATAAAGAGAGAGAGAAGCATCTGGTCAAATTTGACATACAACACAGCAAGCACACAGACCATAACAACATGACTATATGTGTATTGTTTGAAAACTGAGATAACTGATAACGTCTCCTAGAATAACATATTTCCCAAGTACTCTAACGAAGTAACATCACAAGTTCCTTGTATATAATAGGCTGCGTGGCAAACTTGTACCAACATAACATAAAAGTTCGAATGAGACTTGCCTGAAAGAGTTGCGACAAAATATCAATTTTTCAAGAGCCTGACAGCCATTTGCAAGGTAACCCAGAGCACAATCCGTCAGCTTGCATACGTTAGCCAGGTCAAGCACGCTTAAATTAGGACAGTTTTCAGAGATGTCTTTTATAGAAGAGTCAGTTAATTTCCTGCAACCAAATTATGTAAAAGCTGAATTCAGAATATGACCGAATCAACGAGAATGGTCGAGGAAATTCAATAACATACACAGAGTTGGTCAGAATTAGCTGTTTCAGGGCTTGTCCTCTAGCAGTAATAAACTCCCTCAACAACCCACCCCTGACTGAAGGAAGATCCACAAGAGATAATACTTCCAGCTTCTCAAACTTTTTTAATGCAGTCAGAATAAGCTTCAGGTCCATGCTTTGGCACTCATTGAGATATAGTTCCCTTAAAACTGACCCCAGTGAATTAGATAACATGTCAATGCTAGATGATGTTAGAAGAGAGCATTGACTGAGATTGATAGATGTAATCGCAGGGGCAACGGAAACAAGTGCCCGCAGCCCCACATCGGAAAGCCGGCATGCACCACTTAAAGATAGAGAGGACAGCATCGGCAAGTTTTCTGGTGACCTTGCCAAGGTGGAGGGTAGTACATAATCTGGCATACAACGCCCACATTGGTCGAGTTGAAGAACCTGTTTCAAAAAAGGAGGCGAATGTGGACTTTAGTTACAATGGCAACCTACAATCAATTCCTTTCAGTATTATCACAAGTAAGAGTGAGGTACCATCAAGTTGCTGGTGTCACAGTTGTTAAAACATTCGGTGAACTGTTCCTCGGTCAGCCATGAGCAGTCGGGAACACAGATCCCTGTTGGAGATCCACGGACAAGAAGATCAAGAAAGTGGACGTCCATCCTCCTCGAATCACAAAGCAATTGACAAAGCTTAACCCTCAGTGCGTCTGGAACATAGTCAAGCGAAGTGATGGCATCAGCGTTCTTGACAAGAACTCGCATGGATAGTTCTTGCAGAGATGGAGCTCTCGGAGGAGAGGTGAAACTGTCGCTTCTTCTGGGAGCCCAAATAATTGGCGAAGTTCTTTCTATGTCGGAGGAGAAAGGAATACCATCATGCAGAATCGTGTTCTCTTCTCGGTCCTTAATAATTTTCATGGCGGTAGAGAAAGGGCCAGGCCAATCCTCGACTTGTTGCTCAACCTCTCTATCTGACAATTCCTCTTCTTCCTCCCTTTCAGCATCAAAACGAGCAAACCTGGAAGCATTTTTCTCTGCAAAGTCACGAAAGTGCTGATTTCTTGAAGCATTTCCATTTTGATTCTGTGCATTAACTGCCGATTCTGTTACAGAGACTTCAGGTGGGTTCTGAATGTTAATTGAGTTGTCGATTTCTTCTACACCAACTCTGGTGATAGGAGGAGAGAGATTCTCGACCTGAATACCCTTAGCCTTCTCCTCTCTTGTATATTTTCTTCTACTCACCGAGCTACTTGGCTTATCACAACTCTCAACACATTTCATCTCCACATCATTCACTTGGCAGGAATCTTCCACTGTTCTCTTTCCTTGATCTAGGATAACTTCACCCATCACTGTCTTTCCCTTTTCCTCACAGACAATTCTTCTAACAAGTGCATCATCTAAACTGTTGTCCAATTCCTTACCCACGATTTTAGTTTCTTCAACCAAATCCACAAAAGCCTTCTTTCCCTCAGTTCCTAAATCTACACTTTCTATATCCAACTTTCTAGAATCAGTTTCACTCCCACTGGTTTCGAGTCCATCACACCTCTTAGCAACTTTCTTCCCTGACCGCAAACTCAAGAATCTTTCACCAACATTCGATTTTCTCTTGCTACAAACTGAGATGCTAACCTCTTTCTCAGTAAACCCATCCAGAGATTCAAGACGAGGACTTCGCCTCCGGAAAGTGTTAGTGGGTGGACTCGATCGGTCGAGTGAGGGAGCACTGGGCTCTTGTTTCCGAGCCGGAGTGGACGGCTGGATGATGTCGGAGGATTGTCGTTTAGGGCGTGGCTTGCCAGAGACTTCGCGAGATCGGAGAATCGTCATGGTCGGGGCGTATCGAGAAGAGAATGGAAGAGGAAAAAGGGAAAAGATGGTTTAGGAAAGAGCAACCGGTTCGTTGCATAAATTAGGGTTTCTTTCTTCTCTATTTTCGCGCCAACCGATGCGATGTGCTTTCCCGCTTTTCTTACCAAATTAAGCTAGGCATGAGAGGTCAAAATCTCGCACACTCTTAAACAAAAAAAAAATAATTTGTTGTTTTTTAATGTGTTTATAATATTTTTCATTTAATCTATATTCTTAAAAAATATAATTGGGCTTCCAAGCGAGGAGATGAAGATTTTTTTTCAGATCAATTTTCTTCCTAAAAGATTTCATCTTTTCTTGATTCATGTCGCACATTAGCGTATATAATCAACGTTTTCTCATTAGAATCTTTACGCTGCAATTTCATTGCGAAAGGAATTGGCCAATGTGTTCTCTGTTTGGGAAGTGCGTAATGAATTCTTTCGGATCACTAATACTAATAATGTTGTTCAAGGAAGAACTTGCTTGTTTCTGTTTGAAGTCTGGAGTTTCTCTGGTGCATGTCACGTGTTTGTTCTCTGACTCAATACGCAAAGCTAAAGAGTGATTGATTCATTAACGTGTGGTATCGTTGGCGGACAATCAGTATATTGCCTCACTATGGAATCATCGACTTCTCAAAGATCGGCTCATATGGCCAATCTAAAAGGCAAAGGCATTTTGTACGAAGGTGATGATTCGCCTATCATACTTACGGATCAAGATGAATCCCAATGCATCAAAGAGTTTCGAATGTCATTGATTGGCAAAGTTTTTAATCCCAAGAAATAGAACGTTGAGAAGCTCATCCAATCTATGCCTACTCAATGGGGAATGCAAGATCGTATTACAGCGAATGATCTCACAATGGAAAGTTTCTATTTAATTTTTTTAAAGAAGAGGATCTTAACTATGTTCTCCGACAGGGACCATTCCACTACAACTTTTGCATGTTCGTGTTGGTACGTTGGGAACCGATCATTCATGACGACTACTTGTGGATTATACCCTTTTGGGTGCAACTAACTGGTATGCCATTGCATTTGTGGACTGTGAAAAACCTGAGAAACATAGGAAGAAGGTTGGATCATGTTGACACAGTTGAGCTATCGGAGGGGAGAATGCTCATCGATATTGATTCCAACATTCCCCTTAAGTTCTCAAGGAAGATTCAGGCACCTACTAGAGAAGAAGTTTCAATTCAAATCAAGTATGATATGTTGTTCAAACATTGTACTACCTGTGACCTTCTATCTCATGAGAAGAGTCATTGCCACTGGAAAAAGCCCGAATCGAAAACTCAACTACTCGGCCTGGCATTTTTGCAAGAATTCGGCTTAATACTAGACGTCCGGAACGTCAGACGCAGACGTCTAATGGCCCTTACAATGTCTTAAGTGAGCGCATTAACGGACGGGTGGATCCTCACAAAGCCAGCAAGGAAGTCAAAGTTGTTTAAAATTTGATAAGATATGGTTGGACAAAGAGGAACTAAGGCAAGTTATTCTTGAGGGATGGAAATCTCCTGATCTTCCACTTAATGCTAATATAATTGAGCATATTCCGAGCTGCCGCAAAGCCTTATGTCAATGGAGAATACAACATGATATGAACTCGTACAAGCTGGTGGAGGAACTTAAAGAGAAGGTGGAGGGCCTATGTTCGAATGATGAACAGAGGAATTAGCAGAGGCTTTAAAAGAGTTATATGAAGCCATTAAGGCGGAAGAAATATTCTGGAAATAAAAAAAGCATGGTCTTGTGGCTAAGAGAAGGAGATATAAACACAAAATGTTTCTACGCCCTGACTAAACAAAGGAGAGCTAGGAACAAAATTACTTAGCTTAAAGACGCAAATGGGAATATCGTAGAGAATGATGATGGATTGGTAGCCATTGCTACTGATTATTTTAGACAGCTCTTTGAATCATCTAACCCTGAAGCTATATAAGAAGCATTAGCAAATGTTTCATTATCGATCACTGATTCCATTAATGATGATCTAACAGCTCCGGCCACTGAGTGGGAGGTTAAACTGGTGCTCTTTGCAATGCATCTGGAAAAAGCCCATGGACCAGATGGGATGACGGCTATGTTTTATCAGAAATTTTGAGATATAGTGAAGGAGGACTTAACTCATATGGTTAATACCTTTCTCTTTCAAGGAGCAATGGCGAGTGGACTAAACGATACCAATAGATGCTTAATACCAAAGATAGATAAGCCGTCTGATATGTCAAATTTCGGCCTATCAGCTTGTGTAATGTTAGTTATAAGATAATATCGAAGGTTCTGTGTCAGAGGTTAAAGAAAGTCCTCCCAGAGAGAATATCATAAACCCAGTTAGCCTTTGTTGCTGGAAGACAGATATCAGACAATATCATGATAGCACAAGAAATATTCTATGCCCTCAGGACAAAATCGAGTGGGCAAAATAAAAGGATGGCCATCAAAACTAACATGAGCAAAGCGTATGACAGACTGGAATGTTCATTTATTGAAGTTGTTATGCGAAAAATGTTTTTTTCAGAGACATGTATTGCATGGATAATGTATTGCATTTCTTCAGTCAAGTATAAGGTGCTCATGAATGGTCAACCAAGGGGTAATATCAGGCCGATCAGGGGATTACATCAAGAAGATCCTTTTTCTCCTTTCATTTTTATTCTTTGTATGTAAGCGCTCGTTAGCCTTTTCAATCATGCAGAGACTCAAGGGAAGATAACAGGATGTGTGACTCGCTCATGTCCTTTGGTATCTCACTTACTCTTTGCTGATGATAGCCTTTTCTTTTGTAAGGTGGAGCCCCGTGAATGTGAAGAAGTAATGAAAGCAGTCAGGAAGTTTGAACATACCTCAGGACAATGTATAAACTTTGAAAAATCCTCATTACTCTTTGGTAAGAGGATCGGCCTAGGTGTGAGAGAAAAAATCAAAGATACCCTTGGGATCCAGAATGAAGGTGGAATGGAAACTTATTTAGGAAGTTCAGAAGATACCAGTGGCTCAAAATGTAAGCCATTTGCTTTTCTCAAGGATAAACTAATGCATAGGGTGAATGGACGGACTGGAAGATGGTTATCGAAAAGAGGAAAGGAAGTTTTGATCAAATCAATTCTGCTAGCCCTTTTGACGTATGTGATGACTTCTTTCATGCTCCCATTGGAGATATGTGAAAACCTAGCGAGGGCCGTTGCATGATTCTGGTGGAGCTCAAATCCACCTAAGAGAGGAATCCACTGGGCAAAATAGAAAAAAATATGTTTTCCGAGAGAAGAGGGTGGGTTAGGATTTCAAATGATACATGAGTTTAATTTGGCGATGTTGGCTAAACAACTTTGGCGGCTTGTCCAGTACCCAGATTCGTTAGTTGCTTGGGTTTTGAGAGGAAGATACTATCAAATAAGCTCGCCTTTGCGAGTATCTACTGTCAGTAGCCCATCTTATGTGTGGACCAGTATATCAGCGGCAAGAGACCTTTTACTTTTAGGGATCAGACCAAAAATCCATTCTGGATATGAAGTGAAGGTGCGGGAAGATCCTTGGATTCCTTCTAATCCATCTAGATCGGTTATACCATCAGTGCCGGTAGTGCATCCAGACATGAGAGTTAGCGACCTTATTAATGGAGTAACAAAGGAAGTGGATGGTGACTTATTAGAGAGCTATGTATCAACCGAGGATACACCCTTGATAAGAAGCCTGTCCATAAGTTCAACGCATTGAAGGGATACATTTTGTTGGACCTTCACCAAGAATGGTCAATACACTGTCAAATCTGGATACTTGGTAGCTCAAAACCTTATGAACATAAAGGAAGAGAAGGTGATCCTGGAGTCCAGTATAACCAAGCTTCAAGCCTTTGTTTGAAAAGTGAAGGCGCCCCAGAAGATATGCCATCTTATGTGGTAATTGATTACATGACATGTAGATGTAATGAGGAACCTGGCGTGGTGTAATTTGAGATGTGATAATTATTGTCCAAGATGTGGAGAACTTGAAGAGTATGTTACTCACACAATCTTTGAATGTCTCCAGCATTGCAAGCATGGTCTCTTTCGACTACGCCTTCTAATCCGGATGTATTTCCATTGCCGAGCATTTATGCTAATATGGACTACCTATTATGGAGAAAGAATAGTATTGCTGGACTGGATCTTGACAGAGACCCTTATCTGTGGATAATTTGGTATATTTGGAAGGCACAAAATGATAAGTTATTTAGGGGGATTAACAGAGATCCTTTGGAACTAGTGCAATATGCAGAAAGTGAGTGCAAGGCATGGATTGATGCAAATGAGAAGGTGACTACTGCTCCTCAAGAACACAACAGAGAAGAGTCCCAAGCCATTAGCTTGAAGAATATATGTATGGTGGACATATCCTAGACCTCCACAGCTTTATTCAGTGGATGTGGATGGATTTGGAAAGATAGAGGAGAACAAACTCAACTATTGGGAATGCGGAATCTAAGAAGGCGAGAAACTTCTTTACAGTCAAAAGTGGAAGCTTTGGATGGGCAATGGAAAGCATGATTCAATATTCCCCTTATCAGAGTTTTGAAACAGATTGTAAAGATCTTATTGCAATGGTAAAGGAGCCTAAGGACTGGCCAAGCTTTGCGACATAATTAGAGAAGATAAAGACGTTGCAATTATGCTTTCCAGACTTCAAGCTATCTCATATTCCAAGGGCTCATAACGAAATCTTAGATTTTCTAGCGAAGGACGCAAGATGTTTTCATAGATCGTTTTGTTATATTGGTTGTTCTATTCCGGTCTGGTTTCCCAGACCACCTCAAGTTTGAAAACTAGAATAGCCGTTTGGTGTAAAAAAAAGAAATATAGTTAAAGCTAATTATATTCTTATTTTATTTAACCAAACATATGTTTTTGTCTTATTTATCTTGTGGAATAATCTTATATGCTCTTAATGAGAAAAAAATATTTTGTCATACTTTTACTAATTTTCACATACTCTTATCTCTTCTCATACTTTTGATATGGATGGTTAATGTCGAAAGTTTCCCTCAATATGTAACCAATCAAAATCATTCTCTCTCCAGCAGGGGCCGCACATTCCCGAGGTCTTCTTCTTCGTCTCTTCTCTCTCTCTCTGTCCTCCTGTTTTTGCAAGAGGGGGGGGGGGCGGTTCCAATTCCAAATCAGGTAGCTCCTCGATGCTGAATCATTTAGCTATTGATCCCCAACCCATATCAAATTAACATTGCTTCAGGTAAGGCATTATCCTACCGAGATTCCGTAAAACCTCATCTTTAGAATCCACCATACACGATAATATGTTTTGTGATTCTGGTATTAGATATTTTATTTGTGTTGACAATGAACTAATCGAGGATTGGAAAGTGTGGATGATCAACAACTAGTATAATCATAAGGAGTGATAGAGCGTTGAGAATGAAAGCTGATTATTATTTGAAGAGGAATGAAACATCTGGAAAACCTAGTATAACTATGGTATAAGTTAAACGGTAAAACTGTAAAACTTGGTAAGATTAGACAGCTATAATTTTGTAAAATTTGGTATTAGTTGAACCGTAAATATATGTAACTAGGTAAAACTTAGTATAACTTCAGTAGCATAATTGTATAAGTAGGCATAACTTAGTATAACTTTAATGGTATAACTGTATAACTCGGTTTAACTGTAATGTTTTTTTTTATATACAACAGACAATGGGTTCTTCTTCTACAAACATACAATTTGACTATAATGAACATTATTCGAAGTTCGAAGATGATTATGAATGGATTCCAACCGATGATCGTTTGTATGCTATATCCTTTAAGACATCATCAATGGAGGAGATCACTTATTCTTTTTTGAAAGAGAGGATATGCAAGAAAATTACCATATATCCGTGCAGGAATAAGCTGAATCTAAGTTACATTCCATTGGTAGTGGAACCTAAGAGGTAATCATATATTTTGAATGATGAAGATGTGTTTTTTTTTATCTATCATTGGTGGATAACGAGAAAATAAGAAATATTTTGCATGTAGAGGTCGTCAAATAATTCAAAATTGTTCCTATAACCGAACAACAATCACAATCAAGAGTTAATAAAGTAAGCTCATATGGTGGGAACTATAGTGAGCTTGCGAGTGGGATACCTGAAGTTGAAGGCAATTCAAATGCACTCTCTCTATTTACTCCGGTAGAAGAATCATAATGCTATTTAGAGGGTATTGAGCGGGAGGAGAATGTTGTCAATGGAGAGCAGATGATAGGGACATTGGTTTGGATAACATGGAAAACATGGACAAAGAGGACAACAAGGATAACTCTATGGGTATTGGTGCTATTTGCGAGTATGTTGAGCAGTCACCTGTTGCAAAAAAAAAATTAGTGGTAACTGAGTGGGAAGATGGTATGGGTATTGAGATGTTTCAAGAATTTTCGAGTAAAGAAGCGGTGAAAGATTTAATTGACAAAGCATCACAACATAACATTTTTGGAATCCGTATCTTGAACTCGGATAAGAGTCAATATGTGGTTAAATGTCGGGGACGGATGAATGTTGTAAATGGTTTGTGAGATCTGCAAAGATAAGGAAGTCTGAAGTGTTCTCAATAAGAACATACCTAAGGATACATTCATGCTCTCGCGTTGATTCATGTACTGGAATCAAAAGAAAGCGACACTAAGATGTGTTGCAGCTATTGTTCAAGAAGATTATCAGGGACTATTTAAGACACCAACTCTGAAAACCCTGGTCGTCATGGTTAAAAGGAGATTGGGTGTGGAAGTGTCGTAAGCTACATGTTGGAGAGGAAAAGCTAAAGCTGTTGCGGATATACGTGGTACTCCTGAGGAAGGATACAAGAAATTCCATTCTTATTTGTTTATGTTAGAGAAGGTGAACCCGAGTACAAAAAAAAATTGTTATTAGATGGAGAAGAAAGGTTCATATACCTATTTGTTGCTTTGGGAGCTTCCATTGAAGGGTTATAGTACATGAGAAAAGTCATCACTGTGGATTCAACTTTTCTGAAGACTGAAAAAGGTGGAGTTTTAATTATTGCGACGGCTCATGATCCAAACAGTCACCATTATCCTATAACTTTTGGTATCGTTGATGGAGAGAAAAATGAAAGTTGGACGTGGTTTTTCACAACATTGAAAACTGTTTTACCAGATTCGTCTGAATTGGTGTTTGTTTCAGACGTAAATGCAAGTCTCATAAAAGACGTTGCTGAAGTGTATCTGATGTCTAAACATGGGTATTATATCTAGCATTTATCTCACAATGTGAAATTAAGTGTGAAACAAAACATGGACGAGGTTGCTAGACAATTTAGATGTACGATCCGCAAAGTAAAACGACAAGCATCGATCGGCAGCACTTGTACTGCATCGACCGACACTTCTTCACGGACCGTATCGACCGTCATCTGAACTCCACCGTCAACCGACATTGATCACTTAGCATTGATTGACATCAACCTACCCACATCGATCAACATCAAACGACACACATCAATTGACAAAAGCAGACGAGTTCAGATGGTTGTGACTTTAATACTGGTTAGGGATGAGAATGGAGACCTGCGTGACCCCGACGGTCACCTGTGTAATGCAGCAGGTCAGAAGATAGACGATCATAGGACTATAATCCCTAATACGTAAGCAGAAGCATACGCTGCAGAAGCTCAACCTGAAGCTAATACCCAAGCTGCTCAGAGAACACTGGTTGACTACAACCGTCCATACTAGTACTATGCCAACATATCCGCCATTCGTCCTCCAGGTTTTCAGAGACACGATTTGAAATCAAGCCCGCCTTCTTCGGGATTGTAGCACAGACACCCTACCATTTGCTGCGACATGAGTACCCTATGGATCATCTGAAGCGATTTGAGGATCTATCGACTGCCATAAAAGCCAATCGAGTCCCTGAAGATTATCTTTTTTGTAAGCTTATCAAGTACTCACTTGCTGGAGAAGCTTCATATCGGCTCAAGCAGTTACCACCAGGATTTTTGACATCTTCGACTGACATCAAGCATGCTTTCTTGCGCAACTTCTTTGATGACGCATGAGCAGAAGACCTGAGGAGCAAGATTGCTACTTTTTCACAAGACCCTTCAGAATCTTTCAGAAAATCTTGTATCAGATTTAAATCATACCAGAGAGATTGTCCACATTATGGGTTCAACGAAGTACAACTTCTCAGCACTTTCTTTAGAGGTATTGGATTATATTACCATATTGCTTTGGACACAACCAATGAAGGAAATTTTAGCACCAAGAGTCATGAAGAGTCTACAAGATTGATTGAGAATCTGGCATCCATCAATGAGAAAGGAGCATATTGAAGAAGTCAAGACAAAACTGGATAATGTTCAGAAGTTTCTCAGGAAGAATGTCACTTTTGCAGAAGTGGAAGCAATAGAGTCTTGAGATGATGAGATTGAAGAGGATGTGAACTACGTTGATGGAAATTGTTTCCAGAGACAAGGGAATCAAAGTTTCAACAGGAACTCCTATGAGAATGGTCTAAGGAGTAATTTTAATCAGAGTTCTTAGCGAATGCCCTTCAACAACAACAAAGCTTATGAGCCTTCTTACTACCAGAACCCTCCTCTAGAAGCTTAAGGAAGTAGGATTGAATAAATGGTTGACTGAGTTTTAGAGGGACAACATAAGATGACCGTGGATTTCAATGGAAAGAGAGATGGGCTGTACCTCAACCTCAACACCAAATTCAAAAATCTCAACACCCATGTAAAGAAGCTGGAGAATCAGGTGATGCAGACAAGTGAAACTATTAAGAGACATGAGAGCCTGATCATTGACTGATGATGATTTTTGGGTAGAAGTTAAGAGAGAAATGCTACAAGAGAAGGATTCCCTTGTGGAAAATTCGAGTTTGTTGCACAGGCATCGACCGATGCAGGTCAAGGCGCATCGATCGGAGGTACCCATGGAGTTAGCAGAATCAGGAAAACCCTCAACCATCGATCGGTAGAGCGACTGTAGAATTGATTGATGGTTTCCAGCAATGAAACGAGTTCATCTACCAAAAGTCAGGAATATGACAACTCCAGAGCAGAGGATAATTCTGAAAAACAAAAATGATCCTAGGAAGTTCGTGATTCCATGCTTGTTCAAAGGTAACGAGTTTCCCAATGCCCTCTGCGATACTGGATCATCAGTGAGCATCATACCCAGAGCTATGGCATAAAATTTAAACCTGAGAATGGAGCCTTCCAGTGATTCGTTCATTTTTGTGGAATGCTCTAGAGTGGATTCAGGGGGTATTTGTAGAGATATCCTACTGTAGATTCAGAATGTTCTAGTCCCTATATACTTCCATATGATGGATATCCAGATCAATTGAAACTCTTCACTACTACTTGGGAGAGCATTCATGGCTTCCATGGGAGCCATCTGCGACATGAAGACTAACAGGTTGTGCCTTTCCTTGATTGATCCTAATGTTAATTATAAAATTTATAAGAATAAACCTGCCCTCACGAAGTTGTCTGATGATGCAGAACTTCTGGCCACATACTTCTGCAATTATGAGTTCAACAAGGAGCCTGAAGATGGAGCATCGATCGACACCCAACCCAGAGCATCAATCAACGCATTTGCTATTCAGCAAACGATCAACACCCACCCTTCATTATCGATCGACGGCCTAACCCCATAACCAAATTAATATCTGCCACACAGATGGCAATTACACCCCAACCTACCTCAAATACGACGAAGATTATAGAGAAGAAGAGCAAATCGAGTACCGTGGTATTGCAATGGAAGAGGCTGGTATTTTCAAGTTTCCCATCAACTCGGGAAATCAATATCGATCGACGGCAACGATTCGCCAACGATCGATACAAACCAAGAAGCAGAGTCCGAACTAGATTTAGCTCAAGAACGAGAGAAAACATATAGTTATCTACAACCAGATGAGTTCGGTATCGTGAGAGATCCACACGGTCACGCAAGAACTATGGATGGCAGAATGCTAAATGCCACGAAGGAAGATATAGTTGATATACTTGCAATGGCCAATGGAGCTGGAAATTTGTTTGGGCAACAACTTGGTAATCAAGCATCGATCGACAATCACCATACACCATCGATCAATGGAGAAGGAGAGCTGATTGAATATCACGAACTAGTATCAGAAGACGCCAGCTGGGCAAAAGTGGATAAACGTGCATCGATCGATGCACCTCATTCAGCGTCGATCGACATTGAGAAGCTGAAGAATGAGTCAATCCATAATATTCCATACACGTCTTCACATCCTAGATTGATATCCAGTAGACAACGTGCATCGATCAACAACACCCTCCCGAAGTTTCACAAACTTCATACTTTAAGTGCCTATAATCTGGAGAGTTCAGCATCGATCGACGTAATCAACCCAACATCGATCGACAGCTGTATCGAGCAAGGTGCAAGAGCCTATGATACTAAGGGCAAAAGAATTTTCCATTGGGAAAAGAAAGATGAGTATGGCATCTACAGAAATAAGAATGGTAATGCATGAGCTATAGACGAAAGAGTAGTGAATGTTCAAGCTGAAGACATCAGAGCAGTTCTAGAGAGAGCTACTATGTTTGAGCAGAGCTACATATGTTTACCAGAACATGCAACAAGGATCAGTATGTCTATGGAGAATCAAAGGACACACATCACAGCAGAGATTGATGATACTGTGCATGAGATCTAAAAGCTCAAGAGATATCACTGGATGATTTCTACACGAGGCTTGATGATGTGTACTATCCTATAGACAAGTGCCTCACCGGTCTGACTACACGCATGGATGAGATGAATCAAGATTTGAAAACTATACAGAGACATCATGCGATTAGGCCAAACGATAGAGCATCGATCGATGACACCCTACGACCATCGATCGACACTGAAGCCAACAGACAGAAGACAACAACAAAAACACAATTGGAAGATAGGTTTGATGAGATTGCTTTTTCTTAGAGCCTAATGAAGGAAGATATATCATAGACTACAGCTGCAAGAAAGAATGCTACAGCGCAATATTGAGAACCTACAAAGAAGAATGCATTCAATGGAGGTTGCTAGAGAGATTATAAAGAATGAGAAAACCATAAGTGATGAAGTAATGAAGAGATTTATTGGTATATGGTTTCAGATGAGCAGAGAAGATATAGACACTTGTTTTCCAAGTGTTGATCCATCTCCATACTAGTCAGAAAGTTCAAACGTCGAGCTTAAGACTATATCCAAGCGCTGAGTGGGAGGCAACCCATTGTTTAGTAAGTTTTAATTAGTTTTAGATTATATTAGTCTAGTTTTTGATTTTATTATATTATTGCAGGTTTCTAAAAGAAAAAAGAACATGAGTTTGCATAGAGCATCGATCAATGGCTGGCCAACATCGATCGATGGAGTAACCCTAGCATCGATCGATTGCCACTTAACTGTGTCGATCGACGGTCGCATCTATCAAGCAGGTATACCGTTTAAATTTTGTCCTTATGGTTTATTTTCTTCACCAATCTTGGACTGTATAAAATTGTGATAGTGTTGTTTAAGTCTAGGAGAGGTTTACTAACACTGTTTTCTATTTTGAGTCTTATACTTATAAAAAAAAGAAGAAGCAGAAACTTACAGGTGCAACATCGATCAACATAATAGAGGCACCATCAGTCGACAATGGATCACGACCATCGATCGATCACACCTACCTACAATCGATCGAAGCTCTCTTACAGAGAGAGGTATCAAGTTTCCTACTTAACTATTTACTTATGATTTATTTTTTCCTAACCAATCCGGGGCGAATTACACTGGGGACAGTGTAATCTAAGTCTGGGGGAGGTTCGCTAATGCTATTTGATTTGCTTTTAGTTTTGTTTGCTAAATATATAAGTTTTTCAAAAAGTTTTATTGAGTCAAGAAGGGGATTATGATCAAGATTTATTATTGACTAACCACACTTTAACACCATTCTTAGAAGGTTGTTTACAGAGATTACTAGAGATACCAAAGTGGATCATCCTGCCATTATACCACACTTACTAAGAAAGTTTGAAGGAACCGAAGCTGATTTTCAACACTAATCCTGACATTATTAGCTTAGTTTGGGGTTTGGTATACATTGGATTAGATTCCTTCTGCAAATCTGTAGGTACAAGTCATTGCACATTTGGTTCATTTCTCTCTTTCTCTTCAGCATCTACTTTAAAGCTTAAAAAATTGAGATGACTTACGGAGATGCAGAGCGGTAGGTACATTATCATTGATCCCATTATTCTAATTCAGAGGAATGATCACACATTGTTGGAAGCGAGGGATAGGTAAATTACCAATGACCCCACTATTCGCCTACAACTTTACCAAAAAAAAGCAAAAGAAAAAAAATAAAAATAAAAAAATAAAAGAATAAGATGGCATCATTAAAATCTAAAAAGATCCAGAGAAGAGGGAAAAAATAGATCAGAGAAGACCTTTTGCCTAGTTGTTCAGATACTTGCAGATGTAAGAGCTTATGTGTCATTTGATCGATACTCCCAAGGTAAATCATGCACTATTATTTTATGCAAAGAAATGAGATCAGTAAAAGGGCGAGTCAAACTAGTATTTGCTAAGTTGTTGGTAGAATGAAATTAGTTGCTATACTAGGATAAGGTACATAAAGTTTCTTTGTGATTGAGTTGATAGGATGTGGTTGCAACAAAGTAGGGTGATAGTTATACTTAGATATTATGCGAGTCTCCACTTGTCAAAACCCCTTTCACAAACTTTCTTTGCTTGAAGACAAACAAAATGTTAAGTTTTGGGCCATGTTATAGGATCTATTTAGAGTATGTTATGTGTGTTTAGGCTAGGTTTTAGAGTATTTACAGGTCTAGGAAAGTTATGGAGATATATGAGATACTTGGAACTTTTGGAGCAGCTAGAGGTGAAGAATCTGTAGCTGATCATTTAGGGAGTCAACGAAGTCATCGATCGATGGAATATACTTGGCGTTGACCGATGATTAAAGCCCAATGTCGATCAATGTATCACACTTGCCATTGATCGATGACAACAGATTTCAAAGCGCAAGTCAGAATGACGAAAATGCCATGGACAAGTTTTCAACTAAATTTAGAGCTTTATATTTATGTCTTAAGAAGACATAAAGGAGAAGAACATAATTAATTTAGACAGAGCATTTTAGTTTTATTCTATTCATTTTGTATTAGGGTTAGGAGAGAAAGTATGAACTCATTCAGAGTCTTCCTGGAACTCCTTTAGTTTTTATTTATTTTGTATTTCATATCTATTTCATCTATTTTCTATGAAAAAGATCATGTTTGAGTAGATATCAATTAGATTTAGTGTTGAATGATAACAATCATGGATTAGCCCTAAAATAGGATTGATGGTTAAATTAATATTCATCAATTGAGTTATGCTTAATGCTTGCATTTTAGAGTGGCTAACTAGGATCTCGATGATAGGACATGGACAACTACGAGAGTAGGTTCTGTGCCATAATAGATTCTGTTCAACGAGGCTGTTAGGCGCATGCGAGAGCTGGTCTAATAAGTCTGGTGGACTTATCAAATCTCGCTCACACTTCCTTCTGATTTCATCGTCAATCGACATCAGGCCTTAACCGTCGATCGATGGTCTTTTCTTTTGCTCGCATACGAGAGTTAGAGTGAAAAGAGTCAGAATAGTTAACAGATGAGTTCTAGTATATTTACATGATTTCCGTGCTTTCTGTCCCCTATAATTCATTTAGCTTAAAATCCTAGATCTAGCATATTTCCATTTATATTCACATCAAGTTAATTAATAGCATATTTCCATATTTGCATTAGTATCATATTTCATATTGCATCCTACCTCTTGATAAGGAATATTTCCTTAAATTGATTGTTCACCACTAATATATACATTTACCTAGCTTAGTCTTTAGAAATAATAAATTTATTGTGTGCCTTTGCTCTCTGTGGATTTGATCCCTAAGTACTACACCTGATATCTCTTGGCAAGAGTATTATTTTGTGTGTTAAGAATATGGTTAATTTGATAGTTAATTGTTTAGGATATTTATACCCTGCTAGAACAATAAATACAACCCATGTCAGCTTACAAGCGAAAAGCTGAATCAAGCGTAAACTGGCCAAGCCGGGCTACAGCCAGTGACGTCCATAACAGTGCAATCACCTTCGAGGAAGAAGTAACCGGCAGAATCAACCAGCCCCACTTAAAACTACTCATTATCGATCTCGTAATCATAGATCTCAAAGTTGCCAGGATCTTCGTGGACACGAGAAGCACGGTCAACGTCATCTTCTGCGTCACACTCAAAAAGATGAAAGTTGAGCTGGGCGAAGTCGTACCAATTCCAAAACCGCTAACTGATTTTTTGAGCATAACATCAATCTCCCAGTTATGGCAAAAGAAGTCACAAAAATCATCGACTTCACGGTCGTCAACAACCCAGTCGTCTACAATGTGATCATAGGGTTGCCTTGGATAAATGACATGAAGGCAGTCCCCTCAACATATCACCTATGCATCAAATTTCTAACTCTTTGCGGAATTGCGAAAATCTGGAATGCAAAAAACATTCATGACTTTTTTTCTTGGCTGAACATAAGCTGAAAAAAATCACGACTGATGCAATGGTTAATCCCAAACACACAAAGATATCCACAGCCGTCGGCTGAAAACACTTCAAATAAAGACGGCTCAGCATCGTCTACTCAAGCAACGGCTTTAGACAGCGATAACAGGCAAGCTTCAGAGCCCAACTCTCCAACTCAACCGGAGGAAACAAACCCGGAAGAAGACGTTGATCCAACTACAGTTGCTGCAACTAAGGCGATCAATGCAGCCACAACAACCGAGTAAAAACACTTGCTGCACAAACTGAACTATGAGACGGCTTGATGCTCAAAAGGGGTACCTAGGCAACTGTCGTAAGACGAGTTCAGCTGTCCCCCTCTCTAAAAAGAGTGGGGGGAGTGGGTAGGTATACATATACTCGTATACTCCTATATAATAAAATATTCGCCCATGTACTCAATATTTTTTAAACTTTTTCTTTGATAATAAGAAAATGCAATATGACTCATGAAGGTCTCGCAAATCTGTTTTATCACTCAAATACTTGTTCTCGCAAATTACTTTACGGCTACAATAGCAATCCACGATTTTCTCAAAAACGCCCAATTACGAATAAACAATCGTCATTTAATCCAGAAACAGAAATCTTACGAGAAACCAGCATATTACAAACCAGTCAAACTCTGGTTGCTTTCCAAACCATCCCTCAGAAAAGCCTTCACGAAACTAAACATCCCCAAAACCCGCAAACATTTCATATAGAAAAACAGAATACTAAAACTTCCTAGCAAAATTACTGCACAAACATTTCTCGGTTGCACGGACGAACCCGACCTCCGACCAAAACACGAGAGGATCCTGTTCTCAAAAACTTAAATTCATCTGTAACATAAAACATATTTTCGGAAAACAAAAGCGAGACGTCACAATAACCTTTGAAAATATAATTCCAAAATGCAAACAAACTGTCAAAACCGTCCATCCACGATTATAAATTAACTACTAACTTGTGTTAGAATAATCATGAACTTACTCTTATTCGTCGATTGGCCCTAACGAATACATCACCCGTTATGTAAAGGAACGCTAATTTAGACATTCCCCTCTCGTAGATTTGATACTCATACATCCAACACAAGGATAATAGCGCACTACAAAAGAAATTCAAAATTTTGGTCAGCATTTCCAGACGACTTCAAAATTGTCTTTGGAGAGATGCTCGGTTCCCAATCGATGCAAGTCATATAAGCCGATAACTTATCGCAGACTTCAATATTGAGACGGAACCAGGTCGAAACCGCAAACAGGCAACATAAGCAAAATAGTCATCGCATCCCCTAAAACCGATGGTATCAAACCGATACGAGATCCCAATATAAGTCTCTAACTTTATATTTAAACGTTCTTGAAATTCCGTAAAATTAAAAAAATTGAATACTCGTCTGAAACGAACAACAAATATAATGATTAACCCAGCGTTATATATGAGATAACGACTCATATTTTTCCCTGTACACTAAATCATAGTACTCATACGCTCTTAAAACATGAAACATAGTTCATTCAATAAAAGCCGCAAATCGGCAGGAATTCAAAGCCACACACGATCAGTCCCGATAACATAAGACGGCCACAGTTGGCCAAAGCAAACACCAACGAAAACATAACATAAAAAGGGAACACGCTCCCTTCAAATACTAACATCGTTCACCAATATCATTCACAGGTCTAACTCCAAATTTCCGTACATCGACCTCCCAAGCGAGTAGTCGCTGAATCCCAACGGGGCCACAAGCTGATCAACTTCACCATCCTTGCACGGGACTCCAGCACCGACTTCATCCAAATCCAGAGAAACGGGAATCAGAGCCCATCGTTCCCAAATCCTTTATTCAATTTGAGGAATCACATAATCTGCATTCTCATGGTTGTGCATGTGCAGAGACATCTTGGCAATCTCCACAATATAGGAATAATCAGGAGCCTGTGTACGCCACATAACACGTACAGAACCACAACACTCACGGTAATCGCCAATGGACTTGTAAGTCTTTTTTAATTCTTCGAACTCACTCGCAAACTGAACAGAACGGTTCTTCAACACCTGAGAAACCTCCTGCTTTCCCTCTCTACGCTCGCGCAAAGCCTTGAGGCTTGTCTTACATCCATCTAACTTTCACGAAGAGAGTTTGCCGCAATCTTGTTCTTAAGACAAGCGACCATCTTCTTGGCCCTCCCGGCCCTGAAGCGAGTCGTGAGCGCTTCCAAGGAACTCGCAGTAAGGGCTTCGTTCATTATGTAAAGACCCTACAAAATTTTTGGAGTTAACAAAAAAGTTTGGCAAACAAAATTGACCAAGTATGAAAACTAACCCCGTTGCACATCCGCGAAGCCTTCGCAAACTGCTCTGCCCCAGCAGGCATGCTATCAGTTGGGATCGGGTCGAAGTTAACTCCCATTATAGCAAAGAAAGTATCAAAATTAGTGCCTAGAGCGTTAATCCCCGATGGATTGACTTGATCAGTACCGCTTCCGCTAGCCTTGCAACTCCATCCCCTCGGCAGCAGCATTTTCCCCGTCAACGGCGACATGCTTGTTCTTAGGAGACTTTTCCCTCTCCCTCTCCACCGAGATATCGTAAGGAACAAAATCATCCATGCTTGGCTCCGAATCTTCTTCAACGGGCAAAATGAGGCCGAGTTTGAGAAATTATATATGCGATCGCAAGATGAACCCGCTTTGGAGAAAATAGCCCCAATAGAATGGACCGCCACAAAAGAGGTTCATGACAGTAAGAAAATCTTCGGGAAATGGGAGAAGAGGATTGGTAGCTGCAAGACAAAGAAAATAAATATGAGGCTAGATATCGTCAAAACAAAAAGATTAGCAAATATCCAACCAAGATACCTTTCGACCCCAAATACTCCTGAACATGGAAATGCAACTCTTCGAAACGGAAGCACTGTCTATGCGAACGAAAAAGAAGCAGTCCTGCCACTCGTGTGTAATAGAAGTAAACCCCTTGACATCGACATGGATGGCCGCAGACTCAAATGGTATACTAACAATGTTTTTCCTCCTTTTGGCGTCAAAAGAGCCTCAAAATAATTAGCATCGGGGGTCATGCCTCACTCATAAATTAAAGCCACAAGCCCAATGAGATGTTCCAAACCGCAAAGAGAATCTGGCTTATCGACAGCTCGAAATGGTCTTGTAATCAGAGTTATCAAAGTCGCTAGGATCTTCGTGGACACGGGAAGCACGGTCAACGTCATCTTTTGCAACACACTCAAAAGGATGAAAGTTGAGCTGGACAAAGTCGTACCAATGCCAAAACCGGTAACCGATTTTTCGAGCATAACGTCAATCTCCCAGTTATGGCAAAAGAAGTCACAAAGATCATCGACTTCATGGTCGTCGAAAATCCAGACGTCTACAACGTGATCATAAGTTCGCCTTGGATAAATGCCATGAAGGCAGTCCCGTTGCCATATCACCTAGGCATCAAATTCCCAACTCTTAGCGGAATTACAGAAATCTGGAATGCCAGAAAAATTCATGACTTTTTTTTCTTGGCCGAACATAAACTGAGGCAAATCACGACTACTGCGATGGTTAATCCCAAACACACAAAGATAACCCAGCCGTCGGCTGAAAACACTTCAAAGAAAGACGGCTCAGCATTGTCTACTCAAGCAACGGCTTCAGACAGAGAAATCAAGCAAGCTTCCGAGCCCAACGCTCCAACTCAACCGGAGGAAACATAGCAAACAATTACGGCACAAACTGAACAAAGAGACGGCTTGATGCTCAAAAGGGGTACCTAGGCAACTCGTCGTAAGACGAGTTTAGCTGTCCTCCTCTCTAAAAAGAGTGGGGGGGGGGAGTGGGTAGGTATACATATACTCGTATACTCCTATATTTTAAAATATTCGTCTATGTACTCGATATCTCTAAAACTTTTTCTTTGATAATAAGAAAACGCAATATGACTCATGAAGGTCTCAACAAATCTGTTTTATCACTCAAATACTTGATCTTGCAAATTACTTTACGGCTACAAATAGCAATCCACGATTTTCTTTAATACGCCCAAGTACGAATAAACAATCGTCGTATAACCCGGAAACGGAAATATTACAAGAAACCAACATATTTCAAACCAGTAAAACTCTGGTTGCTTTCCAAAGCATCCCTCAGACGACATAAAAGCCTTCCTGACACTAACTAAACATCTCCAAAACCCGCAAACATTTCATATAGAAAAACATAATACTAAAACTACCTAACAAAATTACTGCACAAACATTTCTCGGTCGCACGGCCGAACCTGACCTCTGACCACAACACGAGATGATCCTGTTCTCAAAAACTCGAAATCATTGGTAACGTAAAACATATGTTTGGAAAACAAAAGCGAGATGTCGCAGTAACCTTCAACAATATTATTCCAAAATGTAAACAAACTGTCAAAACCGTCCATCCACGATTATAAATTAACTACTAACTCGTGTTAGAAAAATCATGAACTTACTCTTATTTGTTGATTGGCCCCAACGAATACATCAATCATACTGTAAACGAACGCTAATTTAGACATTCCCCTTTCATATAATTTGACCTCATACATCCAACACAAGGATAATAGCCCACTCCAAAAGAAATTCAAAATTTTGGTCAGCATTTCTAGACGACTTCAAAATTGTCTTTGGAGAGATGCTCGGTTCTCGATTTATGCAAGTCATATAAGCCAAGAACTTATCGCATACTTCAATATTGAGACAGAACCAGGTCAAAACCGCAAACAGGTAAGGTAAGCCGAAATAGTCATCGCATATCCTAAAACCGATAGTAAGCCTAGGTCTTGCCCTAAACTCAGCACATTATTCTCAAACGTCTTAATGCATAGTATCAAACAAATATGATATCCCAATATAAGTCTCTTCCCTTATATCTAAATGTTCTTGAAATTCCGCAAAATTAAAAAAATTTGAATACTCGTCTAAAACGAACAACCAATATAATGATCAACCTAGCGTTAGATTTGAGAGAACGAATCATATTCTTTCATGTACACTAAATCAAAGTACTCATACGCTTTTAAAACAAGAAACATAGTTGATTTAATAAAAAGTCGCAAATCGGCAGGGATTCAAAGCCACACACGGCCAGTCCCAAATAACATAAATCGGCCACATTCAGCCAAAGCAAACACCAACGAAAACATAACATAAAAAGGGAACACGCTCCCTTCAAATACTAACATCGTTCACCAACATTATTCACAGGTCTAACTTCAAATTTCCGGACATAGACCTCCCAAGCGAGTAGTCACAAACTCTCAACGGGGCCAGAAGCTGATCCACTTCACCATCCTTGCACGAGACTCCAGCACCGACTTCATCCGAATCCGGAGAAACGGGAATTGGAGCCCATTGTTCCCAAATCCTTTCTTCGATTCGAGGAATCACATAATCTTCGTTCTCATGGTTGAGCATGTGCCCAGATATCTTGGCAATCTCCACATTATAGGAATAATCAGGAGCCTGTGTACGCCACAAAACACCTACAGAACCACGACACTCACGGTAATCGCCAATGGACTTGTAAGTCTTCTTCAATTCTTCGAACTCACTCGCGAACTAAACAGAGTGGTTCTTCACCACCTGAGGAACCTCTCGCTTTCCCTCTGTACGCTCGCGCGAAGCCTCGAGGCTTGTTTTGCAGCCATCTCACTCTCACGAAGAGAGTTTGCCGCAGTCTCATTCTTAAGACAAGCGACCATCTTCTCGGCCCTCTCGACCCTGAAGCGAGCCGTGCGTGCTTCCAAGGAACTCGCTAGGCCTGGGCATTCGGGATCCCAATCGGGTTTCGGTTTGTCCAATCGGTTTTTGTTTTTTTTCGGGTTTATCAAAATCAGCTCCATTCGGATTATATGAAAGCTCGGTTCGGGACTGGTTTGGGTTCTATCGGGTTCGGATCGGAGTTAGTAAATCTTTAAAGAACCGGTACAACCCGATGTACTTTCGGGTTCGGGTCCCAATCGGTTCTTCGGTTTTAAAATAACTGATTTGTGCCTACTTTATAACCAAAATATAAGTAAATCGGTTCTTCGGTTTTAAAGTATAACTATTTTATAACTAAAAAATAAATAAAATTGATTCAAAAAAAAAAGAACAGAAACATCAAACGTGATCATTCAAAATCAAATGAAATGTAACATATTTATTTTTAGATAGAAAACCAAATAAATGAAAGAATAAAACAAAAACCAAGTTCTCATAAAATGAGAAACATTGTTCAGTGAAAACAAAACCAAAATCTAAAAACCTTAAGCTTCAACCGCCGCTTTCAAACTTCAACTTTCATGTAATAGAGCCACCAATATTTATGTAATAGATAATTAGTTTAGATGTTTAATATCTTAGTGTATTTCAGATACATATTAGGAATTGAGATAATGTTTGGTACAAGATTTTTTTAGGGTTTTAAATGTTTCGGGTTCTATCGGATATCAATTTAAGGTTGGGTTCGGTTCGGATAATACCCATAACCCAAAATACCATAAAACAAGATCCATTCTGTATTTGTGTCGGGTTCGGATCGGTTCGGATTTATTTTTATTAGAGCGGATTTGGTTCGGGTTTTCGGGTTTTGGTTTATTTGCCCATCCCTAGAACTCGCAGTGAGGGATTTTTTCATTATGTAGAGACTCTACAAAAAATTTGGATTTAGCAAAAAAGTTTGGCAAACAAAATTGACCAAATATGAAAACTAACCCCGTTGCACATCTGCGAAGCTTTTGCAAACTGCTCTGCCCCAGCAGGCACGCTATCAGTTGGGATCAGGTCATAGTTAACTCCCATCAAAGCAAAGAAAGTATCAAACTTGGTGCCTAGAGCGTCAATCCCCGGCGGATTGACTTGATTAATACTGCTTCCGCTAGCCTGGAAACTCCATCCCCTCGGCAGCAGCGTTTTCCCCATCAACGGCGACATGCTTGTTCTTAGGAGACCTTTCCCTCTCCCTCTCCACCGGGATATCTTAAGGAACAAACTCATCCATGCTTGGCTCCAAATCTTCTTCAACGGGCAAATGAGGCTGAGCTTGAGAACTATGATATGCAATCGCATGACGAACTCGCTTTGGGGGAAAATATCCCCAATAGAACGGACCGCCATGAAAAAGGTTTTTGACGGTAAGAAAATCCTCGGGAAACGGGGGAAGAGGATTGGTGGCTGCAAGACAAAGAAAATAAATATGAGGTTAGATTATCGTCAAAACAAAAAGATTAGCAAATATCTAACCAAGATACCCTTTCAACCCCAGATACTCCTGAACATGGGAATGCAACTCTTCGAAACGGAAGCACTGTCTATGCGAACGAAGAAGAAGCAGTCCTGCCACTCGGGCATATTAGAAGTAAACCCCTTGATCATCGTCATGGATGGCCGCAGACTCAAACAGTATACTAGTGATGTTTTTCCTCCTTTCGGCATCAAAAGGGTCTTGAAATAATCAGCGTCGAGGGTCATGCCTCGCTCATAACGTAAAACCAGAATCCCAATGAGATGTTCCAAACCAAAAAGAGAAATCTGGCTTATCGACAGCTCGAAACGGTCCAAGGTCTGAACAACGACTTCCAGGATGGGAAACAACAAGCGACAACACAATATATGCGCCTCATAGCATGTAAAGTAACCGTGAGGAGGAGTCTCAGCACATTCCCCATCCCTTTGTATCCGAAACTCCACCGCATCCGAGACTCGCATGAATCAACAGATGATGTTAGGAAACCGATAGGTGCTCCTGCTCAGCCCGCCAGCAGCTCTTCTTGTACGATGCCTGACAGGGAATTGTGGTTCGGGTGGAGGAGCTTTCAAGTCACATGTAGCAAGCCAGTAGGCATCAGCTTTGTCGGGATCGACAAAGTGTGGTAAAAACTCAACCTTCGGAATACTTTCTCCATTATGGGTATGAAAACTCTCTGAATCTCTCCACTTGAAGACGTGATCAAACAACAAAAGAAGATAAGGGGAGAGAAAGATTTTCTACCTTAAGGAGAAATTCTTGTGGAAGTGAGCAAGTAAAAAAATTGAAAACTTACTTGACATACTTATAGGAAAGAAAAATCTACTATTCACCTTTGGACTTTCAACCATTAATTGGGGTCAAAATGGGCCACAACAAAATCAATGTCTGAAAGTTCCCCAGAAAATCTTTCTTCTCTAAAAAGGAAGCAAAGCTGGAGAGACACGGTGTAATAACCCTCATGAACCAATGAACTTTTGGTCGAGAAAAATTCCGCTAGACCAGTTTAGAGTTGGTCTGATAAGAATTAAAATAAAAACCGGCCCGGTGAACTAATGTCTCGATAAGACTGTCGCGTGGTCGAAAGACCTTCTCTTGATAGATCTGGTCGAGTTATAATTATTATGGTCGAGTTTTATTAAATCTGAAAGCGTTTATCTTAAAGAAAGACGAGATCTAATGGACGGGAAACCTTTGGTCGAAAACTGCCCAAAAAGACCGTTCAGCTACTTGGCCGGTCGTGTGCGATGCACATGATTTTCACCTGCTTGCTTGCTTATGTAGTAACTGGCACATGCAAGTCACAAGATGCCAGCCTGCTTGCTCATTAATTAAGTCACATGATTGTCACCAGCTGCTTCAAGCTTTCTTCATGGGAGGGAAAGGTAAGCAGCTTGCTGCTGGAAATGTTGAAATAGCTCTCCACCTTTCCAGTCCCTGCTTTACTTTGTTCTGAGTGAAACCCTCACCTTAAGTAACTTGCTCAGCTATTTAACTCCCTCTCCACCTGCTTGGTCGTCCATTACCACAAGAAAACCAGAGAAATATTTTCAGAGAAAATCAGTGAGAAAGAAGAGAAAAACTGAGAGAAAAATCAGAAATCATCTTGGACAATTTTCTTCCATCCTCTAGCTTATCTCCTTGATGTATAGAAGATCAGAAGGTGAAGTATCCAGAGAAAACCACCCTAGACTATGTTCTGTTTTTGTTAAGAACCAATTTTGATTTCTGTTTTTAAAACAGTTCAGTCGCAAGTTCAGTTTAAAGGGGAGGATCATCTGAGTTCTTAGGCCATCAGTTGTTGTGGTAAGCTTAATCACCTTGCCTCAGACCTGTTCTGATCAGAGCTTGTTAATGATTAGCTAAGGTGTTGGTCGGATCAATTCTTTAAGTGATTATATGGTTCAGTTTGTTTAGTTTCGGTTTGAATTAATTTCAGTAAACTGTAAGCTAACTGATGTGAATTGTTTAGACTTGAGCTGAACTGAACTGATCCTGTCCTGAATCAATCTTCTCAGAACCGAGTTTATCTGATCTAGAATGAGTAGAACCGAGCTGGAACTGAATTGATTTAAGTTGTTAGTTTGAAGCAAACTGCCGGATTAATGATGTTCTGAACCTAACAGATTTAATCTTGTCTAGTACTGAACTGAGCCGTGCTGTCTATGGTCTGAGCTTGTCATATCCTGATCTAGTCTGAGTTGATCTGAACTGCTAAGATTTCCCCTGAACCATGATTATCTATCCTTGAACTGAAATATTAAAGCTTGTCCCGAACCAAACTAGTCTGATTTAAGTTACTTCTTCAGAATTGACCTGTTGGATTAATGATGCCTGTACCGAAATGCTCTGTTTCAGATGGTCGAGGTCAGTGGTAGGATCAGCCGGATCCTTCTGGTTGTCCTGAATCATGAGTCAAGTGGAGTGTGATTAGCTTGAGCTCAAGTCTAGTCTTCCTTAGCCAATCTCATGGATTCAATGGTGAGTCTATATAGATGATGAATAAGTTATGAATGAGTATGCATGATTGCATACTGAATATGGTTGATTGATAAGAAAAGTATCTTAATCTATAATTGAATGTGAGGTGTTTACTTATGTAAACACTTAAGAAATATTATGAATTATTATTTGAGGTTTATCCCGAGCCTTAGTACTTGTTCTCAAGTACTAATATATAAGTATATTACTAAGTATATAAGTATAAATCATGTGAAGCCTTATTGTATACTCACTCTCCCAAACTTCCCGCATTGCCGTGAATTGGTCCTGCAATATGGAACAAGGTCACGAAGACACGATGATGGAGTCGCTCCCTGGAGGCCGTGTAACTGCATGTAGCGTTAGATGTTCGATCTTCGAATATCTGATGGAGATGATGGTTATATTTATTTTTCCGCTAGGGTCGGTTAGCCTTGGTGGTTTTCCAGGTTTAGCATATATATAAATATATATTATAAGTATGAGGGAATGGCGAGTATCGTGGAGGTGATGTTTAAGATAAGATTCACATTGATGGAATGAAAGGCCTTATATTATATGAGTTATGGAATATGTTTCCACTGCATACAAATGGTGTTGATTGCTCGGGATACTATTAATATGTGTTGGGGTGTGGGGTTAGACTCACTGAGTAAACTAGTTACTCATGACTCATTTGTGATGCAGGTTACCAGTAGGCGGGAGACCTTACTCTAGGACGGGCAGGAACATCGTTAGCCAGCGGTAGATTTATTATCCTTGCAAAGACGTTTTGTATATAGCTTATGTATAAGCTTGTTTTATGATAACTTCTAGGTCGACCTATAACATTTTTGTAAGATGATTTTGAATGAATAAATATATAATGTATAAAGATTTTTCTAAAGTACGGGTTCCATATGATATTAGTCCTTGTCCGGGACAAACTAACTATCAGGTATTGCTTGGTCGGGTTGAAAAGCCTTAAGTGATATATGATAGGAGCGTTGATGTTCTCAGTTTGCTAGTCCAAGGAAATCGAAGGTATTTGGGAACCTCGGGTTGGTTTTCAGGGAGCATCGACTGTGTCATTTCCCGCCATCTATGATCGGGGGTGTCACAAAGGTGGTATCAGAGCATGGTTATACGATGCTTGAATGTGACTTGTTTCAAATGTTTTTCAAGTAAAAATGAGTCGCAAGGATAACTAGGATATGCTGGCTGGTTCCGTTATCGTATGATAGATAGTCATGGGTAGTTACCTTACCGTTATCTTTCATAGCAGATGCACCAAGACAAGCTTGTCGAGGTGGAGTGTACTAACTGATTTTGATACCTTCATGCTTCAGTTTGCTATCGTCATGCTCGGGTTTGGTATCATCATGATTTTCCTGCCATGCTGTTGTGTTCTACTATGGATATATTTTAGAGAGATATATAGGACAGAGTTCACACATTGAGCACATATATATGGACATATTTGTTATTGATGTCAAAGCGGACGTTGTTTTTGATGATTCAGTTTGAGGAGATTCTGCCGCACATGATCACCCAGATTTATATGTTCTTCTGGATTCTCAAGTTTATCCAGCTTATGCTCAGACATCCCAGAACCAGAGTCGTACAAGCCTGATTGATTAAGCAAGTGTTTCAAGTTTAATGTTGGTGGCTGAGAAAGTTCGACTGTAGTACAAGACGATGGACGCACCAGCACCATTCCGTTGCAACAAGACATCTTAACGTTTCTGAAGAGGATCAAGAAGTTGGGACCACAAGATACTGAAGAAGGACTAAACCATTCGATGTAGATCTTAGATTAAGGGAGATTTTGAAGGCAATATTGGGAGAAGAACGACTGATGGAGCCTATTGTTCCGAGGATTGCAAGAAGGATATGGAAGTATACAACATCAAGAAGGATTCAGTGAGTTAAATGTCAAGCGTCAAGTGTCATTATGGGAATGTTAGTCCAAGTTAGACAGATTTCTTTCAAGAGTTCAAGATGGAGTGTGGAGTGATTCATCTCAAATTCCCGGGGTTTAGTGAATGAATTCAACTAAAAAATCTCAATTGCACGGGATTCGTTTCTCAACCCATGACCAATATGAACTCGAAGTTTCCTTCGGTTTTCTACTCAAAGTATGGGACCAATTGGAGATTAAACTTATGGATTTGGTACAATGAGATGTTTTTGTCAGAGGGTAGAAGTCGAGTGAATATGATTCATCCATTATGGTTTGGAGGATGCGGCAAAGATCATGGAAATGTGCTATAGGGACTTAGCCAATAATTTTGGAGCGAACAAAGGACTGTAGTGCTTAAGAGCTTTGAGGAGATAGTAGTGTATGATGTGAGTGTTAAGGGAGCTGTTACTGTCTAAGGAATTTTGTTTGTGCCATTCAAACCGTCTAAAGGCTACCCGTTCAGATCAAAGGTCTGTTTCAGGTAATGAATCAAGAAAGTCACGAAGATTATTTTGGTTGGACTTTTAATTAAATCAAGATTGAGGACCCCAAGTTGTTATAATGATTATGTTATGGTTGTGCTTTTTCAAGTGGATAAAATCCTGGATCGTGTACGTCATTCACACTTTGGTAGTTCCTCTGAAGAATAAGGAAGTTATTCTACCCTTGCCCATGAAGTTACCCGATAACATTTACCTATACCTAGGGTACGATTTGTTGAACTGTTTTGCTTTTCCTTACCATTAATCTCTAACCAAGTGTTTGGCCATTTGGGTAGAGCCTACACTTTAGATTTTCCTGGACCGTCAAAACCTCTGAAAGGTCCAATCACAGGTTTGCTTCTTATCCCATTTTGTGTTGCGTGCATTAAAAAAAATTATGAGTGATTTAATAAATAAGTAAATGTGTGATCAAGATGTTCTAAGAGACCTTGTCTATGGATGGAACTTTCCACCCATATTGTATTTGTTTTGGGAACAACACATAGTTGTAGTTCCCAAGTAGTGTCATAGTTTTAGGGAGGATTCACTTTAGTGAATTCAAGTATACCATTCTTATTCGTGGAATTATTGGCTGCCATTTTGAGTTATGGTATGCTTTCCCTATTCCTTAATACTTCCATTAGAGCAGTATGTTTCTATCTAGAGTGAGATTGGCTATCTAGTTATCAAGCTCAATTAGCATGTTGTTGAGAAAAGAAGCCTTTGGAAGAAGACCAATCACCGTTTGCCTTCTATGGTATTCTAGCAAGTGTTGGAGCATTGCTCATATCAGTTTGGAGAGTTGAAAACCTTTTGGGAAAAGGTGATGGTGTATTCCATTATCCTGATCATTGGGAAATAGAAGATAACAAGGAGTAGAGTATCGAGGACCGTTTAAAACTAAGGAGCATGGAGATGTGTTTAAGGATTTGGAAGAATTATCGACATTTAGAAGTGACCCGTTCAGTATTCTTCTTGAACCTTGATTCGTTGGAATGGCCTAGGCATCTTGCCAAGTGGTTATAGCCGAGTTCAAGTTGTAGTTAGAAGAATTTATTGGAGAAAGGTTTCTTTCGATTTAGTTCTTTGCCATGGAGTGTACCCATGTCAGTGATAAAGAAGAAGAACCAGAGTTTGTGTTTATGTTAAACTAAGGTTGAACTGAGGATGTGACCATCAGGGTCAAGTATCAACTTTTTAGAATTGGTGAGTTATTAAAGATCGGTTGCAAGGTGCAGTTTGTTTTTCAAGGAAAATTGATGGAAGCTTCACGTTGTAGTAAGTTCTTCTGTAGGAAATGGGAAATTGGATCCCTTAGTCAGAAAGTTGGAACAAGGAGCTGCTGCGGATTTAGAATTGGTCTCTACTATTGCATAATGGTTGTGTCCAATCTCTATTATCGAGATTCAAAGTTCTTTGGATTAGCCGGTTACCATCAGAAGTTTGTTCAAGAGTTAGAAACCATGTCAACCACTGAGCTGATTGACTGATAATGGTGTTACCTTCAAATGGAGTAAAAGTATTGATGAAGTATGCAATCAGTTAGAGGAAATCTCAACGTCTATGTACATCTTAGCTTTGCATAAGCCTAACCAGTCATATAATGTTGCATGGATGCATTGTGTATTGGTTTAGGTAAATGCTAATGCAAGACGATAAGGTAATCGCTTATGCATCAAGGGATCTAAAGAAGAATAGCTAAATTATCCGATGCAAGAGATAGAGTTGGCGACAGTTTTGTTGTACATCAAATTTTGTAACCATTTCAATGTGGAGAAGGAATCCAAGGGTCCACTGATAAAAGAAGCCTTAGGAAAAGCAAATGATGTTGCTTATGCTTTGAGGAGGAAAAATTCAGTGTCGATATTGAGAAAGATCTCAAGAATCATGAAGCAGAAATTGGAATAATTTATTAGGCTGCCTTATAAGAAAGGAATGGAGAGTATTCAAGATTGCAAGTAGTAAATCAAGATGGCTTATCCATTCATATCTGAGGAATTCATTTGGAGGATAAAAAAAAAATAAAAGAAAACTTAGGAGGGACAAAATGAAGATAATTTCAGTGGAATATATGAGGAGTGTTTTGTACACAAGGTTAGTCAGAAAAGACGTGGTAGAAAGAACTCAAGTTCTACCATAAGATTAAAATGGATAATTAGAAAGAGATGTTAAGTGAACGCTGAAGAAAATTGATGAGTGCAAGAAGAGGTATGACCGGAAGGCATATGGGAATGTCAAGGATGTATCAATACAAAAAGTATGAATTTATCGTACAAGAGTACTCAGTTGGTGAATTAACCTTGGTATATACGAACCTGTTGAATCCTCAGTTGCTAGACAGAAGAAGAAATCATAAAGCAATAGAACTAGACTTGTATATGGGAAACATCAGAGAGATTGAGTTGTTCAGAAGATTATGAAGAGGGTCTCAGATATATCAGAAGTGTATAGAATATTGTAAGGGAAATCATTCTTGGAATATGTGAGTGTGTATATTTGAGAGTATCACCCCTAGTTTGAATCATGTTTATGTGATTGATCGTGCATATTCTTGTTTGAGTGTTGCATGGTTAATCAAGTTGACCTTGACCAGATCGAAGATGTTACCTTCACGTATGGCACATCACCTAACATTCCCCTTTTCATGTGGTTAGTATGGGAGAAAGACAAATAGAAAATTTTCAGAAGTGATGGTATTTAGAGACTCAAAGCTGTCAAAAGAAGTATGAAGACCGCAGTATATGAGAGTTATGTGCTGTAAAGAATTAGTTATCTTGAAAATTTTTGCTCAGAAAAGAAATGATCAGTTTGGAAAAGTTGCAAAATCGGCAATCTGTTATATTGATTTGTACCGAGTACTGAGTGGTTATCAGAGCTGGAAAGGTTATCCATTGACCAGAAAATATTTCAGTTATGCATTTCAAAATTTATGAGCCGATGTTGCGGAAAACTTTCAACCTCAACTCGCCTAGCCTAAAGTTCCTTTGAGGAAACCTGAGCACCATATCAGAAGATTTGAGATCAGAAAACTTGGTAAGATCAAGTATTTGGGGAACAACCATCAATTATTTTGACATGAGAAGATGAGGCTAAGTTTAGAGCTGATTACTAGGAAGTCTTTGTATAGCCTCCAGTGTTCAGTAAAGTGTGTACAACTATGTTATGAGAATTCGGGGACGAATTCTTTTGAGGGGGGAAGAATGTAATAACCCTCATGAACCAATAAATTTTTGGTCGAGAAACATTCCGCTAGACCAGTTTGGAGTTGGTCTGATCAGAATTTAAATAAAAACAGACCCGGTGAATTAATGTCTCGATAAGACTGTCACGTGGTCGAAAGACCTTCTCTTGATAGATCTGGTCGAGTTATAATTATTATGGTCGAGTTTTATTAAATCTGAAAGCGTTTATCTTAAAGAAAGACGAGATCCGATGGACGGGAAATGTTCGGTCGAAAACTGCCCAAAAAGACCGTTCAGCTACTTGGCCGGTCATGTGCGATGCACATGATTTTCACCTGCTTGCTTACTTATGTAGTATCTGGCACATGCAAGTCACAAGAAGCCAGCCTGCTTGCTCATTAATTAAGTCACATGATTGTCACCAGCTGCTTCAAGCTTTCTTCATGGGAGGAAAAGGTAAGCAGCTTGCTGCTGGAAATGTTGAAATAGCTCTCCACCTGTCCAGTCCCTGCTTTACTTTGTTCTGAGTGAAACCCTCACCTTAAGTAACTTGCTCAGCTATTTAACTCCCTCTCCACCTGCTTGGTCGTCCATTACCACAAGAAAACCAGAGAAATATTTTCAGAAAAAATCAGTGAGAAAGAAAAGAAAAACTGAGAGAAAAATTAGAGAAAAATCAGAAAATATCTTGGACAATTTTCTTCCATCCTCTAGCTTATCTCCTTGCTGTATAGAAGATCAGAAGGTGGAGTATCAAGAGAAAACCCTAGACTATGTTCTGTTTTTGTTAAGAACCAATTTTAATTTCTGTTTTTAAAACAGTTCAGTCGCAAGTTCATTTTAAAGGGGAGGATGATCTGAGTTCTTCGGCCATCAGTTGTTGTGGTAAGCTTAATCACCTTGCCTCAGACCTGTTTTCACTATGTTTTCACTATGTTACTAGAATATATAAACAAGACTATGTAATCTCTTGGTTTGCTTAATAATATATTGAGTTGACAAAAAAAAAAGAGATCAGATAGCAGAAGACTGATTTTGCATAATACAGCTCATGAGTTTGGTCAAGTTCCAATGTTATGTTATTTTTTTGTTCCTTTAATTAAAAAGTAATACTGTAATCTATTTTATCATTTCTTTCTATCTGAATACTTCATTTTTCACTTAATAAATGTTTTTTTTTAAAAAAAAATCTTATTCAATTTATCAAAATCTCATAGATCTATATAAAGCTAAGTTTGTTTTCCATATATACTACGATAAAAAAATTCATACATCCGACTTTTTTAGCGAATAAGATAATATCGCAAAGAGGTTGCCCGTTATATGAATACTCGCCAATTAAACGGCCGCGTTATACAATTTTTAAAAACCAATGTGCACCCGCAATTTCTTTTGTATATTCATTGGTTTATTCATCAACTGGAATCATAAACAAAAAGGATAGAGTTCTGATTCATTTAAAATGAAAGCTCTTGTATTATGAAATTTTGAATTAAACAAACATATAAAATTACAACTGAACCAACAAATAAGGTGATACTGATTATGGACACTTATATTTTTGGGGCATCCTCAGTAGCAAGCTCTCACATAAATCTCTCATTTAGCATGGACGTTCGGGTACCTTTGGATATGGATACAAACTATTCGAGTATCGATTTTTCCAAATTCTGAAAAATGATCCCATTCGATTTGGGTATTATAAAAAAAAAAGGGTCGAACTCGGGTTGGATCCGGGTGGGTCTGGTTTTTAACCAAAATACCAGATTTGATTAAGATATTTTATATTTAAACTACTCAAACTTATTAAAAAAAAACTTAAAATCTAAAAATACTCAATATATATGGTTCAAATTGGTTACTTTTTAATCCAAAAGTAACTATTGATACAATGTTGGGTATTTTGTATCCAAACTATATATTTTGTCTATAAATACTCAAAATAACTAATATATTTGATTTATAATATTAATTTTAGGTATTAATATTATTATAAGTATACTTACAAATAGTATTTGTATATATTTATTTATATGTTCAGATACTCATTCAATTCTCGTTGCGGATTGGGTTCGGTTTTGGTTTTTGGGTTTTTAAAAACGACCCTATCAAATATTTAGGCGAAATCCGACCAGGTTTGCTATCTCTCACAAAAGCAACTGGTAAAAAAAAAAGAGATGAAAAGAATGTAGAAATGTAGAGAGAGAGAGAGAGTGCTTTCATACGAGAAACACAACAAAAAAAATGAGAGACTCCTTTAATGTTTGTAATTTTATTATTAGTTCAATTTTCATATATAGATTAAATTTAATTATTAAAATTATATCTATTAGATACTCATGTTGAGAGATAAACAATCACAGTGTTCCTATGATCATTTTAGTGAAAGTGCTAGACGAGATTGAGAAAGTAAAAAACTGAATATTGGAGACTGAACAAAGTAAGCATCGTTCAACGGCAATCCCTAAATAAATTTGAGTGCATAATCTCAAGTACATCACTTTTTTTTTGAATGGATGTTAAATTTGTATTCATCAAAAAACATTTTTTAAATCAAGTGAAATCTAGTTTTAAAAAGATTGTGTTTCTTCATTCTACTTCTACTCTCTACTACTAAAGCAATAGGTAAGAGTTCCACTGAGTTTCTTCAGGCCATTCTTGATGTTCAAACTAAACTTGTTTCTGATGCTTTTCTCAACAATATTTTTGAAAACTTGCACCTGCATATGAGAGATTCTCTGTGTCTTCTTCTATTCCTCTCCCGCCAAAGGCATGGATGGCACATTGCATCACATATCTGAGACAGCCCCCTTTCTCCACTGCGAGACTGTTCTCTGAGACCAGCTTCTTGACTTCAATCCACTTTGGTGTGTAATCCCGTTTGAGTATTACTCTTTGTGAGATATTCCCATGTTTGCGACGAGTACGGGCACTCAAAAAACAGATGATCACGAGACTCCGAAGAGTAGTTACAGAGTACACATACTTGGTCCAAACCATTCATCCATCTCGACACTCTGTCCATAGTTGAAATACAATCAAGCATTGCCATCCATGTGATAAAATCAAATTTTTGAATGGCCTGCGAGAACCAAACCTCCTAAACCCAGCCACACTCCTCTCAATCTTCCTGTATAAGTCTCCATGTCTGTTGCGAAGAGAATATAGTCTTGTAACCAGCCCCTCTTCTCCATAGACTCACATCTTCTTTGCCTCGATTATGCTCTTGCCTCATCAAGCTCAGCATTTATTCAACCTTATTTAGGGTCATAGTCCTATTGCGTATCCTTCTCCCATGATTTAGCCAAACTTCTTCAATTATTGCTTCTCGCCTGATTCCCAGATCAATAACCCTCTGTCCCCTAGGAGCTTTGAGTGAACTCTTAGATCAGACCAGCAGTTGTGCCAGAAGGATATGCATCTTCCATTACCAATCTGTATCTTGTAAAAAGATTGAGCTCTATCCCAAAGCTTCAATAACTTCTTCCACATCCAGGAACCAAGCTGACTCTTGCCATTTAACTCCCAAAATTTTTTTTGTTTGAGCAGATTCTTTTTTACCCACTGACACCAGAGAGACTTGGCCGATAACATTCTCCAGATAAGCTTCAATACATTAACAACATTCACTTACTTCAATGGTCTAAGGTCCAGACCACCATCACTCTTTCATTTACATACATCCTGCCAAGCTACTTTTGCTCCCTAAGTTTTTAATTCCGGGACGGACCAAACGAAAGCAGAACATAGCCGTTCTATCTTCTGACTACATTTTTCTGAAGTTGGTAGGCTGACATCCATAAATCGATTATGCTGACCAGCACAGAGTGGATCAACAGCAACCGACCTACATATGAAAGACATCTATTTGTCCATGAACTAATACGTGATCAAATATTTTCAATCAGAGGTAGGTAGTCGTGATATGTCATCCCCTTCGTCATCAGCGGGAGACCAAGATATCTAAGAGGGAGCTTTCCTTCTTCAAATGGAAATTAAGTTTTTTATAATAGAATTTCGAACATGTTCAGGAACACCCGCCACATAAATTACCGATTTCTCAAGGGTTATACTCAAACCAGACCAAGTAGCATACTCATCAAAAACAGAAATGACACCTTCAGTGGAATGTTTCATACCCTCTACGAAGACCATCATGTCATTTGCGAAACAAAAATGAGTAAGGCACATAGACTTACACCGAGAATGATACTGAAATTTCTGATCCACCACTGCTTTGTCAAGTTTAAGTGATAGGACATTCATACAGATTACAAAAAGGTATGGTGAGAGAGAGCAACCTTGTCTCAATCCTCTCCCACTCTGAAAGTATCCCGCTAACTCCCCATTTACCTGCACTGAGAAGGAAGGCGTAGTAATGCACAACCTGATTCAATGAATGAAAACAGCCGGGAATCCCATAACCCATACTTTTGAGAACAATGTCCCATTGTACAGAGTGAAGCTTTTCAAAATGTCTATCTTCAGAACACATCTCGGACTGATGTCAGTTTTATGGTAATCCTTAACCAGCTCAGTAGCCAAGAGAAAGTTTTCCATCAAAAGTCTTCCTTTGATAAATGCAGACTGATTCTCAGATATCATTCTCGGTAACACCACCTTGAACATGTTAGCAATAATCTTTGACACCACTTTATACAGCACATTACATCATGAAATAAGACGATAATCTTTCATCTTTGCCACTTCAGTCTTCTATGGAATGAGCTCAATAATTATAGAGTTTATTCCTTTAGGTAAAAACCTCACCTGAAAAACTGACTGAACAGCAATAGTGAAAGCATGACATATAATTGGCCAAGTGGTCTTGAAGAACTCACATGGAAAACCATCTGGTCCAGGTGATTTTTTTATGGCATCGCAAACAATACAGTTTTTATCTCCTCCTCATGGAAACTTCTTTAGTTAGAGTGCAACTATCATATAATTGTGCATCTGAACTTGATCAGGTTACCCAGTTCATCTTCAGAGGCACCAACATAAGTTTGATTTTTTTTTTTTCTGGGAATGTTGAGAAAAACCTCACTGCTTCCTCCTTAATATCCTCATGTGTCTCAGCTACCTTCCGATCGAGACATTTAACTTCACATATCATGTTTTGGGCTTGGCGGGCTCGGATCGAGTTATGAAAAGCTTTGTTGTTCTGGTCATCCACGTCTAACCAGTGAAGCTTTGATCTATGTTTGAGAAAATCCTCTTATAAGCTAGCAACTTGTAGCCATTTTTCATACGCCCCTGCCTCCTCCTTCATAGCATCCGGCGATGAGTTAATTAAATTTGTTGTTGCTTCTCACACAGTATCTTATGTGCTTCACTTGCTTTTTGATAGATTCCCTAATTTATCTCGGCCTATATCCCTTATCAAAGGTTTCAAGGCCTTGGAACTTTTTGAAGAATCTGAAGTAGAGTGGAACAACCTTTTTATTGAAGCCCAGAACTCTTCCACCACAGGAAGAAAACTTGGTAGTTTCCCAATAGCATTCACATATTTGAAAGGGCGTTTGATCTTTGTTGTTTATGGAATGAGTCGGATCCTGCATCTCACATGGTCAGAGCAACCCCCCGCCTCAAATACCGAGTAAGCATGACTGAATCGGTTCAGAGCCACATCATTTAGTAGGACCCTGTCCAGTTTTTTGCATATTAGACCTTCATCTCTTTTGTTACACCACGTAAATTAAGGTCTCTGATAGCCCATATCTGATAAATAGCAATGCCGAACCACCTTTTGGAAGTCCCACATACCCACTGATAGAGATGGATCTTGTGAGAACCCCAAATATTCTTCACCATCTAGTATCTCATTAAAATCACCCACTAGCATCAAGCTCTGTTCTAAAACTGAGGAGAATTTTGATGATTACACAAGTACAGCACATTTACTTACAAAAATGACAATCAAATGAATATATATAATCATAAGAATAAGGAGAAAATAAAAATAAATCCCCAGACAAAATATCAGCAACATAAAAACAAAGCATGACCCAGATATCATCCATGATACTCATGAACCATTTTGGCAATCACCCATGTTACTGTTTGTTCCTCGTTTACAAGATTAACACATAAGTTATGGTTATCAAAATTCAGTCCAACAAAATAAAGATCCTTAGCAATCAAAACTACAATTTATTTATAAAAAAGTATTTAAAGACTTCCCTGTAATGTAATTTAAAGTCACCAAGAGCATTGAGCAGTATATTTGCAAAATGACAATCATCCAAAAACACGTATATTTGCATCTTATCCCTACTATATGCAATGTGATCAGTGAAACAAAAGGATCAAGAAAACCAAGATATACATTCATCCAAAAAACAAGCAACAATAAATTTTTCTTTCCTATTTTTAATAAGAATCTAGATTCTTAGAAAATAAACACCTCAAAAGTAAGGATATTAGCATGGATAACTACACATAGGTTTACCCAAACCCATAAGTAATGTGATGGGTTTTTACCTTCAATAAACAAATGTATTCACTATGGGTTAATAATTTTAGAGTTTATATTAATTTGAGTAAACTCAATAGAGTAATTGGGTATCAATGAGTATCCACAAATCTATTATATGTTGTTGTTTTTTTATTAAAGTTTAATTATATTTTTTGTGTAAAATTATGTTTTTGTTAAAATAGCAAAATCAAAATTTTTCGGAAAAAATCATAAAATCAAACTTTTTCCACCAAAATAATAAAATTGAGTTTTTCCACCAAAATCGTAAAATCACATTTTCTCGAAAAAATCATAAAATTGAGTTTTTCCACCTAAGCCGTAAAATCGAGTTTTCCGCTAAAACTGTAAAATCATGTCCCCCCCCCCTCCCCAAAACCGTAAAATTGAATTTCCCACCAAAACCGTAAAATCATTTTCCCACCAAAACCATAAAATTGAATTTTATGCATAAACCGTAAAATTGAGTTTTTCTGCTAAAACCATAAAATTGTGTTTTCCCGTCAAAACCATAAAATTGATTTTTTTGGCCAAAACTGTAAAATTGAATTTTTCCGCCAAAACCGTAAAATCACGTTTCTCCGCCAAAACTGTAAAATTGAGTTTTTTACCAAAACCGTAAAATCAAGTTTTACCTCCAAAAGCGTAAAATCAAGCTATCATGTCAAAACCATAAAATTGAGCTATCCTGCCAAAACCATAAATCATATTTTCCCACCAAAACAGTAAAATCGAGTTTTTCCATCAAAACCGTAAAAACAGGTTTTCCCGTCAAAACCGTAAAATAATGCTTTTCTGTCAAAAACGCAAAATTAGGTTTTCTTGCCAAAACCATAAAATCATATTTTCCCGCCAAAATCATAAAATCAAGTTTTAGTATTTTGACACCCCTAAACATACATTAGTATTTTTTTGCCATTAACCTAATAATTTTGTATTTCAGTTATTCTAAATTTATATTGATTTATAATAAGAGTATCTCTCACTGCAGTCTCCCTCGCTCGAATCTCTGGTGATCCCCTGTTAATTCACAGCGACGAGAACTCATCACCTCCCAAAGACCGTAATCCTCAAGATTAGTCACCAGAAAGGGTAAAATACTGGCAGAAGAAGTTGTTGTGTCCGCCATCAGCCTGGATGGGGGAAATGGATTCCTTTTCCACGTTCTGGCCTTATGATACTCATCACAAATAGATGACTCCGAGAGCCTAAGGGTATTCCCTGGAAAGTACGCGGCAAAAGAAGAATTTAGGAGTGATCAGCCTCTTTTAACAGCAACAGATTTAAGCAAAGGAAGACTCACCCCAATTACAGCTATGACACAAGGCCTCCCGACTCACCAGGAAAGTTACCCAGCGAAACTGCCTCGGGGACTTCATTGCCAGTTTCACGCCGCTTCGCCGCAAAAATATACATGACGCGACATAGCTGAAGTAGAAATTGCAAACCAGTTAGAAGAAACCACGGAGAGACGTCATTCTGCAAAAGAAAAAATGAGAAACGTACCGACAGTACGTCAAAATAGAGGAAAGCCGGGAGCTCCATTGAACCTCATGAACATGTATCTCTTGTTCCACTGATCTCCAAAGGGATAGTTACCCTTGATGCCCTTTAACGGTTCCTCAACAATAGGCTGACCATCCCGAGAGTGGATATGATAAAATCCTTTCTTACTGGCCAGAGGAGCAAAGCAGTAGGAGTACAATATCTCGTGCATTCCAAAAGATATGCCATGGAATTCTTCCAGCACCTGAATGGCAATCAAAGTTTGCCAAGTCAAAGGAGTGAGTTGAGAAGGAGAAAAGCCATAATACGACGAAACTTCAGCTATCAAGAAGGGGATGCCATCTCTGAGGCCCACTTCTAAATACCCCTATAAATAGCCACTTTTCCGTCCCTCCATCTGGAGCACGTTTGAATTCAGCAGGGCTCCTCAGTCCCACAGTAGAAGGAATCAAGTATTTCCTTCGAATTTCCATTATTTCTTCATCAGCCCCAAGTAAAAATAATATGAGTCCATCGTAGCTCCTTATTCCTCCAGGATCCTACTCCGAGCCTAAGATCCCTGCACTCGACAAGCAAAATTTGATACCCAGTGAAGTATTGAACACTCCTTGATCAAGCAAGCCCTGCGCCACTGAGATCCGAAGACCGCATATGAGCCTTGTCATCCACTGAAATGCAAGGCTAGGACCCAGAGTCTTTCACGAACCACTTAAATAGGTCCCGAGCCAGGAAACATAAACTAGACTATGGTCTATCTCTGGGAAACCGATTCTCCTCGAAGTTCGAACACGGTCCAGGCCTGAGAAGAACCTGGAAAATAGGTATTACTGAAGCGACGTCCTGGTCGAAACAGACCTGCTGAGATAGGGCGACTCCGGTCGGCTCAAGTGCACAGGTTATCTTCCGAGTTTGATGAAGTAATTAAGAATTAAGGGGCAAACTGCTGGGGAAAAATATTTCAACAAGGAAATCCTCCATCCCTCGACTAGGACACCGACCTTCAGGTTCGTCCCTGGAGAAATCCTGGCCAAAATCCCTGCTTCCATCCCTGCCTCCGGGTAAAATGAAAGTTTTCTATTTAAGGGGATTCTTCCATATTTCCCAATATGGAAGAGTTTAACCTAATCATTGACCACGACTAAGCTATAAAAGGGAAGCTTAAACCCTAGAACAAGGGATTGACATTCAGAGACTAAGAGACTAGAGCTAAGCGGCTAAAACTAGGGTTTAAACACCAAACGTTGTAGTTCCTGCTCATATCATCAATAAAATCTATATTTTAGTCTCAAGTATTGTTTCTCTCTTGTTTACTCGTTGTTATTTGGTGTCTACAAATATCCTACCTAAGAATTCCTTAATAGTAGACAATGACACCGTTGCTTGCTTCTTGCTTGATACACCATGGATTTGACACTTTCACCCATGGTTTAAAGGTGTTTTAAGATATAATTATTATGTTTTGGAGCCTACTAGGTATGTTTTCAGGTTCATGAGTATTTTGGAGTAAAGTGATGATTTTGGAGTATTTTGGAGCATAAAAGAGATTTCACCCGAACTGCCATCAAACCAGACCAGAGGTCGATATTCGGAGTTAATAAGCGATCGATGCACACTCCATGTTGTCGATCGATACAGAAGAGAAGACCCGACAATCAAAGATAATAGTCGATCGATGCACATCCTGTGACATTGATCGATACTGAACCCCGTTTGGTTGCAGCCGACTTATGGCCCACGACTTCACCAAATTACAAGATCACCCCTGATGAATTTTTAACCTAATAGAGATTTATATATACTTGCCTAAGTGTTAGGAGGCAAAAGCAGCTTTTGTGATAGAGAGTTTTCTATTCTATTGTTTTCTAGAGAGAGTTGGAGAGAAGATCCAGAAAGATTTGTGATTGGAACTCCCTTATTATCTTTCTATCTATGTATGCAGTTTTCTTACTACCTTGTTATGAATTGCTTGGCCATGTCTGAGTAGTTCCATTGTTAGATTTAGGGTTCAAATAGGTTGTGAGGGATTAGCCCCGACTATAGATTGCTAATTTGTGATATTCATCCTTAACGATATTCTTTAATGCTTGTGTTCTTCAGTATCTAACCAGAACCATGAACTAGGACTTGAGTTATTACTTAACCTCGTCCCGAATATATCCTAATTGAGCTAGGATTGTTAGAGAAAGGCGAAAGCTGATTTAGGAGTCCTAGTGAGCATTCGCATTCAAAGCTTGACTAGAGCGCGTCGGTCGATATTCATATAGAATAATCGATCGACGGAGCAAAAGGTGAATCGATTGACGAAGCAAAAGGTGTATCGATCAATATTCCTCTACAATAATAGATTGACACTTTCTAATTGATTGAACCGAGAGGTAAGATCCTAGTCAATAGACGAACCTAGAAAGCGAAAGCTGATCGGTTTGTTTCTAAGCAGTTGAGCTCTTTAATATCATGCATACAACTTGTTAGGCATCTATGAGATTATAATCATGAGCACCTGAATAGAAACCCTAAGTCTAGCTATTTCATTAATTTTCTAAAAACTTCAATCAATCCTCTGAGCAATTACCTTGCTCACAATCTGCAATTTAAGTTTAATCATATTCAACCTCGCTTAATCACCTTGATTAAGTCTAATTGGTTCCTTAGCTCCTTGTGGATTCGATCCCTAAGTACTACAGCTGGACCTCTTATTTGAGAGAGTAATTCACTCCTTAGGGTAATTTGAGTGACATCAAATTTGGCGTCGTTGCCGGGGAGCTTTGACCGCCATTAGATTTAGTCTTAAGTCTAGGTTATTTCTTTTCAAAACCACTTTCTAACTTAATTTTTTCTTGTCTTTTTCAGGTGCATGCCCAACAGTACCAGAAGTAACAAGGAAGGTCAACTACTATTCTCAGAAGATCCTGCAAGCTTGGAACGCTCAATCCGCAAAGAGAAGCGCACCACATCGATCGATATCAACAATAGTTCATCGACCGATATCCGCACATCACTATTCACTGAGTCTCCTACTTTGTCGATTGATACTTGCTTACCACCGTCGACCGAGACCACTCTTCCATCGACCAATTTCATCAATCTGATATCGATCGATACCATACATCGTACGTCGATCGATACTCAGCTGCGAGACATGGTTGCAACACTGATTCTCAGACAGGATGAGAACTGGAACATGCATGACCTAGAAGGTCATCTGCGTAATGCAGCAGGTCAGAGGATAGATGATCAGGAGGCTGTAATCCCTGATATTGAAGCTACAAGAGCTGCTCAACCTGTAGATAAGGTAGCTCGACCCAGAATGTTGGCTGACTACAATCGTCCAGATCAGTTCTATGCCAACAGATCAGCCATTCGCCCTCCAGCTATCCAGAGAGGAGATTTCGAGTTGAAGCTGCACTCGTGGCACAGATACCCTATTGTGGGTTATCTCACGAGCATCCTATGGACCATCTGGAGAGGTTCGAGGATCTTATATTTGTTATTAAAGCCAATGGACTCCTTGAGGACTATCTTCTTTGCAAGCTCTTCAAGTACTCACTTGCTGGAGAAGCTTCACAATGACTTAAGCAGTTACCACTAGAATCTCTTATATCCTGGGCAGACATCAAGAACGGATTCTTGTAAAATTTCTTTGATGAATAACGAGTTGAAGACTTGAGGAGTAAGATTGCTACAATCACTCAAGGGGCCTACAGAATCATTAAGAGGTGCATGGATCAGATTCAAGTCATATCAGAGGGACTGTCCAAATCATGGATTCAACCAAGTGCAGCTGCTCAACATTTTCTTCAGAGGCATCGCACTGCAGTATCATATGGCTCTGGATACAGCTAGTGATGGCAACTTCAACACTAGGGTCCCAGAAGAAGCTGTGAGACTCATTGAGAACTTGGCATCCAACAACAATACCAAGACCACAGACTTTGAGAGGAGGAAATCTGTAAACTCCCTTGGGAAGGAGCAGATGGAGGAAGTAAAAGCAAAGTTGGACAGTGTTCACAGACTCTAAGGAAGCAGGTCTGTTCATTGGAAGATGTAGAGGCTGTAGATACAGAGGATAGAGCAGAAGCAGAGGAAGAAGATGTGAACTTCATCAGTGAAACTGGATTACAGAGGTCTGGAAACCAGGGAGGCAACAAAAAATTCTTTGGAAAAGGAAGTAACTTCAACCAGAGTTTCCAGAAGCCCTACAGCAACAACAACAAGAACTTTGGAAAATCTTATTACCAGAATCCACCACCACAGACTTAGGAGAGCAGAATTGAAGCCATGCTTGATCAGGTTCTTGAAGCTCAGCATAAGCTTACGGTGGATTTCAATGCGAAGATTGATTATGTCTACACCAACATGTACACCAAGTTTGAGACTTTGAGCACACAAGTGAAGAAGCTAGAGATGCAGGTGGTTCAGGCAGGAGAAGCTATGAAGAGGTAGGACGCCTTAGCAAAGGGGAATGGTGAGGAAGAAATGATACATCACGTCAATGCCATCATAGATGATGACTTTTGGCAGGAGGTGAAGCATGCAAAGCTGCAAGAAGGAGATTTTGAAGTATAAAGCTTGCTTAGTTTCGGCGGATCACACTGGTGTCGACCGACGCCAAGCCAAGACAATCGTTCGATATCATCCAACGCGGATCGATCGACGAGCTTCAATCAGAATCGATCAACGATTCCTGCAGAGTCATTTGGATCGTGCATATCCGTGAAGATTATGACTCACGAGGAGTTCACAGCAAAGCACCCACATCCACCCAGCCCTTTTTACGGAAACATCAATCGATGTCAAGAACCAGTCATCGACCGACAAAGAGAGTTCCCCGACGATCGACACACTCCAGTACACATCGATCAACGAGAACCTCTCAAAATCCGAGTCCAGTTACCGAAGATTGATGTAGCACGACTACATGCACTCAGAAACCCATATATACCTTCAGATAACCCACTAGATACAGCCCACCCTAAAGATGCACCAAAGCCTATGGAAGTTGATAAGGCTACTGAGGGAAATAATCTTGAGGAAAAGAAGAGAAAAGATACCAAGCATCTGAAGAGGGTACCTAATGAGAAGGAGATGGATGGCTTTACAAAGAGAGTACTCAGAATCCCACATGATAAGCTTTTTGAGGAAGCTTACTTTACCCACAGGTTGTGGATGTTCTTCAGAGAAACAAGGGAGACTGAGGAAGATATTAGAAGAATATTTCATCAAGTCAGATATAAGATGAAGTAGAGGATCACATTGAAGAAGAAGAGTAATCTTGGGAAGTTTACAATACCTTGCTTTTTACATGGAATTAAGTTCCCATGTGCACATTGTGACACAGGAGCTTCAGTCAGCATCCTACCTAAGGTTATGGCAGATCATCTAGGTCTGAAGATAGAATCTTCAGAGGACTCATTCACTTTTGTGGATTGTTCTCAAAGGAACTCAGGAGGAATCATCAGAGACCTTGTAGTGCAGATTGGTAATTCCCTAGTTCCAGTAGATTTCCATGTCTTGGATATCAAGTTGAATTGGAACACTTCTCTACTACTTGGAAGAGCTTTCTTGGCTATTGTAGGAGCAGTTTACAACATGCAGACTAACAAGATGTGTCTAACACTCAAAGATCCTACCACCTTCTATGATCCAATCAGTGTTGTTAAGACACAAGTACGCAGTGTAGAGACTGGAGATGAACACGGATTCATTGCAGCATGCTTCTATGGAGCTGAGAATGATTAAGAAGTAGAGTATGAATTTGAGTATGCATAATCAATCAGTGACACTATTGACACATCGATCGATAGGCGACAAAATGAATCGATCGATAGTCCATACACAGCAGAACACGACGATTGGCCAGCACATTGTTATCCGAGCTTCGCACTAGGAGCTGCTGTATCATCTCAACATTTGGATGATTCTGATGAGGATTACGAGGAGGAACGAGCGACAAAGTATCATGGTCTTCTTGCAGAAGAAGAAAGGTTTCCCCATCCTTCCTATAGACCAAGTAAAGCAATATTGATCGATAGGTATCTGTCTATATCGATCGACACTCATCCTCACCAGATGAGACGTGCACGCGAATCGATCGACACATGCTATGTCGCATCGATCGATATGGAGATGACCGACTTTGAGGAAAAAGGAAATTATTCAATTGGAAGTTGGGTCGATGATTACTATAAAGAGAGCTTCGCGGTTGAGAGTACTTCACCAAACATTGAAGCAGACAAGATGCAAGAGGGTTTCAACAAAGAAGAACTTTCCAACACCATGATGCAATATGAATCGTTTGATGAAGACTTTAGAAGGGAAGGAGTATTGGTCCACAAATTTTGACCTCTCCAACCACACCATTAGGCACAAGCAGAAACAAATTCATTATTTGCAAAGGCCTGTGTAGAAGATACTCGTTTCAGCCGCATCAGCCAAGCAGAGACACAGCAATCAATCACCCTAGGTCAAACGAAATCGATCGATACTCCAGCAACAACATCAATCGATATCGACCCCAAACCCAGATCCGAGGAAAGCAAAACGAATGATATTGATTATGGATTTCTAACACCAGATGAGTTTGGTATTTTCAGGGATCCAGATGGCTATGAACGAGCAATAGATGGAAGGATACTCCAAGTATACAAAGAAGATATGGTAGACATACTTTTGATGGCCAACAGATCACAAAATCTCTTCATGCAATAACACAGCTATACAAATCATCAACATCAGTTTGCAGAAGAGCATCACGAAGAAATTGGCAGATCTGACATCCATCTCAAATCAACAGATCGACCATACAAAGAGCCATCGATCGACAGGAAAACTGAGCCATCGATCGATAGGAGACTACCCACATCGCTCGACGTGGAATTACAGCCATTGATCGACAGACATTCTAAGTTTGGAAGACGAGCTTACAACATATATGGAGTAAGGAAAATTTACTGGGAACAGAAGGACGAATATGGAGTCTACAGAGATGAGAGTGGGTATGCAAGAGGAGTTGAAGGAGATCTCATCGATGTCCACAAAGAAGATATCAGACGCCTTCTGGAAAGAGAATCTATGATGGAGTACAACTACTTATGTCTTCCAGAATATGCTAGGATATGGTATATAAAGTACTTCTGAAGTTAGGAAACATTTGATGTGGCTTAAAACATTGTAGAGGTGATGATTCTAGTCTAAAGAATGTGTGAGTCCCTGCTGTTTTCAAACCTCTTTCAGAAAGACTGCTTGTGTGTTTTGCTTGAGGACAAGCAAAAGGGTAAGTCTGGGGGAGTTGATACACCATGGATTTGACCCACTTTCACCCATGGTTTAAAGGTGTTTTAAGATATAATTATTATGTTTTGGAGCCAATTAGGTATGTTTCTCAGGTTCAGGAGTGTTTTGGAGTAAAGTGATGATTTTAGAGTATTTTGGAGTATAAAAGAGATTTCACCCAAGATGATCATCAAACCAGACCATAGGTCGATATTCAGAGTTAATAATCGATCGATGCACACTCTGTGATGTCGATCGATACAAAAGAGAACACCCGACAATCGAAGATAATAATCGATCGATGCACATCATGTGACATCGATCGATACTGAAGCCCGTTTGGTTGCAGCCAACTTATGGCCCACGACTTCACCAAAATACAAGATTACCCCTGATGAGTTTTTAACCTAATAGAGATTTATATATACTTGCCTAAGTGTTAGGAGGAAAAAAGAGCTTTTGTGACAGAGAGTTTTCTATTATATTGTTTTCTAGAGAGAGTTGGAGAGAAGATCCAGAGAGATTTGTGATTGGAACTCCCTTATTATCTTTATATCTATCTATGCAGTTTTCTTACTACCTTGTTATGAATTGCTTGGCCATTTCTGAGTAGTTCCATTGTTAGATTTAGGGTTCAAATAGGTTGTGAGGGATTAGCCCCAACTATAGATTGCTAAATTTGTGATATTCGTCCTTAAGGATATTCTTAATGCTTGTGTTCTTGAGTAGCTAACTAGAACCATGAACTAAGACTTGAGTTATTACTTAACCTCATCCCGAATATATCCTAATCGATCTAGGATTGTTAGAGAAAGGCGAAAGCTGATCTAGGAGCTCTAGTGAGCATTCATTCAACCTGCACTCAAAGCTTGGCTAGAGCGTGTCGATCGATATTCATATATAATAATCAATCGATGGAGAAAAAGGTGTATCTATCGATATTCCTCTAGAATAATCGATCGACACTCTCTAATTGATTGAACCGAGAGGTAAGATCCTAGTCAATAGACTAACCTAGAAAGCGAAAGTTGATCGGTTTGTTTCTACGTAGTTGAGCTCTTTAATATCATGCATACAACTTGTTAAGCATCTATGAGATTATAATCATGAGCACCTGAATAGAAACCCTAAGTCTAGCTATTTTCATTAATTGTCAAATAACTTCAATCAATCTTCTGAGCAATTACCTTGCTCACAATCTGCAATTTAAGTTTATTCATATTCAACCTAGCTTAATCACCTTGATTAGGTCTAATTGGTTCCCTAGCTCCTTGTGGATTCGATTTGTAAGTACTACAGCTGAACCTCTTATTTGATAGAGTAATTCACTCCTTAGGGTAATTTGAGTGACATCATTGATGCACCATAAGATGCTTGTGTCTCCACGTAAGAACACAAAACCCAAAGCTGATTTTCGATCATCTAAATCTCCACCAAAGTCAGCATCTGTGAAACCATGAAAAGAAACCTTGGCATTATACATGTACATCAGTCCCATGCCAAAAGTTGTCTTCACATACTTCAATATTTTCTTTGCTAATTCTAGACGTTGCTTTATTGGTTCCTACATAAACCGGCTTACAAGACCAACCGCAAAGGCAATATCTGGTCATGTAATGGTTAAGTATAGAAGACTTCCAACAAGAGAATGATAAGGTCAAGGATTTGCTAATAAGGATCCTTCATCATGTTTGAGCCTTATGTTAGTATCCACTGGAGTAAAGCATACGTTTCCTTGGTGTACTCCAAACTTGTCAACAATCCTTCTTGCATAACTTTGTTGGCTGGTGAATATAATATACTTTAACCTTTCGACATCTAGACCAAGAAAGTGATTCAGCTCTCCTAACTTCATCATCTCAAATTTCACTGACATATCCTCTTGTAGACAAGAAATTTCAGCATTCTCATTTCTAGTAATGATCATATCATCCACGTAAAGGAGAACTACTACATGAAATCTTACACATCTCTTGAATAATAGGCTTGGATCAGCATTTGACGCCATATAACCGCAAAAATAAAGTAATTGAGCAAGCTTTCTATATCAAGCTCGTGAAGCTTGTTTCAACCTGTACAAGGCATTCTTTAGCTTGCACACATGGTTAGGATACTCTTGTGATTCAAAACCAGGTGGTTTCTCCATAAATATTTCCTTATCAAGCTCACCATATAGAAAATCATTCTTCACATTTAACTGCCATAATTTCCATCCAAAGCTTGCAGCTAACAATAAGAGTAAGCGTATCGTAGTCATCTTTGCTACTGAACTGAAGGCCTCATCATATTCTTCTACGTACTTCTGATAGAACCCTCGAGCAACAAACCTTTCTTTGTATCTATAAATGCTCCCATCTTCCGTTCACTTTAGTTGATACACCCGTTTACAAGAAACAGGCTGAGCATCCTTGGATTTCGGAACCAAATTCGAAGTTTCATTTTTCATAAGAGCATCAATCTCCTCCTTCATTGCGTTCAGCCACTCTTAAACTCCTTTTGCTTCTTCATAAGATGTTGGTTCATATTTATCTAGAGGAGCTTCAAAGTAACAAGAGTGAGTGGTGATGAACCTTTCATCTCTGAACTGAGCGGGTTTGACAATGTTCCTTTTTGGTCATTGATTGGCGACAGAACCACGATCATGCTCCTCTTCTTCATCTTGATCAACGCTCCCCCTTTCAATTTGAGTCTCCTTTTCAAGGTTTTCATTCTCAATTGGAACTTGAATAACTTGTTCATCAATCCTGAAGGAGCCTGAGCCATCTTTCTCATCTAAGACTTGAGGTGATCCATAGTAGGATGACACCTCATCAAAGACAACATCAAGAGACATTGTGTATTTATGTTTCTCTGGATCAATACGCCTCCAGCCCTTCCTTTGTTCATCGTAACTGAAAAAGATACACTTCTTTTCCTTTTCTTCCAACTTTGTTCTTTGAGAATCGAACACAGATGTAGCAGACTGGTCCAAATATCATGAGATGCTTCACCGTTGGCTTCTTCCCGTGAATCATCTCGTAAGGCAACTTTTTGTTGTTTGGACTGAGTGGCCTCCTGTTGATGACATAGGCTTCACATCTCATGCCTTCTTCCCATAAGTCCTTAGGCAAATTCTTATCATGTAGCCAGCTTATGCACGCCTCGGTTAGATGTCGAATTTTTATTTCTGCTACTCTAAGTTTTTGAGGTGTATATGGGCATGTATATTCTCTCTTTCCATTCTTTTGGCAAAAAGAGAGAAAATCCTTTGACATGAATTCTTCTCCATTATCCGTCCTTAGTTTCTTTAGCTTCCGGCCAAACTCCCTTCCCCAGTAACCTTGAATTCTTGGAATCTTTGAAATACTTCTTATTTTTTCTTTACAAAGTATATCCAAGTGTATTGTGAGAAATTATCTACAAACAACAAACTGTAGCGAAACCCAGAATATGAAGATATTATTGTTAGACCCATCAAATCACTATGGACTTTCTTTAATGGACCATTGCATCTTAAAGCTGAATGGTCAAATGGAAGTCTATATGACTTTCCATATTGACAACCTTCACAAATTTTTCCTCCGTCTTGAATCTTCAACTTTGGGAGCCATGAACCATGTTTTTAATACCATTACTATAAGTTTAGTCATATTAATATGACCAAGTCTAGCATGCCAAATAGAAGCATTATCATTTGTACTCATCTTCTCCATATAAGCGTGTGAGGCCGATAAAACATATAGATCTTTGACCCGTGCTCCAGTGTGAATAACATCCGCCTTTAATTCTTTAATATTCTTTAAAAACTTAACGTCTCTCGGGCCAAATAGAACATAGTTACCTGAGTCAACTGCATTCACCACCGAAAGAATATTTTTATTTACTCTAGGGGCATTGTAACATTCTTGAGGGTGATCGGTTCTTCATCATCTCCTTTGATGACAACAGTCCCTTCCTTCTCAACTCGATCGATACAATTATCGATGGTAATAATAGCTTCTTTCCCGTCATGACATGGAAGACTAGAAAATAACTTCTCTTCTCTGGTAATATGATGGCTACAACCCTAGTCCACAATCCAATCATTTCTCAAGTTCTTAGTTGTGGGTGTACCTGGATGTGTAGCCTCCAACGTGAAACATTTCCCCATTCTTTGCCTTAAATATGACTTTTCGACTCCACCATATTTGTTTCCTTCAACTTGATTCGAGAATCCTTTTTGAAATGCCAAAGCTTTCCACACCGGTAGTACTTGAATTGTTTCTTATCCATAAAAGATCTTTCACGTCCATCATTGTGTCTTGAACCTCCATCTTTGTTTTTTGCCTTGAATCTTTGTTGTCTCCAAGCTACAAAGGCGCTTCCCAAGCCATCAGTGATTTTGACTCCTGACATTTTCATGGATAATGACTCTTGCAAAGCTAGCAAACTCTCAAACTCTTCCAAAGAAGTTTGTGTAGCACATCCTTAAACCGAAGTCACAAACAGTGTATATTCAGGCCGTAGACCTCGAATAATAGAACGCTTCAACCGAGCTTCAGAAATTGACTCCTCCTGATTTAGAGTATCAGTCTAAGAGCATAGGTTCTTTACCTTGATAAAAAAAACTTTGAGATTGAAGACTCCCCTCCTTCGCATTCGCAAGCTCGTTCTCCAATAATTGTAGTTTAGCCTCATTCTTCTTGTTGAACAATTGACCTAAAGCTTGCCAAATTGAATAGCAGAAGTGCACTTTGAGACATGCTCAAATATGCTTTACAATATGGACCTCTTCAAAGAAAACTCTGCCTTGGCATTCTTTCGTGTCCACTCCTTTGTCACTTTCGGGGTTGCAGCATTTCCCTTTGGTGGTGTTGTGTTACTACCACCGACGACATCCCATAAGTCCTCACTCACCAAGTATGACTCCATGCATGACTTCCATATACAGTAGTTAGATTGCTTTAAGAATTCCATCCCCAATCCAATAACACGACCCGTTGATCCCATACTTAGAATAAAGCCAAGATCTCTTTAAAACCTGATCTTGATGAACACAAGACTATAATAGCTCTGATACCATGTAAAGAAAACAACCTCTATAGTTCTTCTCTATAGTTCTTAGCACTAGCACGAGACCTTAATACCCGAGAAACCCGAAAGAACCAAGAGAATTTATAAGTATGAAGAATAATATGGAAGAACTTTCAAAATATTTTAGAGAACTTTGAGTAGAACACTCTTTCTTTCTTTAAGAAAACTTTCTTATTACTTCACTTGTTGAACTTCTTGTATTGTACAAATGAGAGAGGAAGGAGCTATTTATAGGCTCCAAAAAGTTTTAAAAATATATATATATCTTACAAACCTATCTTAATCTCTATAACTCTCTACCATAATATCTAGATTTTTTCTACTAATACTTAAAGGAGCTCTCTAGAACATTTGAGAAGATAATGATCTTTTTTCAATTTTCTAGAGATATTCTAGAACTTGAACTTAACTTTGGGTTTGTCCAATAAGATATTATTGGATTCCATACTTAAATATAGTCCAAAATCAAATTTAACTTCAATACATTTGTTGATAAAAATATATACATTTCACCATCATAATCCATGTCTTCTTCTCTAACCTTTCAACAATCTTCTTTAATCTTTGATTTATTTGGATATTTTATTACTTGAAATTCTAATGTCCATATTTCTATGTGCAAGGAGGCTCCTCATGGATCTGGAGCCATAAAATTATTTGGATTAATGGGGGTTTAGACCAAGGGCAGTGGTGGTCGATGGAACAGAGCGTTGAAGGTGGTGTGACGGAGTAGAGCGTCGGAGGTGGTGTGATGGAACAGAGCTTCAGAGGTGCTGTGACGGAGAGACGCGCTGTACGTGGTATGACAGAAAGCCTATAAAATTTTATTTATTTTATTTGATAATTAGATTTATTTTTAGTAATTATTTTAACATATCATTTATTTTATTTTAATTTATGAATTTATTTTATTATAAAATTATGATTTGCTTTCCAATTTTTTTTTATTTTTTTTTTTTAAAAACACGATTGAGCTACAGTTTATTTCATAGCTATGATCCACGAAATAAATCGTAAATGGACTGTAGTTTATTTTGTCATGAAAATTTCGTGGCAATATTGTGATTTTTTGCTATGACTTTAATACTGTTCAAATTTGCTACAATCATATAGTAACTTTTTTTCGTGGCGAAATTTGATATGGTGGTTATGGCCCTTTTTTACTAGTGTGCTCAAGAATACGTACATTAATAATATATCAAGATTGTTAAAAACAATGATATTATTTCATATGCATCAAGCTATCTTTAATACATAATAAATAATGCATCTTTAACTTTCTCTTTAGTCATAAGAAATGTAAGGCTATCATGCATTTGACCAATAATCGATATAAGGACTTCTCGTAAAAGTTTCTTCAAAATTTGTAAGGGATATAGAGTTAAAAGCTCATTCAATAATTAACCGCAACATTATTAATCTCTAATCTGTAAAAAACTCATTCTACATCGTCATTATAGAAATTAATAATCATATTTTGGGCTCTTATTTGCTTAGTCAGTGCATGAAATTAAGTTGAATTGGGATCACCCATAGTTAACCATGTAATTCTTCTTCTTCTTTTTTTCCAAAAGAATTCCTCATCCTTGTAAGATTTGTTCATTTTTTTCTGATCTTAGCAACCTTTCCATAAAGCGAAACTATTAGTGTTTTAGGTACCTCCAAAACGAAGAAGAAAATATAGCTTAAAATATGTATAAAATATGATTGAAAGACAGTTGGTACCAAACTTTTTTTTTTGTCAACCAGTTGGTACCAAATTAACCACGTAACCTCGCTGACAAAAAAAAAATCATATATCCTCATGCATGGTGCGAAATATCAGTATATATAACTTTCTTGCACACAATGCACATAATCAACCGATTTTTGTCTATATAGATATAAAATCACCTATTTGGTTAGCAGAATCTCAATCGAATTTGTTTATGAGACAATATATATAAAGAACTTAAGAATATGTTTGATTAAAATTTAGGAAAAAAAATCATGTTAAACCATATATGTTAGATTATGTTTCATATTAAATATTTTTTCTCTAATCTGATAATAATAAAAAATATGAGATAATAAATGAATTAGAATATGTCAGTAATTATTAAGAGTAACCCCCCAAAAAATTCTCTCAAAAGTTCTGAAAAGAATATATATTAAACAAATTATTATTTTGAATATTCAAAAACATGAGAACTTTCTCTCAAAGTATTTCAAAATATCTCACTTGAGATATTTTGAGAGGGAGTTCTAATGTTTTGAGATAATCTTAATAAAGATAGATATTTAAATATAATACATATGATAAATTTGTTTTAAGAACCTCCCACTAAAATTGCTCTAGTAAAAAAAATATATATTTTTAGATTATTGGATAAATTATAATCTTACTGACCAAAGAATGGATATATATATATATATATATATATATATATTTAATAGAGATTATATTATAGACAAAAAACCTTTCCTTCTCTCTAGTTTATAGAGATGTATGCTTCCACTGACGTCGGATCCGTTTGCTCTTCTATTGCTTTTCTTTTTGTCAAGTTTTGTGGGTTTTATCGGTTTTTGTTTTGGTTTCTACAATATGATGATCTTGATCTTGTTTTCATGTATTGGAGGTCTAGGCTAAGAGTCGGAGGTTGTGGCCCTATCATCAGTGTGATCTTGCCTTGTTGCATGTTGTAAGGTCTCTCGTCTTAGTCCTAATCTTCTATGGTTGAAGGTGGTTTGTTTTTGTTGCTTCTGGTGGTGTTCTTGCCTTGGTTGAAGAGTAGGCTTCTCTATAATTTGCTTGCAACATAAAATATTATATGGTGGTCTTCCTTATCTTCATTTTCAGGAAAGGGATCTCTAACTCAATTTCAAGGATAAAATGGTTTTGTTTTTTCTCATCTTGTCGTGGGGTTTTGATTGTTAAAAATATGTTTCTTTGTCTCCTATTAATGGTCATTTGCAGTTAAACTTGTGGTTCTTAGTACAGTTTGAAGAAATATAATGAGTTGCGGCTTTTTGACTTATCTCTAATAAATTTGCCTTCAGATGCTTTACTTAGCTTATCTCTTCCGTCTTAGGTTGATTCTCCTGATAAGGTATTTTATTTTTTGGTGTAGATTCCATGTTTTATGTGACTTCTAAGCCTTAGTGTTTTATATGTTTTTTGATTATTTCTAAAGAGCAGCTATAATTTACCAGTTTTAGTCTCTTCATTTATTCTGCTGGCTTTAGTCTTAGGAGTTTATTCTAAACTCATTTGTTTAATATCCTAATCATAATAAGTTTTAAATTTATATGGTATTCAAGATGACAAACAACAACTAACGAGAGGTGCCCTATTACTCTCTCCTCAAAGCTCCAGCGTCCGGCGGCGCTAGTGTGCCAGCGCTGGATGTTAAATCTCTCAAGCTTTCGTTAATTGTCTCTTTCTATTCTATAAATCTCTTGTCTCCAACCAATATGCTCTCGTATACGCGCTAGGGTCTCACTATGGTGAAGTGCTTTGCTCACGAGGTGCATTGACTATGGCGACGTCTCTGCTCTATGGCATCGTGGCGAGGTTCTAGTGCAGCGTTTCATGGAATAGTCGGCTTTTTAGGGTTGATTGAAGCAAGTTATTTTTCATCTTGTAGATATTCTTCGTGTTTCATCACAGCTGTGGGGGAATACATTTTGTCATATTTTAAAAATACGGTGGCTCTGTGTTGGGTTTTATTCGGTGGTTCATTCGGCTACATGGGGTGGTATTTGGTTCTCTTCTGTGTAGACGAGACCCCTTTCCTCTGCTCAGTAGTTATGTGGGTTCCTGTAGGTTTTATACACGGAGGCGGGTCTTGGGTGGTTATGCGCACACGGAGCTGGCTGACTACTCAGTTTGGCTCGTTTTGTCTTATTGGGGGCGTTTTAATCAAGCGGTCGTATATGGCCCTTGTGGATTTCTCATTTAGCTACCTCACATCCAGTGTCCTTCACACGGCTTCCATTCTGGCCACTCTTAGCACAGCGGCCGCTTTTGTTTTTGTAGTTTGTCTATTGGCTTGAAAATGCTTATGTCCCTCTCCATTGACACCAAACTTGTGTCCTCATGGCTTGGTATTAGTCCTTCAGTTCTTAGAGCATCTCCAAAAGAAACTCTATAACTTCAAATATAGTGTTTTTGCTCTCCGATAAGGAACTTCAAAACTTCAAATATAGAGTTTTGAGGAATATTTGAAGTTTCACTACTCAAAACTTTAAATTTGAAGTTTCATCATTTTATTTGCATTTTGGTTTTTACAATTAATTAGACATCATATTTATGATTCTTAAGTATTTTCTCATTTATCATTTTAATCCTTAAATTTTATATATCTCATAAATATTTCAGATTTTTTATTAAATTCAAGATTTACACATATAATTAAAAAAAAATTTAAAAAAGAAGATTTATATTAATTTAAAAAAACTGGAACTAGACAACAAAAATATTACAAAAGAAATTTATTTTAAAACAAATCTGTTTTAAAAGGCACATGAAGATATACTTATTACAAAAAAAAAATATTACAACAACACTAGTCTTATTGTACATATGCTCTGAAACCTCCAAAATCTCTAAAATGTTATCCAAACAAACTTTGTGTAACCGAAGATGGAGTATTACGAAACTAATTTTATGGAATAATATGGTATTTTGCTTGTAAATTAATTTTTTAATTATGTATTTCTATTTATAATTTTATATTTTAGTATAAGATTTTATTAATTAATATTATTGTGATATTTTTATATATGTGCTAGTTATTTATAAAAGTTATATGGATTTATATTAATCATGGCAAATATATGGACCATATAGTAAAATACAAATAATTTTGAAGTTGAGTTTGAAGTTTGCTTTTGGAGACAAACACCTTGAAACTTCAAATATAGAGTTTTGCAAACTTTAAAATAGAGAGTATTTTTTTGGAGATGCTCTTAAAGATTTCATTTAGCGGGAGAGTTTTTGAGATTTTCATTACCAGCTCGATGTCACCATTTGGTCTTTGCTCGTCTCAGAGGGCCACTTTAGCTCCATGTAAGCTAATATGGTGGTGCACGTGAATTTCTATGCAGATGTTTTGAGTTTCACTAGTCCGAGAGTGATGGTGAATCCAACCCGTATTTATGATGATGGCAGTGGCGAGTGCTTGAATGGTTTGGGAGGGGTTTATGTCGTTGTGTGGTGTTGAGTACAAGCTCTACTTGTTCCTCGTAAGTATTTGGAATCCTCCTCTATTGGTCTTCTAGCGCTTTATAGATAGTGAAGCTAACTATTCTGGAGACGTCATGGGAAGTTCCAACAATATGGAGAATCTCACTATTTTGTGATCTCCATCAAGGTTTGAAAACGATAATTGATTCCCAAATATTTTAAAATGGACTAATAAAACATACCAGGTTTAATGGGCAGGCAAAGCTAATTTTGTAATAATTTGATTTGGAAAATTTTGTTTAAAACAGATTTGTAACCAGATCTGAATTTTTGATTAATCGAATTAAATAAATATATAATTATTGTGTGACAATCTGTCCCATGGATCCCGACTGACAGTCCTGCAGGACCTCGATCCTGACCCCTTACCATAGGAGGAAATGCCTCCATATCTACCGGTAGGTTATTGATGAGCTTGGCGTTCTTCGAACCCAAAACCTCACCTTTTAACAGTTTTCTCATAGGATAAGCTGTCACCAATTGATCTGTAGTTCAATTGGTGACAGCTTGTCATATGAGAAGGCTGTTAAAGGGTGAGGTTTTGGGTTCGAGGAACGCCAAGCGTATCAATAACCTATTGATGGATGTTTTGATGTTTCTTCCCACGATGAAGGGTTAGGGTTAACCCTGCTGGGCTGTGACAGGTTGTCACATATTATTTTTAAAAGATGACAAACAAAATAGAATGTAGAGAAAATAGATTTTTTGAACCACGTAAATGAAATAGAATTTTGTTTCAAAAGTTATAAATATAGAGGTGGTTTAGAAAATTTAAAAACAGGAAAATGGGGAAGAGATAGAGAAAACGACCTGGCATGAGGGATGAGTTTATGGGAGTGAGTGAGAGCTTTGAAAGGGAAGAGTACAGAGAGTGCAGAAGTTATCAGAGTTTGCAGATTCACTCATTATTTGCCTCTGACTCATCCACCTCTCTCTCTCTCCAAACTTCAAAGAGAATAAAATCATAAAAAGAAAGGTAATTATAAACTTCAAAAGGTCACACAATACACAATGTAATATTCTATAAAAATAATTATGTATACTCTTGTTATTTGTCTATATAGTTTTCAAGTTTTGTACCAGTCAAATGAGCGTGCAAGTCTACGACTACAATGTGTCTTTCTAGCTAAATACTATTTGCTTGATAAAACAATAGTGCTTTAATAAAAACAATTAAAAACAAGAGTGCCCGTATTATTAAAAACAATACTGATTGAAATAATAAAACACTAATGATTTGCTATAAGCTATGTTCTTGTTTTGCAACAATATAAGCTATGTTCTAAAATGCAGAGATAACTCGTTGTATTGATTTCTCCAATGCTATTTTTTTATAAACTGGGAATTCCTATCTTTAGCCTATTGTATGAGTCGGTATATATTAATATTTTGATAATAGCAGGGGAGATGGATCACACAGAAGGAACTGTCTTTCCATAGTGATGATTGTATGGTCTTCTTGCTCCAGGATGATGATTTCGGCTACCAGGAGCATTATTTGGCTGTCTACGCGTGAAACCATGAAGGTGTTTAGATTTATAGTTGCATCCTTCAGTGGAGATTATCTAAGTACCGTTCAGTGGGGGATCAAACAATTCATAGTTCATATTATTTGAGGCGCATAGCCTAGATGGACATGTAGCCTTGTTATAGGCGCGTAGCCTTGTTGGAACTTGGATTAGTGAGCACTTGGCTCTGTAATTGATAGGAGTCATCTGATCAAGAAGGCACATGACTGGACCAGATTGTAGACTAGTCGATACGCTATAGCGAGCATGGAGTATTTCTGATGATAAGTTGGAATTATGGCATAAGCCATTAAGTAAATTGTAGACACACTACAATGAGCATATATCTTGATCTGGTTGATAGTAATCGCAAGGATTTCCCCGTTATAGGCATATCGATGAAAATGGTATTCGATGTGTGAATTCTTTCCTTGGTGGTTGTAGAATTGGTGAGCTCTATAGATGAACGAATTGATCTACCTTCTTCAGAGTTAGGAACACATATTTATGGTAGAAGTCGTGCCCCTCTCTTATAATTTAGAAATATTTATTTTATTCTTAAATAATATAATATTTTCATTTTTCTTAAGGATGTCCATATATATTAGAATACCTTATCTTTTTCTCAGATTTAGGAAGATCAGTTCTTGTCTAAGCAGGTTACCTTAGCTTAAGGAAGATTTTCATTTATCCTTAGTCAAGAGAAATCACTTGACCTGAAAAATAGAATCCAAAACCTAGAGGCTGGAAACAGGAACCAAGATATCAGCGTCCTACTCTAACCTGGAGGTTCTTGCTCTTGAATAAATTATCTCCAACAATCCACATACCTAAAGTAAATGTTTTAAAAATTTGTTCTTGTACTTTTTTCATTAACTAGGTGTTGACAAAAGCAATTCATAGGACCTTAATACGAGCAAACATATGCAATGGTAGAACTAACATTACAAGCAATAATGACTCATTTGTGGCTGCTTAGAAAGCATTCTCAGACACTTTTGATGTCTTCACACTGCCTTCATCATTGATGAAGGTATGATTCTTCCCTTGACAGTTTACCTATGATTGTATTCTCTATAAATTTGTAAGTGCTTTTGGAGATTGGAAGTTTCTTATTTTATTGCACATGAGATTTTTTTTTTGCAGTAATGAAAAACGCACTTGTCACAGACTCACCTTTGTTATGGTGTAATGCTTCCACACACCAGATCTTGAAACAACAACATTTTGAACCTCTTCACTTAAGAACTTTTTCCACATAGTGTATCTACTTCCTTCTCTTCACACGCCTATCACAAGTTTGACAATCTTCATACTTGATGTACTCAGTTTTACCACTAAAACATGCCACAAGTGCACAATAGTGAACTATGGTATTTAGAGATCGAATTCCTTAGAGATCCAAGCTATAATATGAGTCTAAGAGAGAATAGTCAAGATATAGCACAAAGAGTTTGTTTTTGTGGTCTCAGTTGCAATTAATGTAAAGAACATAATGTAAACAAAGTTTGACTTTTGAATAAAAGCGCTAGGAAATGGGCTACTCTCAAGAAAACATCAATCTTAAAATGAACGATAGACAAGAAATATGATTTAAGGCCATTCTTAAACTTAAACAGCACAAATAGTTTTTTCTACTTCCACAGAACTAAAGCATATGATATAGAATCCTAAAGACTAACTTTCGTTAAATTCAAAATCCTAAACATGCAATAACATGTTTTTTTTTTTCACAAGTTCCCTAACAACAACTTTCATTTGTTATGAATACTTGCTCATCTGGATTAGTTTCATGAGTTTAAACATTCACTTTTGGTTCATTAAACATTCTAGAGATCATGAAGTAGGTGTGCAATTCAATTCAAGAAATAACATTTATCTAGATGAAGTCTCAAATGATTTATTCCATATCTAACATATTGGTTTTAACGATTCGTGGAATCCTTTGATTCACCCTGACCTAACTGATGGATTATTCATACTTGGAATGAAGAACACATGAAATAACTGAATTATTCATTGATAAAAAGAAATTTAAAAAAAAATCAGAAAAGCTTCTCTAAGAAGAGTATATATTTCATCTCCATGATGCTTACAATCTCAGAAGAAAAAGAAATCCAATCTAAAAGTACTGTAGTCTCAAAAATTGCTACACTGTAAAAAAAAATATAGGGTTGAATACGCCTGGCACGAATCTTTTGGCTAAACCAGACCAAAAATAAAAGAAAACCGAAATTTTCCAATTTTTCGCGTGCAGACTAGACCCAAGATTGAAAAGATCGATCAAGGTCAATGAAGTTTGACTGATCTTTTACTAATCGACCAACTTCTCTTTTTTCTTCAATCTTTTTCCTATTCTTGGATGTGCTCTTATAGCACTATATTGACCAGTCTAAATGGGAGATTGGCGGATCTTGCCTCTAAAACGCCAAATTCATCTTGTTTTGCTATGATCTTTACTTTATGTGCCCAAAACTGCTTCCAAAACCATTCCAACCTGAAAAAAAAACTACAAACAGCAAGAAGACTCGAAAAACATGTGAAACCCAAAATTATAATGTGTTAAAACGTAAAACATCAACATTTCCAGACTTAGTCTTTTCCTTATCTTCAAGAAAACTACTATGAGCTGAGAAAAATATTGAAAACAGAGATCTCGCAAACTCAAAAAAAAAACTGTACCAATAACCATGACTTGCAGACCACATATATTAAGAACAAGAGATGCACATACTAACCATAGCATAACCATTTTCTTTCCAACCCATTTCTATACTTATAGTACCAAGACCAAAGAAAATCTCAATTTCCAGACAATCAACTTTCTACATTCATTACTGATGGTGTGGGGTTCTCAAGACAAGTGCTACTTGGGGTAGACAATGCTTGAAATGATGGAGGCTAGTTTGATGGGAGAACTAAACGTGTTTAGGGGCTACCAAATTTTCGTAAAAAAAGCAAAATATTATGCAAAATAGCAAAAGAGAATGAGCTCATTTATATCCACAACCTCTAACCACTCTCTTCATTTGATGTTTCTTCAACTTCCTTTGGTATTCTTCCTTCCAGGGCTTCTTAGTGATGAGAGATACAACTTTCTTTCTGGTATCACTCTTCAGAAGATGTTTTTTTTTTCACTTTTTTCTGTGGTGGAGACTGAACTTATGCTTTATCAATACAACTTGATCTCCAGATTTTTGAAACTTTGTCCATTCCTACTGATTTTGTCACCTTTTCCATGTTTCTGTTACTTTGTTGAAACAATGAGAATAGAGTGATCAGAAGAAGGCGGCATCAGTCATTTTCTCTTCGATGTCTTTGTATATTTATGCACATTAGACAATAAAAAACAAAAATACATGGAGTCTGAAAGAGGTTGAGCCTCAAGATGGGGTAGTATACAAAAATGAGCTAGCCATTCAGAAACATCAAATGTGATAAAAGGTTAAAGAAGTATTGAATGTGATATGTTTTCCGAATATAGCACTTATACAAGAATATTTAAGTCAAATTAGAGTCAAATAAAGTAGGGTCAATTATCCTTCCATATAAACCTCAAAATCCTGAAATATTCTTGTGAAGGAGAATGGTCCAAAGATAGATGTTCCTAGCTCATCTGCTCACTCAGAGTTCTGTAATAAAGAGTTTAATAATCATTGCAAAGTCTCATCATACTCCTAGAGCATGAAGATCTCAAAGAGAAGCTGCTGGCCAAGGAGATCTCCCAAGAAACACAGCTATACCCGGGGGAGACAACGATTGCAACTTAAGCCAAGATGATCAAGATGAGCAAGAGAACCAGGAAACGTGTACTAAGTTGGTTCAAGATACATTGCAGCTCAAGGCACCACCAGCTAAATTCTTGCCAGTTCGTCAAGGATTCAAGCTACAGTCCTTTTCATCATTTTCAAGTATGGTTGATCGGACCAAGGTGACTTTTAAACAAGGTTTTTATAGCCAAGTTTATTCTTTCTTTTGCAGGATTTCCTTTTCTTATTTTGAACTTTAGTTTTTCCTTTTTTTTGTTGAAGTAATTTTTAAAAATGGGCACAACTCTAGACCGTGTAATAGCTATGCTTGTTGTTTTGGTTATGTCATTTTCTTAGAGCCTAGAAGGTAACATTTGCAGGACTATTAATAAAGTCCTATATGAAGTCTTTGTAGTCACCATTTTTACCTAATTGATATGCTGTTTGCCCCCACCCATAGCAAAGTGCAGCCGCCGAGTTCTTCTTGTGTGTGATTCTTTGAGTACTTGGTTTCCAGACGTATCAGAAAGATCTTCATCCCTTGTGTGGCGTCTCTCAATCCATCTTGTTACGTGTTCATTCATCTCGCTTGACCATCTCCGGATATAACCAGATCCTGATGCACTTGGATGATCAAGAGAAAACCTCTTTCATGACATCCAGGGAGATCTATTGCTACAAGGTTATGCCCTTCGGATTGAAGAACGCCGGATCCACCTATTAGAGATTGGTGAATATGATGTTTCCCGAGAAAATAGGCTAGACCATTGAAGTCTCATAGACCACATACTCTCCAAATCCTTGGAAGGAGAAGAAATTATAGTGCATATACATCAAGCATTCTCTACGTTGAGGAAATACATCATGAAGCTCAACCTTGCCAAGTTCTCATTTGGGGTTAGTTCTGGGAAATTCCTAGGCTACAGTCACCCACAATGGAATCAAGGCCAACCCAAAACAAATAAGAGCCATCCAGCGATTCCTTCACCAAGGAACTCAAAGGATGTACAAAAGTTGATAGGAAGAATGGCAACTCTGAGCCGATTCATTTCCAGGTTGTCAGACAGGTATCACACTTTCTTCGAGGAACTGAAGTATCCCAAAGATTTCAAATAGGACGAAGGATGTGAAAGCGCTCTCATCAAGCTGAAAGAATACCTTACCACGCATCTTCTACTATCGAAATCCCAGGATGGAGAAATATTATTGCTCTACATGACAATATCACATCATTCAGTGAGTGCCATTTTTGTGCGAGAAGAGGAGAGAAAGCAGCTCCCAGTATACTATGTCAGCAAGTCACCCCTTGATGCAGAAATGTGTTATGGTCATCTTGACAAGTTAGCTTTAGCTCTGGCCGTGGCAGCCAGGAGATTACGTCCCTACTTACAGGCTCATCAGATCGTGATGGTGACATCCCTTTCAATCAAATATGTGCTTCATAATCCAGAAGTATCCGGCTGACTGGAAAAATGGATGGTAGAGCTCAGAGATTACAATGTGATATTCAGACCAGCTGCAATCATCAAATCACAAGTACTTATAGACTTCGTAGCTGAATTCTCTCCAACAATGTTCCCCGCTCTAAAACATGGAATTAGTATCCGCAAAGATGATACTCAAATGTGTAATGGGTCATGTACGTATATGGGTCTAGCAATATAAGAGGGGCATGAGTAGGCATTGTACTCACCTCCCCAGTAGAAGATATGACATCGAGAGCAGTAAAATGCAACTTCAAAAAAAAACTAATAATGAGAGTGAGTACAAGCCCTTATCGCAGGACTTACCCCCGCTAAGTGTTGGGCTCAAAAACAGTTATAGGTCAAAAACGGTTATCTCAAAAACACAGACTAAGGTCATCACTTCTAGAAGTAACTTATCAAAAAGTAGTTTGGAAAGAACAAAAGCACTTCGAACTTTGGTCGTCATATGGCGACCTACACTCACAAAGCATGGGTCGCCATATGGTGACCCGCACCACAAAAGCATGGGTTGCCATATGGTGATCCGCAGTCGAAAAGTACGGGTCGCCATATGGCGACCTGCACCCGCAAAGTATGGGTCTCCATATGGAAACCCGTACTCGTTAAGCACGGGTTGCCATATAGCGATCCGCGCTCACAAAGCATGGGTTGCCATATGCCGACTAGCACTCGTAAAGCACATAGTCACCATATGGCGACCCATACTCGCAAAGCACGGGTCACCATATGGCGACCCACACCCGCAAATCATGGGTCACCATATGGCGACCCGCACTTGTAGAGCACAAGTCACCATATGGCGACCTGCACATGCAGAGCACAAGTCACCATATGGCGACCTGCACTCGCAAGGTACTGGTCGCCATATGGCGACCTGCGCACTAAGACTACAGGTCGCCATATGGTGACCTGAACCCATACAATCCGGGTCGCCATATGGCGACCTGGGTTTAGGTGGCGACCTAGGATCTCTGAGTCCGGGTTGCCATATGGCGACATGAACACAAACAATCTGGGTCACCATTGTTGACGAATTTTGTCTACTTCATTCTCGCTGAAACTCTGTAACTCTATCATTACCAATCAATAAAACGTCTTAGTGCAATTTACTTTTGATATTTTGTTATCTCTCTTTTGCTTCGTGTTTTTACGCAGATAATCCAAGACCTCTGAGAAATTTGAAACTTTTAGACTTCCCTTAAGATCACAAAATCGACAGTGTGAATTTTGGTTCCCACTGTTTGGCGCTAGAAGGAGGAGGGGGTCGGATTCTCTAACTCTAAAAACCACTGAACTGATAAGAAAGAGATATGCCTTATCCAACAAGCAGTAACGTCATCTCCTTCAAGGAAAGGGCAACAGCCGATCAGGTCAAACCCCGTAACGACCTCCTTGTTGTTGAGTTGACGGTTCAGAATATCTATGTCGCTTGAATATTAGTCGACACTGGAAGCTCGGCTGATATCATCTTCAAACGTACTCTTGAGAGGATGGAAATAGATTTATCCAGAATCACGGAAGACTCAAGTCCGCTATTAGGAATCTCTGTGGAAGAGACTATGACTCTCGAGACAATCAACCTCACGGTCTGGCCCGGGAGTATACCAACAACCTTGGAGTTTCTGGTCGTTGACAGACCCTCGTCGTATAACGCGATCGTAGGAACTCCATGGATAAATTTGATGCATGCGGTTCCATCAACCTACCATCTATGTCTCAAGTTTCCAACACTACACGAAATCGAGAAAATCTGGGGGAATCGAAAAATCTAGCAAGTCTATTTTACCGCAGAACTAAAATGAAAAGGCTCGTCATCATAGACTCCTTCCAACAAGAAAGGAAGTCGTCCATTGACGACAATTCCTTAGGACCAAACAAAACATAAATTTTTTGGCACTCGCGAGTAGCCAAGGCACTTGAGGGAAAACGCGAACCAACCTGTGAATCCGTGGTCTCAGTATGCCTCGACGAAGCATTCCCAGACCGCTGCGTTGAAATTGGCACTAATCTTCGCAAGCCCTTAAAAACGGAGCTTATTGCATGTCTAAAAAAAAACTTACACACGTTCGTGTGGGCTGCGGAAAACATGCCAGGGATTGACATCAACATTACATGTCACAAACATAATGTCGATCCAACTTTCAAACCAATCAAACAAAAAAAGACGAAAGTTGGGTCCTGAACGGGCTTCAGCAGTTAACGACAAGGTCGAAAAACTCTTTAAAGTCAGATCCATAAAAGAGGTAAGGTATCCTGACTGGCTCGCCAACCCAGTCGTCGCCAAAAAGAAAAACGTAAAATGGTGAGTCTACGTTGATTTCACCAATCTCAATAAAACGTGCCCAAAGGATAGTTTTCCACTGCCTCACATCAATCGACTGGTCTAAGCAACGACAGGAAACAAATTGTTGTGTTTCATGGATGCTTTATCTGGGTACAATCAGATCATGATGAATCCCGATGATCAGGATAAAACTGCATTCAACCGACCGCAGAACTTACTATTACAAAGTAATACCATTTGTCCTTAAGAACGCTGGTGCAACCTATCAGCGGTTGGTTAAGCGAATGTTCTCCGAACAACTCGGAAAAACTATGGAGGTGTACATCGACAACATGCTCATAAATCTCTTGAGGAACAAGACCATGTCAACCATCTCCAAGAATGCTTCGGGAGGTTAAACCTACATAACATGAAACTGAACCCCGCAAAGTGCAGGTTCACAGTAGCATCGGGAGAATTTCTAGTATACCTCGTAACCTTTCGAGGGATTGAGGCAAATCCAAAGCAGATCACCGCGTTGATCGGTATGGCATCCCCAAGAACAAAACAAGAGGTGCAGAGGTTAACGGGTAGAGTCGCATCACTCAATCGTTTTATCTCGCGGTCAACCGATAAATGCTTACCTTTCTACGACACCTTGAAGGGAATAAAAATTTTGAGCAGGCCGAAGAGTGCGAGAAAGCTTTCCAACAGTTGAAGCACTACCTTGCCACTTCCCCAGTGCTCGCAAAACCCATAGAAGGAGAGTCCCTTTTTCTGTATATCGCAGTATCCATAACAGCCGTAAGCGGAGTCCTCATCCGAGAAGAGCGAGGCGAACAAAATCTCATCTTCTACATAAGTAAAACCCTGCTGGATGCAGAGGCGCACTACCCGCTAATGAAAAAACAGGATCTTGCGGTCGTAATGTCAGCCCGAAAACTGAGGTCTTATTTCCAATCTCATACGATTGTGGTACTCACATCATTTCCTCTTCGAACGATCTTGCATAGTCCCAGTCAATCTCGAAGACTAGCAAAGTGGACAGTCGAGCTAAACGAATACGATATCGAGTATCGAGCGAAAGCTTGCGCAAAATCGCAAGTTCTCGCTGACTTCTTGGTAGAACTTCCCACAGGGTGCACAACGAACCAAGAGACGGATTCTACCCGGATACTCCATGTTGATGGGTCGTCATCCAAATATGGCTCCGAGATCAGAATCCGGCTGACTTCCCCGACAAGGGAGGTACTGGAACAATCATTTCGATTGATTTTCCCAGCTTCCAACAACGAAGCCGAGTATGAAGCCCTCATTGCTGGATTACGACTGGCTCTCAGTCTGAAAATACGCAACATCCACGCGTATTGGGACTCACAGCTGGTAGCAAATTAGTACAGCGGAGAATACGAGGCAGGAGATGAAAGAATGGACGCCTACTTAAACGTTGTTTGGGACTTAACCCAAAGCTTCGATCAATTCGCTTTGACACGGATCCCTCGCGCGGAGATCGTCCAGGCAGATGCCCTAGCCGCACTAGTGTCCAGCTCTAATCCAGGTCTAAGTAGGGTAATCCCCGTGGAATTCATAGAGCACCCTAGCATCGGACCACCAATCATCATAAACATAATCGACCCACATGACGATGACGCAGATGAAATCGATACCCAACCAGAAAAGGAACACGAACAAATCAAATACGGGTTCAACAAACCATGGATGCAGACTATCCTAGCATACATCGCAGACGGAACACTCCTGGCAGAGAAATGGGCGGCCCAAAAAATTAAGGATCTGTCCGCGCGATACGTATTGGTAGAAGGAAAACTCTACAAATGGAGATTCTCCAGACCCCTTATGACCTGCGTAGAAGGAGAGAAGGCGCAAGGGATAATGGAAGAAATTCACTTTGGATCATGCGGAAACCACTCTGGCAGAAGATCCCTCGCAATCAAAATTAAGCGCCAATGCTACTATTGGCAAACAATGATCAAGGACTGAGAGAATTTTGTACAAAAATACGAAAAATGTCAGAGACACACTCCCACTATCCATCAACCATCTGAGGTCCTCTCATCAATTTTGGCACCGTACCCATTCATGTGATGGTCCACGGACATCGTCGATCCCATACGAAATTATAACAGACAACATATCGCAATTCATCTCGACTAGATTCGAAGCCTTCTGTGAAAAGTGGAAAATATGTTTGACTAAATCAACTCCCAGATACCCACAATGCAACGGACAAGCGGACACTATTAACAAGACGATCCTTGATGGACTCAAAAAATGCCTAGACGCCAAGAAGGGTAAATGGACCGAGGAACTAGAAGGGGTCTTATGGTCAAATCGGAAAACTCCTAGACGAGCAACAAGAGAAACCCCATTCGCCCTCGTTTACGGAGCAGAATGCGTGGTACCGGGGGAATTCAAATTTCCCAGAGTAAGCAGAAGGCTACTTCTAGAGCGAAAAGAGTTGAACAACTTAATGTTGCTTGACGACCTCGACCTAATAAACGAACGTCGGGATCAGGCACTCATACGAATTCAAAACTACAAACAAGCTGCTGCAAGGTACTACAATTCAAACGTGCACAGCCATAGGTTCAAAGAAGGAGACCTAGTCCTACGAAAATTCTTCCAAAACACTGTTGAGTGAAACGCAGAAAAACTCGGAGCAAACTGGGAAGGACCCTACAAAATCACAAAAGTAGTGCGACCGGGCGCTTACGAAATCACTAACATGCAGGACGTCAAGGTTCCTAGAACCTGGAATGCGGTGCATCTAAAAAAAAATACTATCACTAAGCATTCGCTTAAAGCCGAACTACGACATGACTTGATCCACAGCAAGGGCTACGTAGGGAACTCGTTGCAAGATGAGTTCAGCTGTCTCCTTCTCTAAAAAAAGGGGGGAGTGAGTACGTATATGTATACTCATATAATCCCAAAAAGTTAAAAATATATGCTTATGTACTCGATATTTTCGAAAAGTTTTTCTAAAAGAAAATTCTTCTTTCATCAAAAGTCAAATCTCGTAATCAAACACTCGACTTGGTGAGACGTCGCCAGGGCACGAGGAACTCTTTTTCATAAAAAAACAGTCCGCCAGCGACAATAAAACATGCACACCCTCTCAAATACTTGTCTTTCGCGAAAGCTCAAAAATGGTAATATCTACCAATAAGTTTGTTGCTGATCACAACGAACTCTCAACGTCCTAAACAGACTAAGTTATCTCACAAGGATGACTCTCATACATCCGACACAAGGATAATAGCGCTATAAAAAATCCAGAATTTTGGTCAGCACTTTTGGGAGACTTAAAAATTATCCTCAAAGAGATGCTCGATTTCGACCATACAAGTCGTATAAGCCGAGAACATATCGCAGACTTTAAAGTGGTACGAAATCAGATTGAAATCGCAACACGCAAAACGAAAGCTGATTGGTCATCGCACAGCCTTAACCGAGAGTAAACCTAGGTCACCCTAAACCCAGCACACTGGTCTCTAACGTCTCTAGGCATGAATATCAAAAGATACGAGATCCTGAAAGCATGTTTCTTCGTTCACATCTAAACGCTCACAGAACTTTTTTGCACATCTTGAACGAGCAACAAGTAGAACGATCTACAAAAAAGAATTAGATTGTGAGATGAAAACTCATAATCTTCCCTCTACACGCAACAACTGGACACACTCTTAAATCTCAAATCCAAAACAAGGCCACGCTTGGCCGATCCAAACATAAACGAAAAACATAAAAATGACAAAAGTCTCAGACAAGACTGCAACCTCACTCACCATCAATTCCTGTAACCTCACCTTCGACCATCAGCTCGTCCGAGCTTAGGGCCGCGCCTTCGACGACCACGGAATCCTGCCCTCCTATATCGCCCAAGCACAACGAAAGGAGGAACTTGGATCTCAGACTGCCAAGGATCATGTCGAAATCATCCTCAGCAACCCTCAACTCTTCTTTGCGCACCAAAAGTCGGGCTTCCTCGGCTCGTGGATATAAACTAACCTCAAAAAAGTTCTTGGGAAAGTACCCTTAGTCGTGATTCCGATTAAAACACGCTACTCACCTGTAAAATCATCTCCGAGACTTTGCAGGCTGGAGGGATAACTGTTGGGGTCAAAAATGGTTATCTCGAAAACACTGACTAAGGTTACCACTTCTAAAAGTAACTTATCAAAAAATTAGTTTGAAAAGAATAAAAGCACTTCAAACCTAGGTCGTCATATGGCGACCTACAGTCGCACAGCACGGGTCACCATATGGTGACCCCCCCCCATAAAAGCATGTGTCACCATATGGTGACACACACTGGCAAAGCACGGGTCACCATATGGCGACCAGCACCTGAAAGCATGGGTCGCCATATGGCGACCCACACTCGTAAAGCATGGGTCGCCATATGGCGACCCACACTCACAAAGCAAGGATAGCCATATGGCGACCCACACCCACAAAGCATGGGTTGCCATATGGTGACCCACTCTCGTAAAGCATGGATTGCCATATGGCGACCCGCACTCGCAAAGAACGGGTCACCATATGGTGACCCGCACCCGCAAAGCATGGGTCGATATATGGTGACCAGCACCCGCAACGCATGGGTCACCATATGGCTACCCGCACACACAGAGCACGGGTCGCCATATGGTGACCAACACTCGCACGGGTCACCATATGGAGAACAATGCACTAAGACTACGGGGCGCCATATGGCAACCTGAACCCGTACAATTCGGGTTGTCATATGGCAACCTAAACCCATACGGTCTGGGTTTCCATATGGCGACCTAGGCTCTCTGAGTCCGGGTCGCCATATGGCGACCTAGGCTCTACGATTGCGAGTCGCCATACGGTGACCTGAACTCGTACAATCCTGGTCGCCATATGGCGACCTAGGCTCTCTGAGTCTGGGTCGCCATATGGTGACCTTACCCTTCAAAGACGGGTCCCTATATGGAGACCTCAGCTCTCCAGGCCTGGATTGCCATATGGCGTTATGTGTCTCTTTTTTTATTCCTTTTCGAGTCGCGATCAAAATTCTTTTCATTTCGTCTCAATCAGAGTTATCGTTGGAACTTTACGATAAAAACCGTGAAGACTCATTTTTCGTATAAGTTCAAATCGATCATATAAAAAGGCAACGGTTGGCTTAACACCAAAGTTGCCTAAGCTATACGAGAAGTTTCAACCCATGCTTAAAATCAATGTCGTATCAAAGAGTCTTTCGGAGAAATTGGAAAAATACTCAAATTCAGAAAAACGGTCCAAGTGGCCTAAAACGCGACTAAAGGCCCGCTTATATTTTCATATGAAACCAAGCCTAGTGGTGTTACGATGGTCTATCTTTATTCACATAAAGATAAATATCAAAAAAATGAGAAGGTAAATGTATAGTTTCTGAAGATAACCATGAAGATCGAGAGAAAAAGGAATATTTCCGGAAATGAGATAAACTTGACTCAAGGCAAAAAAAAGGAAGAGACGAACCGCCTCAAGAGGCATATATAAAGAGAGCTAAGGCTGAAGGCGAAGGGATCAGAAGATTAGGTCTAAAAACTACTGTTAGCTTTAGGAGAACTTAGAATTTAGGTGGCTAGACTAGCAAGTTTGATACTTATAACGTTTTTGTACTTTGTTCTTTTGTTCTCCATTGCTGAGAATTTTGTCTACTTCATTCTCGCTGAAACTCTATAACTCTATCAATATCAATCAATAAAACGCCTTAGTGCAATTTACTTTCGATATTATGTTATCTCTCTCTTATTTGTTTTGTGTGTTTACGCAAATAATCCGGGACCTCTGGGAAAGTCGAAACTTTTAGACTTCCGCTAAGATCTCAAAATCGACAATATGAAATTTGGTTCCCACAGTCAGCATATGGGAGCATAAAATACCAGGTCTTCAGTGATTCTCAACTGATCGTCAATGAAACCCAGAGAGAATATCAAGTCAAAGACGCCAGCAAGCCTAAATATTTGGCTATTGCCAAGCACCTGATCAACGAGTACTAGAATTGTAAGCTCACTCAGATCCCTATAAAAACAGAGTTCCCAGGCCGACACCTTGGCCACCTCGGGTCTGTCCTAGAGACCAAGAGCCATATGAGTATCCCCTTGCTTTTACTCCAGTGGTCGGCAACGGAGGAGAAAACTAAGCTAGCAGAAACCTCGAATATCAAAGGAGAACTAAAATGTATGACTCACATCATCAAATATCTGGAAGAAAATATTCTGTCCAAAAACTATAACAAAAGCAGAAGAACCGAAAACCAGGAGGCTAGGGACAATCTCTCCCGTGGAAGACTGTTTATGGGATCATTCTCGGCCCCTCCTTGCGATGTATCAAGTTAGGGAAGGCCAAGCAGATATTAGAAGAACTACATGAGGGAGAATGTGGCTCCGACTCTAGTGGTTGTATTTTAGTACTCTGGCCCATGAGAGTCAGATACTATTGGCCCATGATAGCCGCACACGCGATATGACAAGCGAAGCATTGTGACGAATGTCCAAAACATGCCCAAGTCTCCAAGCTTCCTCCAGAAAATCTGAACCACATAAGCTTTCCCTGCCCTTTCAGAAAATGGGGCATGGATATAGTAAGAAAACTGACAATGGCACCGGGCCAAAAGATTTTCCTGTTGGATCAAAATTAGTCACGACCAAATCAGCGGCTAAAATCATTCGATAAAAAGTAACTTAAACAAATATTATCCAGAAATATCGAAGAAAATACACTGCATAAACCAAACCTATTTAAATAAAGATATGAGAACAAAACTTCTTATATTTCATCATGGACAAGGAATGAAAAATTTCTATCCAAACATGAAGTGATCGAAAAATGTTCTTACGAAAGGTTTTTTCTAGAAATGACGAGTTTTACGAAACAACGTTCTGAAAAACAAAATCCAGAAAGTTTTTGCGGAAAACCTCATAGGAAGATCTATGAGAAAATCTTCCCAAAACATCTTTTGGGAAATGTTTACAGAAAAACTGCATAAAACAAACTAAATAGTTCTGACAGTCTACAAAGCAATCAACAGAGAGAATGCGAACAAAAGAAAGGAATCAACACACACCTTCCTCACTCTACGGCCTCACCACACTCAGTCAGCCGTGCTACACTCGAGCCTTGCCATACTCAGCCTCGCCTCACTCAGCCTCGCAACACTCAGCCTCACCACAATCAAGCCTTGCCACACTCGGTCAGCCTCGCCACACTTGGTCAGCCTCGTAAAACTTGAGCCTCGCCCGATAGTGCATCACGTCGCCATACTCACTCTCTCCTCATACTCGCCACACTCGTCCCTACCTCGCAACACTCCCTCTCCCGCACCTCCACGTCTCCACACAGATCCTTCATTGCTCAATGAGACTCACGTTATGTTCTCCTTGAAATCTCATTCAAGATGTATTTCATTTCGTCTCAATCAAAGTTTCGATTGAGTTTTTACGAATAAAACAAGTAAGACGTATTTTCTCACAAAATTCTGAGTCAATCATCAATATGCTGCTGTTTAACTTAACACCATTGTATCCTCAACTAAATGAATTGATTTCCATCAGTTCATAGGACCAACAATATTAAAAACGTATGAAAGACAAATCAACGATTTTTCATAGAAAACTGTAAAAAGTGTAAATTGTCAAGTGGTCTAAAACGGCCTAAAACACGATAAAAGTCAATTTATGATTTAAGATGATAATAATAGGCACAGATGCAGTGACGGTTTAATTTGACTTGGATAAAGAAAAATGGAAGAACATGATAAATTTGAAGTTTCCAAGATAAACATGGACTTCGAGAAGATAAGGCAAGATCTCTGCAAAAAGATAAACTCAAATCGCGAAAAGATAAGGAAAGATGGCTGACTCTAGAGGCATATATAAGCACATCCGAGGCAGAGAAGAAGGGGGGTGATTTTAGGCTCTTAGAATCTTTGCACTTAGAAGAAGGGGATTATTTTAGGCTCGACATACTTCGTTTCTATGACTTGCACTCGATTACTAGACAAACTCGCACAGGCAATTCGGTCTCTCGTTCCACTCTTTTTAATTGAACTATGTTCGGTTTGATCCTCGAATGGGGTATGTAGACAGCCTTTCATAAGGTTGAGTCCAAAATCAACAAAACCTTTTTTGTATCTCTTTTCATCTTTTGTTATAGAGTTGCGACTCAACTAGGTTTAAGGCTTTAGGTGACTAGAACTATAATAAATCTATGGTAGCTCTTGCTACCGAAGCTTTTACAATATGTTGTAACAATCACTATGCTCTTAAGTAAATTCAAAATAAAACTCTACCTTTTCTTAATTTGTTTTGTTATTTTCCTATATTTTCCACGTTTATTTGATCTCTTGTCGTTGGCCCTTGCAGAGAATCAGGATCCTCAAGAAAAATTGAGAATATCTATTTTTCTCTGCTAACAAATTTGATAGTACGAATTTTGGTTCTCACACTTCCTCTTGTTCGTAACTAACTACTTCTCAAAATGGATGTAAGCACAAGCCTTAAGCAAGATAACATATACGCAAGTCAGGAGATTCATGTGCGTCAACAACATATCAATGTTCAGTGTCCCATAAGAGATCGTCACTGAAAATGGATGACAATTCACAAGTCTCAACTTCAAGGAGTTTTGCAAAAATTGGGGCATCAAACTAACCTTCACCACACCAAGACATCCTCAGTCCAACGTACATGTAAAATCTACCAACAAAATGGTGATCAGCATCCTGAAAATGCGTTTAGAAAATGCCCAAAGAATATGGGTAGAGGAATTGCCAAGAGTCCTATAGGAACCAAACAACGACTAAAGTAGCTACTTGGGAACACCATATTCCATGGTTTATGGAATGGAAGCATAACTGCCAACTAAAGTACACATAACAATGGTCGTCTCCGAGCCTTTCTCTTATTAGGAAAACAAAGAGTTAATGACTCTAGACCTCGATCTACTAGACAAAAAGAGGATATTACTTTTGCTTATTAGCAAGACTGATTAGTATGTCTACACATAAGTGTAGACTTACCAGCCAGTCTACTTTTCAACGCACATGTTATTTTTGCAATTGACCAAAATATTTTTTTAGTAAAGAAGACTTCCATAGAAGTTTGCGTCTTAGCCTTTGAAAACAAAAAAAAAGTATGTAGACTTACTAAGAAGTCTACATAAAAGAGGTTAGTTTCTGCATTTGACCGAATTTTAGAGGTTAGTTTCTGCATTTGACCGAATTTTAAGCAATTTTTGACTTTTCATCGTAGACTTCATCGGAAGTCTACATTTTGCAGACTGCTCGGGAAGTCTACAAAAGGTTTGTTTTGCATTTGACCAAAACTTTAACTTCGTTGAAAAGTTTAGTTTTGTATTTGACAAAAATATTTCAAAGTTGACCAAAAAATATTTCAGTCTACAAATCTCAGGAAAAAAAGGAAACTGCATACGAAGTCTACTATTTATTTTGGTCAAATGCAAAACTAACCTGCCAGAGTTGGGAGTAGACTTCATACGAAGTCTGCACATGTGTAGACGTATATGTCCATCTTCGTATAGAAAGTCAAACTTGGTCAATTAAAAAAAGTAACATGTTCTAAAAAATAAATAAAAAATACAGACGTTCATGTCATTCTACTTTTGAAAGTTAAATCGTGGTTGAGTTCTGGTCAATTGAAAAAACTAACATTTTTGTGAAGCAGACTGAAAAGTAAGTCTACACATATAAAATCATAACTTTTTTTTTAATACAGATAATAACCCGTAGATTTTTCAATTGCAAAAACCAACCCAAACCGCATACCTACTTGTAAGTCTACAAACGGAGACTGAAAAGGAAGTCTACAAACGGAGACTGAAAAGGAAGTCTACCAATATTTGTAGACTGAATGTGCAGTCTATGGAGAAAAAATCTATAAAATGTGGATTTGACAATGTGTGTTAGTTAATCCTTATGGTGTTGAACTATTGTGAATAAATAATCTCTTATAGTTATGAAACTATCAGCATTTTGGTTTGACTATGTAGTTAGCTAATAAGAGTAGACGTCTTTGTCAATCTCCTTTTACAATATTATGAAAAATCAGTTATCTAATTTGGTAAAATGTATTCTTTTTGCAGATAATGGTTCAGTTACCATTTGTCTATGGAGAATGGGTGCAGAAAGGCTCTTTGTGGGAGTTTGTGGTTGATAATCGGAAAAAAGAGAGAATGTTTCTTGTGCACAAGAATATTATGAGTTTGACAAGAAAACTGAGATGGTGGAGCTGACATATTCCTTACCAGACGTAATTTTATAGCAAAAGGGATTTGAATACGCCACTTATGTCTAATGTATTGTTTTATGTGTTGAACTTATGTTGAATTTGTGGGTATTTGGTCAATGTTGAACTTATGTCTTATATCTTATCGGTTTAACTTATTGTTGCTTTGAATTTGTAGGTCTTTTTAGTCAGGATTATTACTCTGTTGCGCAGACTTATGTTTTAATCTACGAAAATGAGACTAATATGTTAGTCTCCGTAATATTTGTTGATTTTATGCTACAAAATGTAGAACAAAACTGAAAATTCTTATATAAAAGAAGGATGATCCATGATTTTCTAGTAGCAGGCTTCTGTAGAAATCTTCTGTAAAAGAAGACTAATATTTAAGTTTGATGCAAGCAAAATATAATTATTTTGTTACAAACAAAAGTCTGATACTCAGTCTGGTACTCAATATGTAAAAGAAGACTAATATTATTACATCAGTTTAATACATCAATCTGCTACTCACAGCACAATACATAAATTTGTTCATGAAAGTCACTGAAAAAACTTCATACTTTCTTCTATGCCTTTTATGATGGTCTTGTCAAATATCTATGTCGCTATTGTAAGAAGTCTGCAAATAAAAAAATAGTCTGCAAAATAAGTCATCAAACTTTTATAAAGTCTGCTTAAAAGCCAGAGATAATAGACTTCACTTGAAGTCTACTAATCTTGAGTTTTAAGTAGACTTCATTTGAATTCTACTCTATCAGAATTTTTTTTAATCTGAAAATATATACATTAAAATCAAAATATTTAAATTTTACATTTTTGGAAAGAGGAGATAACAACAATGGAAAAATACCTGTAAAATAAGATAAAACTATTAAAAAAATAAGACAAAAATTGTAATTATGTTAAATTTATGACACTGTAGACTTTTTGTCAGTCTACACCGATAAAGTGTGAGTGTAGACTTGTTTGTCAGTCTGCACATATTTTTATTTTCCTAATTTTTTTATTGTTTTAGTAATTTATATATGATACACTACATTTCTTTCTTTATGTTTTATAATTATAATATATGATTTCAATTCTTTATTCATAAAAAATCAATTTAATTTAAAATAATTATTTTTTATAAACATATAAATACACTTTTAAAATTTATAGATCTAAAACTTTCATTTTTAGAGGAGAAGATGAAAACCATAAATGATACCTACAAAACAAGGTAATATTGTGAGAAAGACATAACATAAAAGTACACATATAAAATCTATAGATCTAAAACTTATATTTTTAAAGAAAAACAAGAAAACCATGAATCATAATACCTAAAATAGCAAGATAATATTGTGGGAAACATGAGAGAGTTTTGGAAGGAACGAGAGAGTTTTAAAGAGAATGGAGAGAGTTTTAGAGACAAATGAGAGAGTTTTAAGAACTTGTAGAACCATTTTAGAGAGAGATTGTGTAAATTTTATTTATATAGGGGGAGAAAAAAATTATAATTAGGTTAAATTTATGATAATGCAGACTTCTTTGTCAGTCTACACCGATAAAGTTCGGTTTAAACTAAGTTGGTTAAATCCGGTTAGGTTAAATTCGGTGAGTGTAGAATTCTTTGTCAGTCGGCACTGACAGTATTTAGTTTAAATTGATCTGGTTAAATTAAGTTGGTTAAATCCAGTTAGGTTAAATTCGGTGAGTGTAGACTTCTTTGTCAGTCTGCACATATTTTTATTTTCCTAATTCTTTTATTGTTTTAGTAATTTATATATGATATACTATATTTCTTTCTTTATTTTTATAGTTATAATATATGATTTCACATTTTTATATATAAAAAACTCAATTCATTTAAAATAATTATTTCTTTGTAAAAATATAAATACATTGTTAAAATCTATAGATCTAAAACTTACATTTTTAGAGGAAAAGATGAAAACCATGAATGATACCTATAAAACAAGGTAATATTGTGAAAAAGATATAATATAAAAGTACATATATAACATCTATAGATCTATAACTTATATTTTTAAAGAAGAAGATAAGAACCATGAATCATAACACCTAAAATAGCAAGATAATATTGTGAGAGACATGAGAGAGTTTTGGAAAGAATGAGAGAGTTTTACAGAGAAGGGAGAGAGTTTTACAGAGAAGGGAGAGAGTTTTAGAGAGAAGTGAGAGATTTATAAAAACTTGTGTAGCCATTTTAGAGAGATTATGTAAATTTCCTTTATATAGGGGGAGACAAAAATTGTAATTATGTTAAATTTATGACACTGCAGACTTCTTTGTCAGTCTACACCAATAAAGTTTGGTGAGTGTAAACTTCTTTGTCAGTCTGCATTGATAGTGTTTGGTTTAAATTGGATTTGATTACAATTAAGTTGGTTAAATCCAGTTATGTTAAATTCGGTGAGTGTAGACTTCTTTGTCAGTCTACACATATTTTTATTTTTCTAATTCTTTTACTGTTTTATTATTTTAATAATTTATATATGATATAATACTTTTTCTTTATTTTTTTATATTTATAATATATGATTTCACATTTTTATTTATAAAAAAACTCAATTTAATCTAAAAATGAATATTTTTTTTGTAAACATTAATTCAGGTAGACTAAAATGTAAGTCTACGAAACACTAAATCCCAAAACTCAAACCCTAAATTTGCTTGATAATCAAAGGATTCTTAATTATTGTATCAAATATACAAAATATAAACTATTCAACACTAATATGCAAATTTAAATCAATAAAACAAAAAAATATCAATCTACATTGTAACCCTAAGAATCTAACCTCTAAAGGCATAACATGTTATAACTTTTTGTTGTTAAAACATAGACATTGCCTAACACATGTTACCAAATCAATCTATATTATTTTAAGATGCTCAATTATATAAAATTTTAATTTTGAAACTTCATATTAACCCTTATGTTGATGATTAATTAAAAAATTTACAAAAGTTATTTTTAACATTTTTAAAATTAATTTATTAAACTAAATCACGATGCAGACTACATAATAAGTCTACAATGTAGACTATTTAAGATGTCTACATATGTGCAGACTTCTTTTTATACGTGTAGACTTACGAAGGACAGAATCGTAAAATAACTTTCTTTTTTTGTTTGGTCATAAGGGCTAAATAGTACTTTTGTCATTCCTTTATGTTGGTTTTGCAATTGATTGAATATGGAGTCTACTTTTAGGGTTAGAATCAATATTTAGGTTATTTTTAGCAATTTCTCCTATTTAATTTAGAGGCTTCCCTTGCAATTTTGTATAAATATGTTTGTTCTAAATAGCAAACCAATGATAACTATTCTTCTCTCTTCTATTCTTATCTCTCACGACTCTCTTTGTCTCCATACTTTTCCTGTTTGAAACTCTCTCTTATCAAAATCTCACATAGTATCAGGGTTTTCTTCTCTTATATTTCACTGTTACTTCTGCAAATTTTTGTTTCTACATCTCTATTTTTAAATATATGTTTCTTCTGCAATTCTATGTTTCAAAGTGTCTCTTCATATTCCATTCTGGTATAATGGAAAACAACAAGATTTTGTTGATTCCTGTTACTCTGAATGGGATCAACTATTTGTTGTGGTCTATGAACACTAGGTTTTCATGGTCTTTTGAGTCATGTAGACTTTTCAACAAGGTGACCAGGAAATTATTGTGGTCGTTGAAAACCAATGGATTCAAGAGGATCTAATGGCTATGTCCATCATTCAAGATTCTATGGAAGCCATATATTATGGATGCTTACTCTTACTGTGAGACAGCCAAAGATCTATGGGATACACTTCGAAAAGTGTATGGTAACATATGTAATCTTAATCATGTGTTTGAATTTAAGAAGTCTATCAACACACTATCTCAAGAGGATATGGAGTTCACTCAACACTTCGGGAAGTTCAGATCTCTTTGGGATGAACTTGATATGATAAGACCAAACTCTACTGATCATGATGTTCTCAATGAAAGGCATGAGCAGGATAAGGTGTTTCGGCTCCTATTAACTTTGGATCCAACCTACAATGATCTCATCAAACATATCATGAGGTCCGAGAAACTTTCTACTCTTGAAAATGTTTCTGCTCAGATTCAAAAGGAGCAAAGACCCCTTGGTTTATTTGGTGGAAAGGGAGACATTTTCATTGCAAATTTAGCTGAGAGAATTCAGGATAACAGAGTGATGTATAAGCATGAAGAAAAAAAGTTTTTTTGTGATCATTGCAGGAAAAAAAGACATGTTAAAGATAAATGTTTGATCTTTCATCCGCATCTTAAGCCAAGCAAGTTTAAAAATAGGGAAACTAGACATCTTGTGTCAACTGAGGCTACTGAAAAAGTTGGTCCATCTTACGCCTTGATGAATCCTGAAAATGATATGACCAGGATGACTGACATTGATGCTCTCATTAACGCTTTCAAGAAAAACTCTGGTAACACTCTTGTTATCTCCTTTGCTACATCTAACATGTTTAAACTCTTAATTGTTGATTTTGTTGCTTCTCATCACATGATAAGTGACACTAGACTAATTAAGAATATTGAACCTGCTGATGGACATGCAGTGCCGGTCCGGAATTCTTGGCCGCCTAAAGCGCATTAGAGAAATGATGCCCTTTAATAACAACAGTTTTTATTTTAACTTTTTTAGACAAATAAAAAAGACCAATTTTTTTTTGTATGATGCTTAAATTTTGTTAAGAAACCTAATAGACTTATCTATTATGTTGATAAAATACTGATTTAAAACATTTTTCCTTATTAATTTTTTTTGCTTAAATCTTTGGTTCATATTACACCAATTTGTTCTCTATATAGTATCTAGTTGGCTGATTATAAGATCCAACAATAAATTTCATAGGCTTTAAAAACAATAAATTTTATGTATGTTCTTAGTTTTACAAAATACATACAAAAATAATTAGGAGAAGAAGATAATTAAAAGAGGAAACATCAATGGTATGAGTTTGTGAGATGACACTGATAAGACAAGGAAACTAGATTTTTGTTTTGTTTCTAAGTTGTTTTGTTTTATTTATATGACTATTAATTCATAAACATATCGAAAAGTATACTGAAACTGTCAATAAATGAATAATCATATTCTTTCATTTATTGTAATAAAACAAGAATTAAAAAGTAAAAGCCGAGAATCGAACCTGAATACTTGAAATATTACTAGAACATTTCAAACCACCTAACCAAAGATAACTAACTGTTGTTACTTGACACCCCTAGTTTTTATATACATTTTAGCTCCTAAAGCTGGGGTTTTATGAGCTTTATCCCAGGGCCGGCCCTGTGGACATGTTATTATTGCAAATGGTGATAGAATATCAAGCAAAGGGGTAGGAAACATAAAATTGTTTGATAAAGAATTTAAAGCTTTTTAAATGTCTGATTTCATTTCGAATATCTTATATGTTAAAAAAAATTTACTACTGATTTAAATTGCAATGTTATCTTTAGTCATAATGATGTTAAATTTAAGGAAACTGGGAGCAGTAATTTGATTGACAAAGGAGTTGCAAAATAAGATTTGTACGTGTTTGAAGACACCAAATCTCTTTCTTAAATTACTTGCGCTTTTAATTCTTCTTTTGTTTTGAATAATTGTATTTTGTGGCATGCTAGAGTTGGTCATCCTCATGTTAGAGGTTTGAGTAGGGGTGGGCATTTTACCCGACACCCGAACCCAAACCTGAACCCAAACCCGAAACCGAACCGAAAAACCCGAACCGAAATTCGAACCGAAGTAGCAAAATACCCGAACGGATATTAAATTAAGAGAGATTGGATATTCAAACCCGAATGGTATTAAATTAAAACAGATTGGATATCCAAAATCTGAACGGGTAATAACCGAGCCCGAATGGATATCCGAAGATATCCGAACATATGTACACTAAACCCTACATTTCTAGTTTACTTCTTTCATCTTATTCAAAATATTTATATTGATGTTATACATGGTTCAAAATCATATAATATGCATATGGTTGTGGAGAAAATAATTTAGTATTCACTTAAAATGCATGTTAAGTTTCTTGTTTGAAGCATTAACAAATTGTTAAAACAACAACTAAATTCGTATTTTTTATTTTCAAAATTTTATTTCCAAACCTATTAATTGTTCAATCTATTATTTTTTTTGTTAATTAAATTATAAATTTTTAAGTAGAAAAAATTTGAGTAATGAAGAATTTATTTATTTTCTTCAAAATCTAAAATATCCGTACCCAATCTGAAATAATTGAACCCAGACTATAAATATCCGAACTTGACCCGATATGTAAAAATACCCGAATGGGTTGGTAGATCTCTATACCAAAATACCAGAGAATCCGAAATACCCGATCTAAACCCGAACGGGTACCCGAACGCTCATGCCTAGGTTTGAGCTTGATTTTTTCTTAATATTTATGTTAAGAATGATGATTGTGAAGCTTTCATTTTGGTTTAATATTGTAAAATCGTTTTTCCAAGAAATAATACAATTTATGAAAATTGTTTTGATCTTGTTCATTATAATGATTGGACTGCTCTTTGTATATCTAGAGAAAATTAGAAGTACTATGTCACCTTCACTGATGAAAAACCGAAAGACATTTGGATAACTTTGCTTAAGTCTGAAGATATGGTTCTTGGGATATTTAAGAATTTTGGTCATTCATTGCTAACCACTTCAATGCTAAAAGCAAAAAATTTAGATAAGGTAATGGTCCGAAAATATACAAGCAATTCCTTCAACACTTGGCTTAGCAAGGAAACACTCATCAAATTAGATGTCTATATACACCACATCATAATGGTATTTCTGAAAGAAAAAATAGGCATCTAATGGAGGTTGCAAAATCTATGGTATGTTTCACACAAATGTTCTAAAGATATGCTGGAATGATGTTGTAATCTCTGCTTGCTATCTTATCAATCAGATTCCCACCAAAATTCTCAATGACATCTCCATGTTTGAGGTATTAAACAAGAACAAACCATCTTTAAATCATTTGTGTTTGTTTAGATGTATTTGTTATGTTTTGTACCAGGGGAAGAAAGAAACAAGTGTGTGGCAAAGAGTTCAAAAGAAATGTTTATTGATATTCAACAACTAGGTTATAAATGTTATGACCCATGTTACAAAAAAAAAAAAAAATGTTATGATCCTATTGCTAAAAACGTTTTAGTGTTAAGAGAAATAAAGTTTATGGAAGCAAAAAGACATTGTGAAAAGAAGAGTTGGGATGAGCTCAAGAGTTCGTATATACAATATAATAGTTTACCATGATTCTAAACTTAATTAAATAATTGTTGCTGACAAAAAGAAAAGAAAAAAAATAGATATGTGTCATATGTCTCTTTGTCACAAATCTAGCTTTTAACAAAGAAAAATACGCAAATGGTACTTGCTTAAGATGAAACCAGAACAAGGTGAAAAGAAAATAAAAGAAAGAAAAAGGAATAATTAACAAGAAGAGGACATGAAGCACAGAGATTCTGCAGACTGCAGGTGACCAATGGACAACTTTAATAAAATCAAACCTACTCTCTCTACACTTGCAACTTAACCCTCTTTCTCTAATTTCTGTCTCTCTCTTCTTCATCATCAATTATTCTCTCTATTTCTCTATGGCGACTAGGATTCCTTTCACTGAGTCACAATGGGAAGAGCTTGAAAATCAAGCTCTTGTCTTCAAGTACTTAGCGGCAAACGTTCCAGTTCCTCCTCATCTCCTCTTTCTCATCAGAAGACCCTTTATCTTCTCTTCTTCTTCTTCCTCTTCGTCCTCTTCATCTACCAATTTCTTTTCTCCACACTGTAAGCAAACTTTTTCTTTTTCGCTTTGACCTCTATTTTTTCTAATCAATTGCAGTATCTTTAGGGTTGATTTGGTTATAATGTAAAGACTATAACATGTTTTTGTGTAGTTGGGTGGAATGTGTACGAGATGGGAATGGGAAGAAAGATAGATGCAGAGCCAGGAAGATGCAGAAGAACTGATGGAAAGAAATGGAGATGCTCTAAAGACGCTTCTCCTGATTCTAAGTACTGTGAAAGACATATGCACAGAGGCAAAAACCGTTCATCAAGAAAGCCTCCTTCTCTTCCTCATCCTCCTCCTCAATTATCTGTTCCTTCTACACCAAATATCTTTCTAGACTTTCCTCTCTCCTCTTCCAGGTTTGGGACACTAACTCTCCTCTCTTTTAGTTTTTTTTTTTCATTCTATTTTGTTTTAAATTTGTTTTAGTTTTTTTTCATTCTAATGGCAACAAAAAAACTTGAGCCTGCTTTCTCTCAATGTGAAGAGTAAGAAGTAAAAGAACTGGATACATGGACGATTTCTTCTCAATAGAGCCTTCCGGGTCAATCAAAAGCTCCTCAGGCTTAGTAATGGAAGATGACGATGGCTGTTGTAAATACGAGTCTCTGAAACAAAGGGAGAAGCAGCCTGATCGAAGTTGCTTTATCCTTGGCACTGACTTAGGGACGCTTGAGAGTCCACTAATGGTCGAGGAGAAGCTGAGACAAAGAGATGCTAAAGATTATGAATTAGAAGAAGAGCAACGGAGTAAGAGATTTTATAAGTTTCTTGATGAATGGCCTTCTTCTAAGTCTACTGTCTCCACCTCTTTCTTCATTTGATTATCTTTTTCGTTGTTGTTGTTATTAAGTTACTAATGGAGATTCTCTCGCTTTTGTTTTATTTAATTAAGAGTTTTTTTGTCCTTGCATAAACATCTCTTGAATTATATTAGTATAATTTTTTTTTTTTACCTATGAAATTTGGTGATGGTTTTTTATTTCAATGTTTGAATTATTTTGCAAGCTTCAAACTATTCGTACAACAAGACAAACATGTTAAAAAAAAAAAAAAGCAAGAACAACATGTGATTAGAAATAGACACTTTTCTTGTTAATAGCCAAAGTTATATCTCGCTAAAGTAAAATTATCTAATTAAGGATTAGGGAAATCAGTATGTGATTATTTATTTACTTGTTGCAAACCAAATCTGTCATTAGCTAGCAACAAATTTAGCAATTCAATTTTCTACCATTTATTTTTTCTGATAGGTTGAGTCATTTGTCAAAACCTTGTTCTTTAAACATATACTGTGTAGAGTATATTTTTTTCCTTTGGTTTTACTGTAAATACCAAATGTTGTACGAGTAACTGTTTTCTACTGATACTTGCATTACTAATGAAATAACAAAATAATATACACGATTGATTTGTTTACGAAGTAAACTAATAATATCTACCTACTATTATTGTGTTTCAGAATGGGGAGACTCATTGGTAGATTAAAAATATAAAGAAAAAAAAACAAAAACAAAAGGTTGGTGCAGAAATCATGTAAGATCATAACTATAATGGTATCATGTAAGCATATTGTCTACTAAATTAACATGCTTTTGGTTAAATCACACGTAAACTTTATATTACCTATTAAAACGTACACGTAATTTTATGTATAAGTTTGATATTCATTGTATTTTCCAAATAAGTAATCAATATATAGTATTAGAAAAAAAGAAAATATTGTTCACATTAAGTGAAAAAGAAAATATAAGGAAATGATAAAGTAAAAAGAAAAAAAAAAGAAATGGAGCGTGAGAGTCAGGAGTGATTAGGAAAAAAAAACAGTTTTGCATTGAGTTGAGTTGAGTTCTGTTCCCTGACATTGGTCAGGTCTGGAAAGCCACACACCCAATCAAAAGCTTTTTGTTCTGACTGAGAGAGAGAGAAAGATGACTTATCAATCTCATCAAATTGAATTTTATAAAACATTGGTTTCGATTTGAATCTTCTCACACAATGCAAATGCTACTTTCTTTTTATATATATTTTTCTTGTAAACTGCATTTTTTTGTAAAATGCATTCTTTTTATATGTTTGCTAATATAATAAACAATTAGAGTCAATATGTTCTCAAAAATTTATACTCCCTTTGTTTTTAAATGTAAAATGTTTAAGAAATTTTTTAATGTTTCAAAATATAATATGTTTTGATTAATTTATATAACTTTTGATTTTATTAAAAATTATGAAACCAATTATATATTGTGATGTATTTTATAATTGGTTATTTTAATATTAATTTATATTATAATTAATATTTTCTATGTAAAAGTATTTTTTTAATATAAGAGTTTTCACTCAAAACATCTTATATATTGAAACAGAGGGAGTAATGATTATTGAGTTTGTGGTTCAATTAAGCATTTAATAAATAGGCTAGGAACAAAGCACATCTAAAATCTTGTTTATATAATAAATAATCTAGGATAAAAAGATGTTACAAATATGAAGTGAGTTCGATTATCGAATCGAGTTCGCTATGCAATGGGTACTAAGGTCGCTAGTTTATCTCTAAAATCTCTATCTAAAAGTTATGAAAATAAAAGTTGACATTTTTTTGAGCGACTGAGTCCTTTTTTAAAGTTGAAGAATACTCTGAATGCAACAAAAGATAGTGTACCGTCCATGAGGCTGAGGTCATATATTCGATGTTGTAAAATGAGGTAGCATATCCTCTATGACGCGGATACAACTCACCTTATCTTAAGGCAATAAATGCTGATCGAATTGTATCACCCATACTTGTTGATCGATTTGAGCATATTTCCCTTCGGGTATGGAATTGCTGCGGAGCTATATCTCTCTTCGTCAATTTGTGATGTGGGTTTTAAATCTGAATGTACTATATTTCATGATGGGGCGGACATTGATTGGGTGTGAAAAGCCCTCCTCCAAATTCCTCCCTCAGTTGTTTGTTGGCTTTGTGAGATTGTGAAAGAGTTATGGTCGGGATGTTCGTCGCAATTTGTAATTGAGCCTATTGTTCAGGTCAAAATTGGTCAAGAGGAAATCAACGGCTAAAATCTTTTGATAATTATGCATTAAACAAATATGAGCCAAAAATATCGAAGAAACTACATTGCATAAGCCAAGCATGTTTAAATAAGGATACGAGAATCAAAATTTTGCATATTTCATATAGGACAAGGAATGAAAGAGTTTATACCCAAAAATGAAAAGATCGAAAAAAGTTATTGCAAAAGATTTTAGCGATAAATGATGAGTTTTACAAAAAAATCTTTTGCAAAAGGAAAAATTGGAAAGGTTTTGCGGAAGAACCTCATAAGAAAATCTATGAGATAATCTTCCGCAAAACAACTTTCAAAAAATTTTTATGGAAAAATTTGCGTAAAACAAACAAAATAATTCCAAAAGTTACAAAGCAATCAACGGAAGAGATGGGAATAAGACAAAGACCTCTTCGCCTTTCTCAAATGCCCTTATCATCCTTCATGACTCCTTGTCACCCTTCTCTCTCTCCTTACTCCATGTCACCCTTCTCTATCTCCTCAGCTCGATGTCACCCATCTCTCTCTCTCTCTACTCACTCCATGTCGCCTTCCTCTCTCTCTCTCCTCAGCTCCATGTTGCCTATCTCTCTCTTCTCAGCTCCATGTCGCCTATCTTTCTCTCCTCACTCCATGTCACCTTTCTCTCTATCTGCTCAGTCTTCATCACCCTTCTCTCTCCTCACTCCATGTCGCCATTCTCTCTCTCTCTCCTCATTCCATGTCACCCTTCATGCTTCCACATCTCCCAATGGACTCTCCTCATCGCCCAATGAGGCTCCCATCAAGTTCTCATTTTAATATTGTTTCAAATGTCTTTGTTTTTGTCGCAATCAAAGTTTCTGTTGAGATTTAAAGAAGAAAACAAGAAAGATATTTTTTCTCGTGAAAGTTTAAGTCAAACGTCGAGTCAAGAACTTTTAACATCATCGTTTTTTGACTAAATGAATTAATTTTCATCTTTCGTAAGACCAACGATAGAAAAAATTTACATAGCCAAATACACGATTTTCCGAGAAAATCGTAAAAGCGCATAAGTTGTGAAATAGTCTGAAATGACCTAAAACATGACGAAATCCCAATTATTATTTAAAGTAAGAACATGCCTAGATAACAATGACGGTTTACTCGACTTGGATAGAATATGGGGAAAAAGATAAATGTAAAGTTTCCAAGATAAACATGAATTGTGGAAAGATAAGGAAAAAATTATGCAAACAAATAAACTCAATTCATAACGAGAAAGAAAAGACAACTGACTTTGGATGCATATATATAGAGGACTTACGCGAAGAGGACAAAGAGACATAAAAAAATAGCATAGAAACTTAGCACTTAGAAAGATATTTTAGCAATTTTGTTTTCATATGGTAATGGTAACTATCTGCTTCGCTTCCAATGGTGGTTCAAAAAAAAAAAAATTTGTTTTTGTTATAGACCTATGACTCCACTAGGTTTAAGGCTTTAGGTGGTTAGGACAAGAGAACTCTCACAGCTGTTGCGGTCACAACATGTTGTAACAATCACAACGCTCTTACCCAGAAACGAAATAAGGAATTTTTTCTCTTTTGTTCAAAAATTTATATTTTGTTATTTCATTTTCATTCATAGTTTAATCATTTATCGTTGGCTTTGCAACGATCTGGATCCTCAAGAAAAGTTGAGAATTCTTTACTTTCCTCCATTAACTAAAATCAATAATGTGAATTTCGGTTCTCATAGTTTGACGCTAGAAGAAGGGAGGGTCGGATTAATCTTACAGACAGCCGCAAAACACTTGGTCAAATATGTCTGGAGACACACAAGACAATTAACCATCTCACGATGACAACATCAATGTTGAAAACTTTGAGAACACTCTAATAGGAACGCTCATGCGGCCAACAGTGATGCACACACCGCAATGCTTGATGAAATCAAAAACCTGGTTTCGACTCTCGTACAAAAGTCAAACAACCAGGATAAGCTCACGAGTTCCCTGTCTAAACATGTTAAAATCTTAACTACAAGAACTAGTTTTTTTCCCACATGGAGCTACAAGAATACACAGTGGAAGGAGACTCGACTTTGAAACTCCACAAGACGGGTCCGTAAACATGCAGATAAACTTGTCGATCATAACCCTGAGGAACTAACCATTGCCGTAACACGGAAAAAGTGGAACCCCCTACCTCTTAATCGAGAAATGAGAGAAAACAAAGTTGAGAGTATCAACTTAGACACCAACGATCACTCTACCTCTTCATAAGAGGATGTTGACATACATCTAAGAAGGACAAGACGCTAGAAAAAATGGCAAAACTCATCGTTCGACAAACCCATGACGAATGAAGAGGAAAACATCTTTTGGGTAGAATAAAAAAAATTGCTGAAGAACAAGAACGGGCCTCTCGCAGAAACCGTCAACATTCTCGGAAAACTGCTGGTGATGATTTTGATGAGATGTTTGATCTCCAGGAATATATCACAAAACATCAGTTGAAGTAAAATCCGTTAAACTGAAAATTCATTACGCTACCAGCGCTGCGCCTGAGATCGACAAACTACTCAAAGAGGCCCAAAAAGCGCCCCTCACCTCCCATATCACGGAAAAGAATCTCAGATATTGGGAAGATAAAATACCTTTGTACTACCAAACGATCTAATATCAAAGCATATCTGCAATCTTTTCAGATCGCGATGGGAAAGGCCAAACTTTGAGAAAACGAAAGAGACGCAGGTTATTGCCTCCTCTTTGTCAAAAATCTTCAAGGAGCAGCACTTGAATTGTTCTCTCGCTTAAAGCAAATTCCAGTAGAAATTTTTGCCACCTCTCCTCGAAGTTTTTCAAACATTACTACATGTTCATGTATAAAGAAATGTTCCAACATCAGCCTTTGGAACTTAGCTCAGAGCAAACACGAATCTCTACAAGATTTCATAAGCAGGTTCAAAGCCGTAATGTCAAGGGTTAGCGGAATAAGCGACAAAGTACCTTTGGATGCACTAAAAATCGCTATGGTATAAGTCAGAGTTCAGAATCTAGGTCGCTCTTGAAAAAACACGAACGATTCAGGATGCTCTCCATAAAGCGACGGACTTCGTTGTCAATGAAGAAGAGATGAAGGTTTATTCATAAAAGCATAGATCTTCAAAAGAACCCAGAAAAGAGGCTGCATCAAAACCAATGCCAAAAGAAAACCTCTCGTAACAATATGTATGTCCATCAAGAAGGTGAAGATGTCCAAGGAGAGAATAACTATGACATCGACTCCACATCCAAATAAGGAAGAACCTCATGAAGCACTTGGAGCCGAAACATGTCTTTTGACGAGAACACCTTTTATGTGTTTCATCAGACTAAAAGTTACTCTACCATGAACTGCAAAGTTCTCAACGCTAGGTTGACGTAAAAATTACTCGCAGGAGAAATCTTTATTGTAACCATCATAAAAAATCTCGTTTGTGATAGTGACCGTCTGAAAAAGTCCGACCAACCACCTTCGACGTGAAATGCATCTCAAGGGAATCAAACAAGCAAAAGCAGAAAAATCTAGGCGACAGAAGAAATGATAACAATCGTCACAAAATTAACATGATCATCATAGGATGACAATAATGCCACAACACCGTTTCATCAATAAAAAATACCATCTAAAATCCAAATCAAGCAAGAGCTGGTCTCCATCTTTCAACCTCCCGAACGATGTAATCGCTTTTGAGGAACACAAAATTGTAGGAATCAACAAACCTCCCAGTGATCCACTCAGAATCAAACTCGTAATCAGAGATCTCGAAGTCGCCAAAATCCTCGTAGATATGGGAAGCACTACCGATATCATCTTCCGAGGAACTCTCCAAAGAACGAACATATACTTTTTGAATTCGTCCCAATGCCAAAACCACTAAATAGTTTCTCTTGAACACCATTAATGACTCTCTGATCAATTAGGCTCCATGTTCTAGCCGATGGTGTCACCAAAATTGTCGATTTTTTGTAGTAGATTACCCAGACATCTATAATGTAATCATGGGAACTCTTTGGATAAACTCCATGAAAGATGTCCCGTCAACTTACCATCTTTACATCAAGTTCCCAACTCCAAACTGAACGGCGACAATCTGGGGATACCAAAAACAGTCGCGGCTATGTTTGCTAACTAAAAATAAGTTGTGGAAAATTATGACTACTTCCATGGTAAAACCCAAACGTACAAAGACAACTCAGTCCACAGCTGAAAAACACTTCGGAACAAGATGATTCGTCAACTCAAGCAACGGCTGCCAACAAAGAAAGCAAGCAAGCTTCTGATCCCAACGCTCTAGACAACTCGATAGAATCAGTTCCAAAAAAAAGTCTTTGATCCAGTGAGAGTCATCTCAACTAAAATGTTTGATGCAAGTGCGCCAAATGAATAAAACACTCACGACAACAAACTGAACTACGAGACGGCTTGATCATCAAAAAAGGGTATGTAGGAAACTTGTCGTAGGATAATTCAGTTGTCCCCCTCTCTTAAGTATGTGCTTGTTCGAGTAGTAGTTGGAGGAGTTAGGGGGCGCTGGGATTTTGGTTGATTTGTGCAATGGGCGTTGTGTATACATGTCTTGAATTTTCTCTGCGTTCAGTGGTGTGTTGTACCTTGTTGTTTGCAGTTGAGTCTTTCGTTCTAGCAATGCTTGACTCCACCTTTGTGGTCTTCTTCCTACTTAGAGTTATGGGGGGTGTTGCAAAGCTCTCTTAAACATATGTCGTAGTAGGCGGCATTTGTGGCTCACATTTGTTAGGAAAGAGGAGGTGTAAGTGGTAGGATCTGAAAGCTTCACTGTCGCTGATGTTTCTTCACTTTCGGGTATTGATCCTATAGGGCCAGACATCCTCGAAATACTTCTTGCTTAGAGGAATTTTTGATTTGTCCCACAAACAACATCAAGTGTTCAATGAAGTTTGATTAACTGTTTTAATGAATATATTAGGGACAAATCATGTTAGAAATCTTTTTATATTATTAATAAATCGGGTCTAAAAAGTTACAATGTGAAGCGAATTCGATTATCGAATCATCTCAATATACAATGAGTATTGAGGTTGGTAATTTATATCTCTAAAATCTATTTCTATAAAGTCAAGGGTCCAAAGATGGTATTTCTTCTATTGACAGAGTTTGTCTTTTGTAGTTGAAGAATGCTACAAATGTGACAAAAGACAATGTGTAATCTTTGAGGATTAGGTCATATATTCGATCTTGTCATATAAGGTCATATATTCTATGCAACATAGATACAATTCACATTGTCGCAAGATATTATATGCTGAACATTTGTACTCGTTGATTGATTTGACCATGCTTCCCTTCTTATTTGAACATGGGCTCATTGCTGAGTTGTCGTTCTTCGCGATCTGTTATCCTTTTGTGATGTGAGTTTTAAGTTTGAGTAAACTATTTTAGTTTAGACTAGATATCAACATAATGTGAAATTTATTTCTAATAATAAATCTTAAAGAAATCACAATAAATAGAACAATGTGAAGCTTAAAAACTAAAAAGAAAAATAAACAAATAGAGCACCAAAATACCCGAATGAGTACATACTTATTAACGGTTTAATCTATTAAAATTTTAAATAATTAGATATTGTAAATGTTTAATTACAAAATTTTTGAGTAATAAAAAATTTGATTTTTTAAAAATCTAAAATATTAGAATTTGATCCGAAATAACCAAACCCGAACTAAAAATAACCGAACCTAACCTGATACATAAAAATATCGAAAAAGATTTTAAATCTCATTATCGAAATATTCAAAACTAGAAATATCCGATCTGAACTATAATAGATATCCGAACGCCAAAATCTAGATGAAACTGTGAAAGACTGTAGAAACAGTATCATATACTTCAAGGCCACGCACCCACGTTTCTGACTCTTCCACTTCCTTCTGACACCAATATTTTCAGTTGCTTTTTTATTTATTTATTTACATGATTTCAGACACATACAACTTTCCCTTATAACCATTCGCGCTGTGTGAAGTTGTCATAATTAACTTTGTTAAAACCGGAATTAACGAAGTGAAAATTTTATTAAACCCTAAACCCTAAATTTATCCTAAACCCTAAACCCTAAATTTATCCTAAACCCTAAACCCTAAATCCTAAATCCTAAATATACTTTACACCCAAATTCAAAACAAAAAATATTATTTTTTTATCTTAAACCGATCCTAAACACTAAATTCTAAATCATAAACTCTAAACTCTAAATCATTTCTATACCCTAAATCTTAAACTTTAAGTTTAAACTCCACCTCTCAACTTTAAACCCTATGTTTAGAATTAGTTAACCATAAGGTTATAAATGTTTTTTACGTTAAAAATGATGGTAAACATGATTAGTGTAAACATAAAAAATGGTATTTTTGACAATTTCTCAAAACTGTGTTAAATTACATAGTTGTGTAATATCTTAATTAAATATGTAATTTCATATATAATACTTTAGATCAATTTAATTATTATTTTGGATATATTGGTTTGAATTATTCTGTTAAATTGAACCATACTTCTTTTTGGTTATAACTAGATTAAAATTAAATTAATTTCATTTCATTTACTTTCGTTCATTCTTCTAGATATGTAAATATTTTTTAAAGGTTTTAATAATTATGTATGTCTTTTCGAAAGAAATTGAAAAAGCAAGGTGTTAACGTTTTGAGATATGCATTAGCCAATACAATAAGTTCATAGGAACCAAAATGTAAATAATTCTTCTTCTTATACATACATATGTTTTAATATATATTTTGTAAAATGTGTGTTTTGTAAAAAGAGAAAAAAATGAAATGTTGATCAGTACATAGTTGATTAAATAAAAATTAATAAGTTTTATTCTGTCACAACTTTTAATCTATTAAAACTGAAGTACAAAAAAAAACTTACATAATTTTAAGTGATTTCTTACATCTTTTTCATTTCCTTTTAAGTATTTTTTAAAGACAAAAATATATTAAAGATAATAAAATTGGTTTGTTAATTATAATTAAGATTTGATTGGATGTTCTATAACAATTTTAAGTTTGGGAGTAAGTTTGTGAATGAGTTAATATAGACAGAGTTTGGTGCACTTAGTATATGCCAAGGTGTAATACAATAACTTGCTGAGACACATGAACAGAAGAAGAAAAAGATGGTTTGCCCAACACAAAAAATTGTTTTAGAAAACAAATATGGCAGAGATCATATAAATTATATAAAAAATTGATATATTTTTATGTAGATATATGTTATAAAGAATAAAATAATAATTGATTTTTTTGTTCACCAATTAGATAGTAATGCTAAGAACTGGAAGAAAGGGGTTGTGGTTGAAAGATATTCATACTATTATGTATAACTATCTAGTGGTATGTAAAGTATATTTTGCAAGTAATTTAAAATAAAGGAAAAATTTCATAAAAATACCTCAATTAAATTTTGTTAAACTTTTTAATATCTAAATTTTTTGTTATCTAGTTTTCTATCCGAACTAATTATTTTGCTCATTTTAGTATCCTAAATTTTTAAATTGTGCTCATTTAAATACCCAAAGTATACTCATTTTAATAATAAATTTCCAAAAAATTAAAAAATCTCTAAAATTCAAAATTAAATCTTACAACTTTTAAATTTTGTTTTATATTTTAAGAATATGTGTAACTAATTTTTGGATGATCTTAAATTTTGTATAATATTATTCTTAATTTTAGTTTCAAATTTAGTTTGTTTTCTAAAGTTAAAAAGTAATTTATGTGTTTTTATTAATAAAGTTTTTTTCTAAATTTTAAAATATTATAAAAAATTTAGTTACTTTTATTGTTAAAAATTAAAATAACATTTAAAATTTTAGAGATTTGTTTTAAAATTCTAGAGATTTTTTAAATTTTGTTTGAAACTTATTAATATTTTCTGATTAAATTAACATACTTTGGGTATTAAAATGAGTATAATTTTAAAATTCAAGGTATTAAAATGAGTAAAATAATTAGTTCGAGTATAAAACTGGGTAACAAAAAAATTTGGGTATTAAAAAACTTAACAAAATTCAGTTAGGGTATTTTTATGGAATTTTCTCTAAAATAAATGAATTCTTAACATATTACAACATATAATTTAACCGTTCTAAGAATTTGGATTTAATGATTGGAGTTCTAAATATTTGTTTTCAAAAATGTATGTCTCGCAGAAATAAATTTGCAAATTACTTTACTATTTTATGCTTTTAAAATATATAAATTTGGATTTTATTTTTGTTAATAAAATGATGCACATTTTAATTAAAATCTTATATCTGGTCACTTTTTGTTTGTTATTTAACATTTTCATTTATAATAACATTTTATTGAACAATAATTTATCATAATAATGTATTGATAATTCTGAAAATAATTTTGTGGAAAAGAATTTTTAGTGAGATTTTGTATATTTAGTATATTATGAACTTTTTGAAATGCTGTATATTTAACTAATCAAATAGATTTATAGAATAATTTGAATAAAATAATAAATTTGCAAACACTGTGCGTAGGGGTGTGTTGGGTGATAGTTAGACAATTATATATAAATATTTAGTGTTTTTTTATATATTCTAATATAAACAAATTCGAAACATATTACAACACGTACAATTGTTATAGAAAAAGTTTGTATTATTTTTTAAACCAATTTTATCGTTTACGATGGGTTTTCGAGGGTAAACATAATAACTAACATAAAATACTGATATTCGAATTCTATTTAAGGTTTAAGTGTAATGTCCTTTATGTAGTCATCATACTGTATACGTTTACTGATTTATAAAAGTGCAACATTATATTTTCCGTCAAAACTATATTTTAGACTATTTAATAAAATCAATACAATTAAAATTAATATCAAACATGTGATTAAATCAAAATAAGGGTATATTAGTAATTTGTTTACTAAACTCATTTGGATGGAAATGAAAATAAAGAAACAAACATAAGTCCATTTAAATGATTCATCTAGATGAACCATTTGGATGAATAAACAAACAGTCTTATAAAATCTGGATGGATCATCTAGATAAATCATATAAATGGATCATCTAGATGGAGATGACAGATGGTGAAACAAACGGGCCCTAAGTATATTATGAACTTTTTGAAATGCTGTATATTTAACTAATCAAATAGATTTATAGAATAATTTGAATAAAATAATAAATTTGCAAACACTGTGCGTAGGGGTGTGTTGGGTGATAGTTAGACAAGTATATATAAATATTTAGTGTTTTTTTATATATTCTAATATAAACAAATTCGAAACATATTACAACACGTACAATTGTTATAGAAAAAGTTTGTATTATTTTTTAAACCAATTTTATCGTTTACGATGGGTTTTCGAGGGTAAACATAATAACTAACATAAAATACTGATATTCGAATTCTATTTAAGGTTTAAGTGTAATGTCCTTTATGTAGTCATCATACTGTATACGTTTACTGATTTATAAATGGGGAAATAATATAATCTGTATAAAATAAGATGAATAAATTAGTAAATTGTTAAGCAACATGGTAACTAGAATTTTTAGGTTCTCGACATATAATATTGAATCTTATCATGGTTACATATGTAAAAAACGAATAAAATAAATGAGATCATGAATAAAATAAATTTTGTCCAATCTTCTAATTCTACTGTGGTCTATTAATAATTACGAAATATTGATAAGTAAACATTAAAAGACGATGTGTCCAGCTTAGTTATAATGCTTTTTCTTAAATAAAGATGAGAATTTTGAAATCAAAAGCAGATTAATTGTTTTATATTTGCTGATGAACTAAAACATTAGCAGTGGCGACATATATCAAATCTCTAAGAGTAATGATTAAAAAGGGACCGGATCACGTTTGATTAGATGGTATTGTTTTGGAGTTGTTATACAAAGTAATTTAATATGTAAAACATTCTACTGAACAATTGAATAAAGATTTAGGTTACCTCCAGAATCTACATGGTAATTTGATTATCAAATTATATTTATCTTCTTCTGCAAGCAAAAGATTTGCATAATTGGTAAGAAAATATTCTCAAGGGAATTTAGCTTTATTCTACTGATTTTGCAGTTAATTTTGCCGCATTTATAGTCGGACAAAAGTTGAAGAAAACAATTTTCTTACCATGTGATAACTTATATAGCCGTGTGATAAAGTGCGTGTGATTTGAAGCCCATTTGTCGGCAACTTATTTTGGGTGTGGCAAAACCCATTTAAAAAAAAAAATTAGTGGGTACCATAGAGGCTTTTTTGATATGTCTCAGTTTTGTGTTATTATTTTGTTAAAAATAGTTTGTAAAGAATGACATGACAGTTTTATGTGTTATTAATGGCTGATTTTTCCATCCTAGGTGGCATTAAAACTGATATGAGTAAAGCCTACGATAGAGTAGAATGGAGTTTTATCAAAACCCTGATGCTACGCTTGGGCTTGGCTGAGAAGTTGGTGGATTTATTGATGTTTTGTGTGACATCAGTATCATACCAGGTTATCATTAATGGAGAATCCAGGGGAAAGATTACTCCCACGAGAGGCCTTAGACAGGGTAATCCGCTTTCCCCCTTTTTGTTCATCTTGCGCACTGAAGCTTTGATTTCCTTCTTTAACGGAGCAGAGTTAGAAAAACGTATTATTGGATTGAAGGTGGCCCGGGCTAGTCCACGAACTTTTCATCTTCTGTTCGCGGATGATAACTTATTTTTGTGCAAAGCAGAAGTGGGACAATGCTAGGAAATTCTCAACATTTTAATTTCTTACGGAAAGGCGTCCCGACAAAGATTGAATTCTTCAAAATTGTCCTTAATGTTTGGTAATAAAGTTGAGCATAATGTAAAACAAAATATCAGAAGTATTCTTGGAATCTCAACTGAAGGAGGAATGGGATGTACTTAGGACTTCCAGAACAAATATGTGGTTCTAAGATGAAAGTTTTTTCCTATGTTCAAGATCGTCTTAATGGGCGTGTTAACTCGTGGCCGGCGAGACTTCTTTCAAAAGGAGGAAAGGAGGTGCAGATCAAAGCTGTGGCTCAAGCAGTACCAATGTACCCTGTGTCATGTTACCTATTACCTCGAGGAGTGGTGGATAAATTAAAAGGAGCAATTTCAAACTTTTGGTGGAGTTCGAGTAAAAAAAAAAACGGGGTCTTCATTGGATTGCATGGGATAAAGTTTGTGTTCCACATGATCATGGTGGACTTGGTTTTCTAGATTTGCATGACTTTAATGTGGCTTTATTAGCAAAACAATTATGGAGATTGATCCAGTTCCCGAACTCACTTCTCGCTCGAGTTCTTAGGGGAAGATATTACAATCGGTCTTGCCCTTTGGAAGAAAAAAGGTATACTCACCATCATATGGTTGGAGAAGCATGATGGCAGCAAGACCACTCCTAAAATCTGACTTACGGAAAACTATTGGAGCAGGTTTAAATACCAGGGTATTGTCTGAACCATGGATTCCGGACATTCTCGCCCACCCTCCAAGACCCTCGTTCACTTCTTTATTAGACGTGATACAAGGGATTTGGATATACCTCTCTTACAAGACTACTTCCACCTGGAGGATATCCATTTCATCCTCGGGTTGAGACCTAGGAATACGTGGTCCATGGACGGCTATGCATGGAACCATACGAAAAATGGAGTTTACTCAGTTAAGTCCGGATATGATCTATTACGGAAATATAAACTTAGTGGTGACCATAATCATATTACCCAACCTAGTATCACAGGTTTACAGAGCCATGTGTTGAACATTAGGTCCCCGGGGAAGATGAAACATTTTATGTGGCAGGCACTTACAGGTTGCATTGCAACTACAAAGAGTCTGGCCTTTAGACATCTGGGTACCAATAGGATCTATCCCAGATGCGGCAGTCCAGAGTAAACCATTAATCACCTCCTTTTTGAATGTCCTCCGGCACTGCAGGTGTGGGCCTTATCGGACTATCCGTCCCATCTGGGTTACTTCCCGAGTCCTTCTGTGTATCAGAACATGGACTTCCTTTTTTGGAAGAAAAAAATGTGGTCTTGTCGGAACCACTTATTGAAACCTTTCCTTGGATCTTATGGTTCATTTGGAAGGCAAGAAATGATAAAGTTTTCAATGGAAAATACGTTTCTCCTGTAGACACTCTTCAACTGGCTAAGATAGAAGCTGAATGTTGGAGAGTTGCAAATCTTGGAGAAGAAGAAGGAAATGATGATGTACCACCGCTCCCAGCTATCAGTTCGCCCTCACCCGTTGTCACCCATACCCTAAGCTGCCAAATTGATGCCTCATGGGTCAATCATGGTTTGGTTAGTGGTCTCGGATGGCCTTTTAGGGATCATTTGGGGGGTTGAATTTTTTGGTTTGCAAGGATGTCGACAAAGTATTTCACCGCTCCGTGCAGAGATGGAAGGACTTATCTGGGCGTGTCTTGCTTACGTGATTTGTTAGTAACGACGGTACATATTCAAACAGACTGTTCCGACTTGGTGGACATGATCACAAACCCAATTGATTGGCCGGCTTTTGCTGCCGAGCTAGTCTCTTTTCGTCATATTCGAAATGGTTTTTCAGGTTTTAGCATTACTCATATCTCCAGAACGGGGAATTTGCGAGCTGACTCACTAGCAAAGGAGGCGAGATGTAATGGTGTCCTTCTGTCCCATGTAGATCAGACCCGGTCGGACCAAATGTTTCTTCAGAAAGATTCAAACTCGACCACCACTTGATCTTTCTAAATGGGTGTTGACAAAAAAAAAAGTCTAGATGTTGATCTTATTCCCTTTTTAGTATAGTAAGATTTCTTACCGCTTCATTTATTTTATTTTCCAAATTATTTGACATTATTTATTATAGATGTCCAAAACATAACTTATTTATTTTAAGTGTCTAATTACATTTTATATTCCCTTTTCACTCGTTCAAACTTCTTCATTAATTGTATTTACTATAATAATTTGAAGTCATTTATTTTATGTATTAACCATAATAATATCACATATTTGAATGAAATTGTTCTATTAGTGACAAAAATTCAAACCAGTTAACAAAGATTTTTTTTTTGGTTTACAAAATCAGTTAGAATGGGCATTCATGTACACTTTCGGATACAAACTGATTGTTTGAGTATCGGTTTTCTTTTTAATTTTTAATTTTAAAATTAAACTCCATTTGGTATTATAAAATTTCGGACGGGATTCAAGTCGGATTCTTCGGGATTCTGATAGATTCGTAGAAAACTAAAAATATCTAAAATAACATTACATGTTTTCAAATGTCATTAAATAATTTATAAAAAAGTAAAAATAATCTTGCGCGGATGCGCGGATCAAACTCTAGTTGTACGTTTATGATTGTTGGAGAAAACTAATCCAATTTTTTTTTCCTTCTACTGAAAAGTTTGACATAGTTTTTTTTTCTTATGCTTAAAGATGATTTTTGGTTTTTGGGCTGGATTTTTCTTCTGCTTTCAGGGAAAATAGAAAACTTACGTTAAGAGGAGATATTTTCATATTCAGTATATGGAAGGATATAATTTAATTTTCCACTACGAGGACTTATAAAAAAGGGTTCCTTACCCCTATTACAAAAGATCGACTATTGGAAACTTTGAATATATAGTTATACATAAACGTTGTGGTTCGATCAATAATAAATGAAATTTGTTCCTCTACTCTCGTCTTTATTACTTAGCTTTATGTTTTTGTAGTATAATGAAGAGTCCTTCTTAAAATTATCTAACAGTTTAGTGCTAAAACATGGGGTGATAACCATGACTGTGTGACGATGATAGAAAGTGAGCATCAAACAACCTTTGGCCACAACAGTCAAAATTAAACTATGCACCCAGCTCAAAGGCATACAAAAGCAGATCACCAAGATAAATCCTGCACTGGAAGGTAGAATTATTCCCCCTCCCCACAGACAAGCCTTAAATCATCTCAAAGATCTAAATTTTGAAAGATAGGATGGAAGAATACTTTAAGCAGTTGGAGCAAATCATACCTAAGCTATCACAAATTAAAGCCGAGAACCTAGTTATTCGAGAGGAAAACTCATCCCGCAATACCGTGGCAAAAAACGACACAGGCTATGAACCCACATTCAACCTATGCAACCTTTATATACTCCAGCTAACAAAGGCAACACGATCCGACAAGCTCCACCACTGAATAGAGAAACCGACAGACAGGACCGAAACCAAGAGTCTAAGCTAAGTGATTCCAATTGAAAATGATGATGATTCCGACACATACATATATGGAGATACATGAAGCAGACACATCAAAGAAATTAAAAAGACGACTTATCTCAAAAAAGTCTTCTCCAAGAAATTCAAAGTTGTATGGTCGCTTATAGAAAAACTTTCTGGTGTTTCTCCCCCTATTAGGAGAAGCGCAACTGATTCTAACATGTATACCCTTTTTATACAATATCACCCTGATAGAGATGTCGAGAAAGTTCTCCTTTCCAGATACGAGAATGTAGGACAGCACCAGTGACGCATATAATCATGTGGCTCAATACAAACAACAAATTCATATAGCTATACAGAAAAAAACTCCACGAATCTACCATGTGCAACGGTTTTGGCTCCACAATGACCGGACCCGTCCTGCAATGGTATATAAACTTTCCTAACGGTTGATACACTCCTTCGCAGCCTTAACCAACCAGTTTGTAGAACAATTTGTGAGAAGCTAAAATCTAGAAAAGACGACTGATGATCTGTACGAGATCTTATAGTACCGAGCTAAACCACTGTGTAGCAACATAGCACACTTTAACCAGGAAAATGTATCCATTCCCGAATATAATGACTCGACAGCCATCTCTGTGTTTGAGAGAGGTATGCTGCTTAAGAGGAACTTGTACAAGGAGCTGACCAAATACCAGTGAAAAACCTTGGAGGATGTATTGTTCCAAGATTGGGCACAAGTAAAATGGAAAGAAAATTCAGCGTATCGATCTAAACATTCCCAAAAGCAGGATCCCTAGGTCACAAAGAATTAAAAACACAATGATTATAAAGCCTATCAAAAGCCTGGAAAAGAGTCAAGAGACATGAATCGTGGTAGGTACCACAAACAAAATATAGAAAAAGTCGAAGGAATGGCTGTGTCAACATGGCCAAACATTTTCAATCTCTCCATCTCGAGACTAAAATTGGTCAACGTTCTTAGATAGATGGGCCGAGAAGTCAATTGGCCTCAAAAGATAAAAGCACCAAAAAAATTCTGGAATCCAAACTGATGGTGTGAATTCCATAATGACCATGGTTCAAAATGTAAGTATGCATCTCACTAAAGATGGAAGTCAACGAGCTAGTAAGGAAGGATACCTCCAGGAATTCCTCTCCATCAAATCCAAGAATCTTCTTAACAATAGGGAGGAGAACAAACAACTGACGAGAACTACTCCTGCCTCACCACCTCAACATGATAGGGTAATCTCAAAATAGGGTTCAAATTATCAACAAATATGAGGCTGAGATTAATAGATTTCCATCAGTCTAATTATGACTCTTTCACTTGGTCCCAAGTGGATATGCCCAAAATAAACCCAAAGATAGTCATGTACAAGCTGCAAGTTGATCCTCTACACCAATAATAAGGAAAAGTGGAAGAAAATTTGCTCAAGAGTGAAACACCAACATCAACAACAAGGTCATATTTTTTTGGATTCCATTTTTATAAGAGATGTGCAGTACCCGGAATGGGTTGCCAATGTTGTGGTGGTATGCAAGAAGAACGCCAAGTGATGAGTGTATATACTTTACCGACCTCAACAAGTCATACCCAAAGGATGTTTTTCCTATTATACCATATTGATAAGCTAGTTGATGCAATGGTAGGACACCAACTAATGAGGTTCATGAATGGCTTCTCCGGGTATAACTTCATTCAAAGGACTAAGAAAAAATCTCATTCATGACATATATTGCATATACTGCTACAAGGTTATGCCTAACGGCTTGAAGAACGCTAGTTCCACCTATCAAAGACAGGTAAACATGATGTTCGCCGAAAAGATAGGCCGTACCATGGAAGTTTACATATACGATATTTCGTTGAAACTGTTAGTTTGGAAATTTCTTGAAAAGCTAATCATAGGTTCTTCTCTCCATCCCAACATGCGAGCGGACAGCTGATGCATTCCACTTATTGAACACGGTTCTATGGTCGGTCCGCAACCCATGGATACCGAAGGTGTCGTTGGGGTGTTGGGGAAAAAGCTACTATGTTATCTTCCAATTGAGTTGAGAGAGTTTTCAATCGAATTCCGAAGAAATTTAGCCATTTGCATCAAACTTAAAGTTCCTTCTTGCATTCGTGCTCCTCCGGAAGAACACACTAAAATAAGAGGTAAACATTGATTATAAAGTAAGAAAGATTAAAATTGGATCAGTGAATATTTTTTTTAGTCATCTATTGCATGATAAATCACTACAAATGACGGAGATACACAATTTAAATATTTTTAACTATATCCTTTATGGAAATGGTAAACCAAATCGAGGAACTAAATGATCCGATCGATTGTGTAAATCTCGTAGTACCAATAGAACCGGGGAAAGTATACATAAGGATACAAAAAGACAGTTCTTTGTATCTCTATTGCTATGAAATTTATAAATGAAATAGTTAATCGTAGGGTTACCATTCTCTTTTTCGTTTCATTTTCACAAAAAATTGTCCAAGTCCCACAGGTTTGATCCTAAAGAATCTGACCCATTTTCTCATTGAGAAAATGGTACAAAATAAATTCAATCAGATTGTCAAATTCTTGGAATAAGATGATCATATAGCGTATCTACACCATTCATTCTCCATGTTTAGGAAATACAACATGAAACTCAACCATCCAAGTGTTCTTTCGGTGTAAGTTATGTGAAATTCTAAAGGTACATAGTCACACAATGGGGTATCAAGGGAAACCTAGAACAAATAGGGGCAATCCACAAAATTTTGTGCCCAAGCCGTCAAAAACAGGTGCAAAAACTTACACAAAGGTTTGCAGCTCTAATCAGGTTCATTTAAGCCCTAAAAATCCATAAGATTTCAGCTGGGATGAGAAGTGCAAAATGCCATCATCAAGTTAAAGTAGTACCTCACTACATGATATCCTTAAATTACCCCAGTGAACTCTCTCAAATAAGAGATTGATTACTTGGGGATCGAATCCCCATGGAGCGTGAATCACACAATAGATTATCAATTATTGGTAAAGCTAGAACAAAAATACAAAGTAGTAAATCAAACATAACAATAGAATCAGTTTGTAGAAAGATAGGGAAAACGCTAGATTTAGGGGTATCAAACATGCAATAAAAACTCAGTTAAATAGTTACTAAAACATGAATTCAATTATTAGTTATCCAACTCTCGCTGCGATAAATTATCTATGTATAAATCCTCGAAGGCCAACTCCCGTTGCGCAACCAATTCTTCTAGACATGCATTAATGATTATAATTATTCGTTCGATATGTTCATTAAGTTATTTAGACCAACTCTTGTTGTGTCTAGCAACCTAACTCAGCAGGAATCATATCAGCGTACCAGTCACACTCTCGTTTTATTCTAATTATCCTAAGATCAAGTTTCTAGTTAATTACTCTAAGAACAAGCATTATGATCAATCCTGATGAAGGAAAAAATGGATTCCCTTGCAGATATATCAACCTTAAGTTCACCAAAACCTTAGAAATCCATAGATCTAATTGATGGATTACTCAAACATGATCAGAGAATACATAATTATAAAATGAAGAAAAGATTGAGGGTAAGAAATACATGAGTTCCAATAAATCTTTGAAGAAGTTATGATCCTCTCTCTAGATCCTCTCTGAAAATAATAAAGTGTAACAATAGTGGCTAAAAAATAAACTAATATTAGTTAAACACATCCATGGGCTTCTTTGCAAAAAAGGAAAATTTTGCACAAAAGTGCAATTCTTGAAAGTCAGGTCGACTTTGCTAGTTTGCAACAGCGTTGACCAACACTTAGGAAACGTCGGTCGACGCCCACATCATGTATCGACTCCACTTTCTGCACAAGTACAATTTTTTTTTTCACTTTTAGCTCTATTTTGCTCAATAATCTCCAAAATGCTTCAAAACACACCTAGACTTAAAAATACCCTAAAACATATTTGAAATGAATAATAAAGACTCTAAATATAACCTATAACATTGCTTAAAGGTGGTTAAATCTAAGACCTATTAACTCCCTCAAACTTATCATTTTGTTTGTCGTCAAGCAAAACATAAAACAAATATGTGAAAGAGGTTTGAAAATGCTAGGACTCATATTTCTTTAGAACCACTACCATCACCTCTACAATATTGCAAGACATATCAGATCAGTGCCAACTTTAGAGGCACTTCCATGTACTTAGCCTTAGCTTAGTAACCTGACCATCAAGCCCACAACTTACTAAACACTATATGACATACCCTTGTACTGGACTCATTTTTGCAATAAATGTGTAGGCTTTATTCTGGAAGTATCGATCATTAGTCACATGAACTCTTATTCCAACATGTATCTGAATAAACAGCCAGCCTTCTTTGGTTCTTTTCCTCTCTTATATCTTTTCTGAATCTTTTTCTATCATTTTATTTTCTTCTCTTTTTCCAGCTTTCCAAAGTGTAGGAAAATAATGAGATCATAGGAAATGTTCCTAGCCCTTGCTTTCAGCTTTGTGTGATTATCCCTTTGAACTAATGAGATCGCATGAAATTTTTCTACCATCTGCATCCCAAGAAATTTTCTTAATCTTTTTTTTTTCTAGATGGCGAAGAGAGGAGAAAAGAGAACCGAAAACACACAGACTTTTACCTTCCAAACCTTCAATAGGAATCCAATCATGTGTATACCAAGCCCCAAGACAAGCGATTATGTAGATTATGGTTGGAGGTCAATTTTGGTTCCTTAAGACATTTTCAACAAGCGTGGATGTTATTGGCATGTCAATCATCTTTGATATTTCTATTCAGTACACCCTTCAGTCATCAAATAAAGGAATGGTGCTATAGAGTGGTTATGTAGTTGGTTACAAGAAAAAGTTCATCATCTCCAATTGACTCAGTTTTGACTAAATAAAATGACTCACTAACACTCAAAACAAAATATAATATCAATAGACACCTCCCGCAGACGTAAACAACAATGTCCCCAGTGTTATACAGTCTAAGATTGGCAAAAGAAACAAATAAAAGCTGTAAAAATTTAAGAAGGAAAAATGAGTACACCTGCTTCCTGCGATGAGCATCGAGCGACACAACTAAGTGTCAGTCAACACTTGGTGGCATGGCGTCGATCGACGCTAGCCAGCTGTCGATCAGTGCTGGTCCTCAACTTGCGAACCTCAGATTTTTTTTTTGGTTTTGCAAAAGCAAAAAAGTATATAATAGTGGATTGCCTTTCCAACTCAGCACTTGTTTACAGTTTTTAGCTTGACGTTATGAGTTCATGACTAGTCTTTGAAAGGTGGAGAACCTATCAGAAAACAAGTCTCAACATCTTCTTCATAAATTTCAAACCAGCAGCCTACAAAATCCTTATGACTTTTCTCCTCTTGTTCTCTGATGTTCCTGCTTCTTAACAATGGCATTGAACCTATCCACTCGGAGTTATAGATTCTCCAGAATTTTACTCACCCAGCCGATACTGGTGTTCAATTGAGCGTAGGTTGGATCCAGTTTTCTGCAGAAATTATCCACCATTTTCACGTGGGCTTCAACAAGTGGATCTATCATGGCTTCAACCTCATCTCTCCCAACTGCTGCTGATTCAGCCTGATAGTAAGGGCCAACATAGTATCTTGTGGTGTTGCTATTCCTCTGGAGGAGTCCTTCATACTGTGGTAAACTCAGATAGTGACTTCTCAAACTTTCAACCATTTCGAGAATCTCTGTCATATCATCCTTTTGACACATTGATTCATTGATTCATTATCTCATTAAATGGATTTCTATAACTGCGAAAGCATTATATTATTAGATTGACATATTATATTCCTAGTCATTATGCTTAGCACATGTAAGAGAACCAAAAAATTACCCATTGACCAAGTGAAATAAGACTAATAAGGATTTATAAGCAAAATTGAATTTCGAATAAAACACCATAAACTTGAACCTTGTAGCACAAGTATTATAAAGGTTATCTGTGATCACCATGTTGATTTGTTTGATAATACGCTATTTTAACCATAGTGTTCGATTTACCCACATTATAAACCATAAAAAAATGTAAACAAATAAATATTAAAATAACAAATCAGAAAATGTTATACATGGTAGCAACTGTATTATAATATCTCTCAAACATATGTCACCATGTAAATCATTTTGATAGACAAAATGAAATTTAAGCATTTTTGGTTTGATTGTGTAATTTAACTAATATTAATTTTTTTCCAAAAAATAGAAACAAAAATATTAATATATCATATCAGAAAATGCTATATTCTATAGGCTACGAAACAAAAGAAAGCAAACATAGTTGATACCAGGCATGAATAATCCATTTTGATCATTTTTAAAACCATATAGGTGATATAGGTGGTGTAGTAAGAGCATCTCCAACTCCACTGTATATTTATTGCAAAATATAGTGAAAAACACAATTATGGACAAACAAAAAGGCATTACTCCATATATGGAATAATGTTTTTTTATGTTTGTTCATAACAGAATTTTTCTATTCCATTTTGCAGTAAATTACGGTGTGGGGTTGGAGATGCTCATTCACATAGAAACACTTCTTTCTCTAGAGTGTTTGTGAATATAAATGATGTATATTTTTATGACACAATTTTACCTGATCATAATGTTACAGATATATAATTCAATGTAAATTATTTCTAATACTAATAAACCATATGATATAATCATTTTAAATAATATAAAAAATAAATATTAAAATGTCGAACCTGAAAAGCTATACATGGTATACTCATGTAGGTGGTGTAACTAAATAAACCATGAACAAATGCTTCAATGGACTTTAATATGTAATTGTTAGATACTGTTTTGGTAAGAAGATGAGCATATAGACTTATAAAAATATCATCAAAATTATGTAATGGTAGTCCTTGTAAATATCCTAGTAAAGAGGGACTTTTCTTATAAAATGTGAGAGAGGCTGTACATCTGACATATAAGTATTGTCATTTTTGTTAATCATATATCATTGCAAGGTTCTTTTCTTAAAATGTTTCTGAATTAATAGGGATTTTTCTCCAAAACAACAAGTAGAAGACTATCTAGTAGTGGAGTCAATATGGTAATTTAATAAGAATTCAGCAGTACAAAATTCAAAATTAAAGGAAACCCATATCTAATCGATAAACGCTTCTTAGTTTCCAACTTGCACCATTGTTCTCCCGCACAATTCAGTTAAGAAAACAATGCTTCCAGAGGAATTTCTCACAGTCACCACCATCTAAAGGTTGCTGATCTACTCTTCCTCTTCTTCTATTTCTCCGTTTGGATTATTATTATATTTCATTGATTTCTCCATTTCTAGGGTTTTGTTTTTACCTAGTAGGATCTCGAATATTGTAATCATGCCGGTGACTTTGACTATAAACACCATCGCGACGATTAACGCAGGCGACGTCAATCTGAAGCCGCTGTTACAGATTTTAGATATCAGATTGATAGGGAAAACTCAGGAGAGAGGCCAGGAGAGGTACCATTTGCTAATCTCAGAGGGTGTCTCAGCTCAACACACTATGCTCGCTGTTCAGCTCAATGATCGGGGTCAGGACAGGTTAAGAAGGGATCCATTGTTCAACTCATCGTTTACATTTGTAATGACGTTAATGGCTGCATGTTATTTTTCCATAGTTGTGATGGAATTTATGTTATTGTGCATTCCATAGATTAGTTGAATGTTTCACGACTAGGTTCAAAAAACAATGGTAGCTTTGTTTGAAGATTGTTGTCTTTGGTGGTTGGCAGATGTTTTCAGGAGTAGATAACATAGTTACACATTTGTTCTCACTCTCTTTGATAGTGATAAAATCTTATGCATATTCTGTACACGCTTACTATTGTGCTGAACATGGAGACCATATTCCCACAGTCTGAAACCATTGGGAACCCAACAACGTCAGCATAATCATATACATAATTCCAAAAGCCACTTCCATGTCCAGGCAACATACATCATCTGAGTAGGGTTGGTTTAGTTGAGCAGCATTCAACTAATAAAGCGCCTCCCAGGGGTGTAAACATCACTCCATCTGTTCAGCCTTCATATCAACCACCTCCAAGCTACATAAATCATGGACCCATAATGAAGAACGAGGCTCCAGCTCGAATCATCTCTATTGCTGCTCTCACTCCATATCAAGGTTGGTGGGCTATTAAGTCTAGAGCAACTGCAAAAGAAGATATCAGACATTATAACAACGCAAAAGGGGACGGAAAAGTATTCTCTTTTGATTTGCTTGTATCTGATGGAGTGGAAATTCGTGTCACTTGCATTAATGCTGTTGTTGACCGATTCTATGATGTTATTGAGGTTGGTAAGGTGTATTTTATTTCAAACGGAAGTTTTAAGCCTGCACAGAAAAACTTCAACCACTTAAAGAATGAATGGGAAATTTTCTTGGAGTCAGTATCGACTGTGAAGTTTGTCCTGATGAAGATGGCTTCCTACCAGGTCAATAGTTCTCTTTCGATCCTATAGGTGACGTTGAGAAGGATGTGAACCCTATTCATTGGGGTTGTGACTTCTGTGAACCCTTCTGTCCCAATCTTGAAGAGGAACGGGATGGAAACCCATCAGAGAACTCTCAATCTAATGGATGATTCAGGAAAGGCCGTTGTGGTTACACTATGGGGAGAGTTCTGTAACCGAGATGGTCGGGAACTTGAAGAGATGGTTGGTTCAGCCTTTTACCCCGTTTTAGCAATAAAAGCTTGAAAAATAAGCAACTTTAGAGGTAAATCACTTGGGAAAATATCGTCAACACATCTCTTCATCAATCCAGATTTTCCTGAAGCTCAGAAACTGAGGAACTGGTTCGATCACGGTGGAAAAGATACTGCATCTTCCTCTATTTTCAGAGATAATATGCCTGGAGGAGGTTCGAAGAATGAGATACGAAAAGTAGTTTCTCGGATCAAAGAGGAAGGTCTTGGAAGATCAGACAAGCCTGATTGGGTCACAGTGAAAGTGAAAGCAACCATAGCATTCATCAAAACTGATAGCTCCTGCTACACAACATGTCCTTTGATGATTGGAGATAAACAATGCAACAAGAAGGTGATACAAACTTGAACAAACATGTGGCTCTGTGACCGATGCAACCAAGAGTTTGAGGAATGCGGCTACATATACCTTATTCAAGTGAAGATTCAAGACCACACTGGGATAGCTTGGGTAACAGCGTTCCAAGAATTCAGTGAATAAATCATGGGATGTCCGGCTAAGTAGCTTAACATGTTGAAGCACCGATTGCAGAATGATTAGGAATTCATAGTGATTGTTAGAAACATACTGTTTCATCAGTACAAGTTAAAGTTGAAGATCAAAGAGGAAACATATGCGGAGGAACACATACTGAAGATGACTGTGGTGATGGTTGATAAGGGGAATTACACATCCGACAGTAGATACTTGCTCAACTTGCTCGTTGGGTGTCTACATGTATAATAAGAAGGATCTCAAATTATCTCAGATTATGCTGGTTATGGATCTGTTGTATTCGAGTGTGATGCGTTTTCAAATCCCATTTGTTTTTGGATTCATTGAGACTACTACGACGAATTGAGGAAACAAGGAGCTTTTTTAAAAAAAAATTGAGCATAGTACACACCAAAGTTTCATTAAATGATACAAAGCAAGATGCACAACACATTAACAACAATGGTGTCAGAAAGATAAAATATAGCTGGCTAGCTTCTTAGGTTCTCTTGACAGGGTCAAAGCTAGAGACACCGACAACATCACCAATGTTGATGGTGAGAACGACGCCACCAGACGCAATGCTGAGCAAGAAGTTCTTAAGAGAATGAGCGATTCCTGGAACAGCGGCTTCAGCCATCTACAGGATGACTATCAAAGCGGTGAGAGCTGCCGCAGAGAGTCCGGTAAAAGCCTTGCCGAACTTGATCTTTGAAGCCCTAACTTGGATCCTATGTGTCCTGCCTCCAAGTGAAGACATGGCCTTGGATGGTTTCATAGGTAACGGGTTGAAGAAGGTCGATAAGCAAGTATGGTTAAGTGGTGTGACAAATGCCATTGTGGAGGTACAAGACATGATCCTTCGAGTCCTTCGGTCTCTGATTCTTTAGAAATGTGTGAAATTGCTTGCGTGATGGATGTACTTAAGGGAGTTGCAAGGAAAGTGAAGACAGAGATTGGAGATGTGAGTCTTACGTGGTAGAGTCTGACTTTTTTTCTGGCTGGTTATATAGATAAGGTTATCTCAATTGAAGATTGTCAAAGTGACAAAGATTTTGTTTATCCCACTCCGATTTGTTCCATTCAATCAACTAGGATATTCGAAATCTAGAATTACATTTATAATGATTCGATTTCAAGAATAAGAATATCTAGAACTTGAAATCAAGATTGTGAATATCTACACTATTAAAACAGATCATTCTAAAAATTAAAATCATCATTAACTGTACAAAATTGTTATTCATTAACAAATTAACATGTTTTTTATATTTGATATTCTTCTATATATCAATTGAAAAATCACTCAAAAATTGTCTTAGTTTTAGTAGGATGTTTTTTTCATTTTTTCATTTATTTTAACCAAAACAAAAGTAATTAAAAAACTAATTAATAGCACTGATTACATAACTAACACAAAATAAATTATTGTAACTAATTATAAAACTATAAAATTGTATATAATCTCTCATCAATTACTTTTTGCAATCAAGTATTTATAAATTGTATAATTTTTATTTTTGAAAACAGTAGCAACACATATATTGACTTTAAATTTTTATATATATATTTTTTTTATATATGTTAACTTTGAAGAAAATGATACATAATTTATAATCATGTATAAAATTATAACATTATTTATAAGGGTTTATACATTGATTTATATCATATATAAACTATTAAAACATGAGTACAATTGCCATTGCTATTGCTTCTTAGGGCATGATTATTGTGCGGTTCTTAGGGCAGGGTTCTTAACGTAATATAAGAGTCGTCTCTTAATTTTAACTAAAAGAAGTTAAGAGATAATCCTTAAATAAGAGATTTAAGAACCGTCTTTTAACTTCTTCTTAGATAAAATTTAAGAGACAGTTCTTATATTACGCTAACAACCCGTCGTAAGAACCCTGCAAAATAAACATGGCTTTAACCTCATAATTAAATCTCAGGAAGGCTTTCAATAGTGGACCTCGGTGAAGCCCATTAACTTTATCATGATCAACAATAAACCTAATTCTTCTATTCCATCTCCCTCGTGATGAAAGGTGGAGGACCTAGGAATAAACGAGGAAACTGCTCTCAGGTAGAAGACGTGAGTCCACCGGGAAGTTCCGAGTCTATTACCTCTCTCCCACGGAAATCCTGTTCAGTTTATGGAATGGCACAAGCTTAGATTCACAAGAGACTACTACACAGTGTAACATCATCTTCTTCTTTTTTTCTCCTTCGTTCTCTTTTAAGCTTCTTCGACAAGCATGTGGTGTTTCTCCTCTCTTCACATTGATGATTCTCTTTAATCTTTGTTTAAGTACATTGACTTTATGTTTTCTTAGATCTTAGATTTCTGATCATTTGTCCCAATCTCAGTTTACTTAGTTTTCTACATGCGTGTCTGGCCTCTGAGAAATAGTATGATTATTATTAGGATCTTGATCTGGAAAGTGGAAATAATTGTCCAGTGAGGACCATTTCAAATCTGCTCGTCTTACTAAAAGAACTCGATTTTGGTGCAAATAATTTTAAATTATCTCTCTATGTGATTCTGCTAACTAAAAGAGTTCCATATTCTAAATTATGTGTTTCAGCTTCTGTTGAAACTGTTTTTTAGGATGAAACTAACTATTGTTTATTCTCTTTTGTCTCTGATCTTGGGTTTCTCAGGTGGATTGATCGTACGACCATGGACATGTATCCTCTCTGGTTCCATGGGGAAACATCTCTGACTTTCAAAGCCCAAGCTTTTACCCAGCTGTTGGTAGGCTCAGTTGTCTTAAGAATTCTCAAGTATCTCTTAAACTTTTTGTTATGTTGTTGATGGATACAATATCTGCATATTTGCATATGGTCAAATTGGACCGGGAAAAACATAAAATGGTAAAATTAGAGTAAACAATACTTTTTGAAGTTTGTGACATTTTAAAGGTAGAAGATTTTATGTGTTCTCCTCTGTGTAATTCCTCTAGACTGGACAAAGAGATCTAATGGAGAAGAGTCAAGGAGTTAATTACAGAGCACTTGGTGATCTGTTTGTTGTTGCTGAACAAAGAAAATATACATTCCGTTATGATATTGATGTTCAGATGATTAATACTTACAATGAGTGATGGAAGCAGTAGAAGATATCCTTTTCTTTTTTCATGAATCGTTCGCCTCTTAATGTTTGAGAGAGAAAGAGAGAGAGCTCTGTGCTGACCAATAAACACTTTGAATTTTGCATTGAGAGTAGATCCAGGTGAGCTATGTCCTGCCCGAGTAAACAATGATACTTCAGAAGGCGAGAACTCAAAGAACATGGTTTTTTATTTAAATTTTAACGGAATCTCATGTTTTTAGTTTTGACTCATACTTGAGATTTGATTTGTTGACAGATTGCTACTCTTAAAGCAACACTTGTGAGAGAAAAAAGAAGGGTCACAACCAAACAAGAGCGTAACATCTCCTGGTGCCTGAGAAACATAAAGCCAAAACTGGTAAGTAAAGGTGATTTCTACGCTCTTCTAAAACTCAGTTTTCAGATTTAAATTCACAACTCAAATTGGACATGACATCGTTTTTGAGTGACTGCATATTCATAACAATTTTTTTTTACTGACTGCAGATTCCTAACAGTAGCATCATGACAAAGAAACCAGACAGCTGTGAAGTGGATGATTACAGTGAACTCACCATCTTGGCCACCAGAAACAAGTTCAGGCAAAACCTACAAAGACAAAACCGAAACCAATATAGAATCTCTTGAATGGGCTAAAACTGATTTAAATTTTACATTTTATATTAATTAAATTATAATGAAACTATTAGTCGAAACACAAATTGTGTCAAATTTTATTAATCTGAAAATTTTAAATTAAATATGTTAAAATTAATACAAATATACTTCTATTGAATTTTAATATTAAAATGGAGTAGTGCATGTATTACATGGAGTAGTGCATGTAGTCTCTAAATTTAGAGTAATAAGTAAAATAAATAAATATTATGTATGCAAACTATATAAATTGGAAAAAATTATATGTTGAAAGTGTTTCTTTATTTTATTATTTTTAAGTAAAAATTTATTGTACCAAAATGTTACAAAATATATAGGTATGCACACAAACAAAGTAAATTACTTATAAAAGCATAAATTAATATATGTAATAATGTTGAACAAGATACATAATATACTTCTATTGAATTTTCGTATTACAAAGAGTAGTGCTTGTAGTTTATAAATGTAGAGAAGTAAGTAATATAAAGAAATATTATGTATGCAAACTATATAAATTGGAAAAAGTATATTTTGAAAGTGTTTCTTTATTTTATTATTTTAAATTAAAAATTTATTTTACCATAATGTTACAAAATATAAAGGTATGCACACAAACAAACAAAGTAAGTTACTTTAAAAACATAAATTAATAGTGTTGAACAAGATACATAATAGTGTCATCGTTATATGATATGATATATAATACGTAAATAATATATTAAAGTATTTATTAACAAAACTAAAATTAAATACCTATGCGAGCGAGTGGGTCAAACTCTAATTTTATATTAAAAGCCAAGTTACGTAAATGATATTTGCTTACATGTGGCTTATAGATGAAAATGTCTAATCTGACTAAATGAATATTTTCATTTTTTTATTTATTTTAAGGAAGAGAAAAATAATGCAAAACCCAATTAATAGCACTTACCAAATATCCAACACAAAATAATTTATAATAAGTAATTATACAATTATAGAAAGTGTATATAATTTATTGTCAATTAATTTTTAGCAAACAACTATTTATAAATTATACAATAGAAAAATGTAGCAACCAATATAATGACTTTAAATATTTATGTAAAACATTGTAATATCTGTTAACTCTTGAATAAATTCATATGTAATTTATAAATCATTTACATAATATAATATTATTTATACATTATTTATATATTCATTTATAACTATTTTTAGAATCACTTATCAAGCCTTAAAAATTCATTTATAATAATTTATAAAGTTATTTATAAAGGCTTTCAAAATCATTTTATAAGATCTATAAATCATTATACAAGTCTATAAATCAATACTAAATATACACAAAATTATTTATTAAAATTTATATAGAATTTATAATGATTTAAAAATTATTTATAACAGTTTTTAAATACACTTATAATCATACAAATGTATGTTTATAAGAATTATAAATCAAATAAACATGTATTACACATAACTTAATATGATATGTAAAATTTGTAGAAGGTTACAAACTATTTATAAGTGAAATTAAAATAATTTTGGGTTTATAAGCACTTACATTTAGATAAAAAAGAAAGAAAAAAGGTTAACATTAGGCATGAAACTTATTATCCCAGATCCGAATTTGATCCGAGATCCGATCCGGACATGCTCCGAAAATCTGGATATCTGGAGGGGCCGGATAGTAAAATGTTGGATCCGTCAAAACCGAATCCATATCAGGATATTTGAATTTTTTTAGTCTAGATATCCGGATCCGTAATTTTTAATGATAATTCTTTCAAAAATAGTAATATATATAAACTAATTTTATTTGTTATATTTTCATTTTATATTATTATATAATTATAAATTTTATAATAATATACATAAAAGTAATTAAAAACATTATATCAATTTATTTTTAAATGATTGTTAATATTTCTATATATTTTAATATTAATTTTATTTATTTTAAGGATCCTAATCCGGATCCGGATATCCACCGGATATTATAATTTTTAGGAGGATATCTGACACCTGGATATCCGAGAACCCCGTATCCAAATAAGGATAGTAAGAACATGAATCCGCAGGATAAAGATCTAGATCTAGATACCTTTAAATACCTCGGATACCCAATCCGTCCTAGACCCTAGTTAATATTATACGTTTAATAGAATGTTCAAAGCTACAAAACAAAATAATAGAATACGTTTGCTTTAATAATCAAACAAAAATACTTACAATAAAATAAAAGTTACAATCTGAACTTAAATTTATATATTCTTGCTTTCGTAAATTCTGAAAAAGTAAACTTTACCGTAAATTGTCACACTATTTTCTTCCTAATTTACCAAATTTATGTGAAACTAAATTAACACTTAACTATTGATGTTCTATTTATAATATGTTAAGATTTTTTTTTTTTAATTATAGATTTTTTTTCATTTCATTGATTTTGATGACATACTATATGATTTAGGTGATACAAACTACTTGACTCGTAAGTGCTCATATATATATTTTTCTTCAAACGACTATTATATTATTCAAATTTGATATGGTCTGAGAAACAAACCGGAATAGAACAACCAATGTAATATATGTCCTTATGAAAAAATCTTGTTATTTTAGCTAATGAATCAGACAATACATATTCATAACAAGGAATAAAAACAATTGAGAACTCTGTGAATCTATTCTTCAGCTTCATCAGCTCATTTAGCTTAGTGGAAAAGTTAGGCCATGCTCCGGTGTTGAATCATCAAAACTAATTCTTACAATCGGTTCTAAAAGATGGAAACGTCGATAGCTGTAGCATGTACTTCATTGCCGATGAGAGGGCCTCGAGCTCCGAGTGAAGTGGTGAGATTCTTCGCTGTTGGTTCCTTGAACCATAACTGAGTTTCTACTCTGGAGTTTGTCCATTTCCATTCAAAACCACTAAAGAGTACGTTATGTGTCCAAGATCCATCTATCATACACCTCTCTGAGATTGTTGTTTGTTCATGATGTTGTATTTCTGCCGGTTTTTCCTATTTACGATTAGTTTCAAACCAGTCATGACATTCTGACCATCATGTCGAACATCTTCCAATAGGTCCCTGTTTATCCCTCTGAATAATTTATTATTTCTCGCTTTCCAAATGTAACATATAATCTAAGATTATGAATCTTTATCCAACTTAGGATCTTCAATATTGTTCTTTCGCCAGAATAGATAGTCCATGTTTATGTAATGGCTTGCACCAGGGAAAATCAGTGGTGGAGTTTGGATTGCTGTTAATTCTCATGTCTGTAAAGCTGGTGGACATTTAAAGATGACATGGTTAATAATTTCGTCCTTTACTCCACATCTAGGATAATGGTTATCGCAATGCATATGGCGATATATTAGGTTGTTTGTCATAGCTAATTATCCAAAGATCGTTTGTCAAATAAGATGTCTGATTTTTGGTGGAGCTTGTATCTTCAAAGCAAAAGCTTAGAGTTTTGTGGTACTAGGTTTTATATGTGTCTCCATCGTATCTCTATTAAGCAAGTTTGTTGCTACCTAATAACCTGACTTAACAGTGTGCATATCATTCTTATATATATATATATATATATATATATATATATATATATATTAAATTTTATATATTTACATATTTACTTTTAAATATTTGATATATTTTTTTCATATTTAATGGGTGAAAGTTAAGGATGTTAGTGAGCTTACAATAATTATGCTAGTGAGCTTACAATAATTAACACATTCCTATATAAAATTTATATAAAAGTTAAATTCCCAATACTAAATAAATTATTTTCACATATAAATAGTAAAGAAAAATTAATGTGTTTTTATATAAATAACAACTATATTATATGAATAACACTAAAGAGATAAATTTAAGTTCCAATTAATTTTCAAATCATAAACATGAATATCCTATAACATATAACCTAATTATTTTATTTAAAATGAAACATATGACTAATTTTTTTATATTTTTCAATAAAAATTTAACAAAATTTTTAATTATTTGCATATATATTTCAAAATAATAAAATGATATAATATATAAAATCTGATCTTATAAATGTATGACAAATAAAAATTATAAATTTTTTTTTAAATAAAGTTTTTACTTTAATAAAAATGTAATATATACATTTTTTATTTTTTCTTAATTAATTGAACATCTACTTACATCTATATTTATTCTAGTAGTCTAGCCTAACATATTTACTCACCCTTGCACACTAATCATGTCATATATTAATTTAATTTCCTATCCTTTCTTACAAAACTAGTACTAGGGGTGTTATCCCCGCGCAAGCGCGAGGTCATGGACGGAGTTCCTATTTCATTTCAATATATTTGCTAGAGTTACTATAGTTGCGAATTTTGCGTTTTGGGCTGATCATTGTTTTTCAATGTTTTTATTGTTATAGGGTTAAGTTGTGATAATGAACTGTGTAGGTATTCTTCTCCACTTATGAAAGACTATACTGTTTTAGTATTGTGATTGTTATAGTTTATGGTATTGCTTGTTGTGTCAATAAGACTTATTGTTTGTTTGTTTTTTAATTTGTTTCTTCTACAATTAAGAGTACATAAATTATATTAAAATTGTGTAGAGTACTTTTGTTTCTGAATATTTTTTCCAGTTTAGTTGTACAAATTATTTGTATTAAATAATAATTTATTATTATTATTATTATGTTTGTTATATGCGTTTTTATTTATTTCTAAACTTGTCATTTTTACTGGATCTTAGAACTTGTAAAAGTAACTATAAAATGAGTGACAATTATGAGTATTTGAGCCTTAACGAGTTTTGAGCGAATTTATGTATTTCCCATAAAAAGACAATGGCATTGGCATATTGACACTGGGCTTGTAAACTATTTTCATAAGAAAAGAGGAGTGAGTAGGTGGAGATGTTGTTGCCGCATTTGTGTCTGTCGAGATTATCTCTTGTACCTCTTGGTGTGTATGTATTTGTTTCTCTTTTGTTTGATGGGTAATATGTAAATAAAAATCATTGATAGCTGTATTTATCAAAGTTCATAACTTACTCTGCTTTTTGGTTTATGTGATTTTGCTGATATTGGTTACCGTCTTCATCTTCTTCGTAAGCATCGCGAAAGTAAATTTGTAAATTGTTAAATAGCTGGCTGTGTAGTTTGTAATTATTTAATTAACTCGAAATATGTGTCGTTGAGTTTTAATTAAGGTGATTAGTTTGATATATTTTTTTTGAATTTTATTTGTAAAATTAGACAAAAGAGAGAGGTGATTGTTACTGAGTTGTCTTCTTGTGGGATTTTAGTTTTTGGTCTTTTGATTGTTTGGTTGTGTTTTTTTTAAACTGTAAAATAAAGGTTTGTGTGAAACTAATTTGATAAGTAAGGGAAATAAATAGATGACCACAAATCTGGGGTAAGAAATATTTTTGATCATTGATGTTAGCACCATATAGACAATAATACGAAGAGAATTGTGTGTTGATTGTTTCTTACGGGTCAATGAGGAGAAGAACAACAACTCAAGTTGTTTCTGTATTGTTGGTGAAGCCAGAGCCCTGGGCACAAATATTTTTCTAACCACATCTGCGAGTATAAATATCAGTTATGATATCAAAACATGATATAAACCCAACTGCAATATGATAATAAACCTGAGAGTTTTAGGTTTGTGTTCATAATCACTTGGAGATTTTCTAACAACCTAATCATGACTGGATATTGATCTCAAGTGCGTCTGTGATGACTTCATAAATAATGGTTGGTGGGATGAAATGAATGAAGATGAGAATCATATATGTAGGGTTTACAGAGAGGCTACAAATTAAGAACATTTACGATCAAACGATTTAAGATAGGGAGATAAAGAGTTCACCGGTGAAAAAGAGAATGCGAACAAACATATAGCGCAGCTCTGTAACTCAGACCTGTCTGAGACGATGATGATGAGAATCCTAACTAGTCTTAAACGATGACGGTTTTTAATATAGGAAAACTATAATTGTTTAAAACTTGAACTTTTTCTTCATATCGCGTGATGAAACCTATTTAAAAACGAAACCCATAATACACTTGCAGGCCCGACCCTAAGAGGAAGCCGTAAAAGCAAGGGCTTCAGGCCTTCATAAAATATATTAGTTTCTGTCATCAATGTACAAATTATCCTTTAGTTTAGTGGTATAAATGTTGGTGTTCAAATCTCAATAACCGGGTTCGAACTATGGATTAGTAAAATTTAATCTTTTTTATTAATGTTTTTAAGTCAGATCCACATTTTTCTTAGGTGGACACTCTTAGGAGACACTAAACTCTACTATTATAATATAGACTAGGTTCTGACCCGCGCCTTACGCGGATTGAATGGACTAAAAAGATTTTTGTAATCCATTAGTAGATATTAAAAAAAAGTAAAAAATAATATCATTTAAGATGTAACATTTGTTATAAAGATCAGTAAAAATCAAATCTTTTTTCACGGATGCATGCATTTTATCTCTTTGCAAAAGGAAAACAAACGAAAAAATCTGCTGAAAAGCATAATATGTTTAAGCTTTAAACAATATATATATATATATATATATATATGTATAAATATATCAAGAACTTACTACTGCATGAACTAAAACCATTTCAATGGTTTCTCTACCATTTTAATCAATTAGTAGATATTAAAAAAAGTAAAACATAATATCATTTAAAATGTAACATTTGTTATACAGATCAGTTAAAACCAAATTCTTTTTTAATGGATGCATGAATTTTATCTCTCTGCAAATGGAAAACAAACGAAAACATCCACTGAAAAGCATAATATGTTTAAGCTTTAAACAATATATAGATATCAAGAACTTACTTTTGCATCAACTAAAACCATTTCAATCGTTTCTCTACCATTTTAATCTCCCATGTAGACTTCTTTGGTTTCAAATATACACGAAATTCATAGTACTCATTATTTTTGCTTGTTTTGAAGTTTGTAGGTTGTGATACGGTAAATAAAAGTAAAGTATGATATATGTATAGTCATAACTGATAGGGTTTAGGCTACAAGATTGAATCAATCAAATATATTTCATTGCGAGCTTAATGGAAAACATTTCTCCAATTTCGTGTATAATTTTTAATTAGTCATGAAAATTGTGTATAAGTTAGTAGTAACTTTTTTATATTAACTGAAACCACATTACGTTATGACAATTGCGTATATTAGTTTTCTATATTTTTTCTATTGAATAAATTACGTTCAAACGTAAAATTAACAAAATGAATCAAGTAAATACAGGAAAAAATATTATTGAAATTGATATTAAAAGACACCATCAAATCCCCATCAATTTAAATTCTAGAGTTGATTCATCATTTAGTTACTTGCATTATATAAATTTGTCATATATATATATTAAGGTTATATATATGTTTAAAATGATGATAATAGACAAACCAATTAAATTTATTCCATCGCGAGATTAATAAAAAAATTATTCTAATTTCGTGTATATATTTTAATTAGTCAATGAAATTGTGTATAACTTAGTAGTAACTTTACTATATTAACCAAATCCAGATTACGTTATGACGATTGCGTATATCAATTTTCTATATTTTGTCTATTACATAAATTGTGGTCAAACGTAAAATTAGCAAAAAGAATCAAGTAAAGATAAAAAAATATTATTGGAATTGATATTAAAAGATGCCATCAAATCCCCATTAATTTAAATTCTGGGATTGATTCCCCGTTTACTTATTTACATCATAGTTTTTTGTCATATATAATAAGATTATATATATATATATATATGTTTAAAAATAATGATAATAGACATACCAGTAAAATGATATATGTTTAGACATGTATAAATCATGTATATAATTTGTCTCTACCTAGACAAATGACATATGTTTATACAAAGATTATTGATAACTTTTATGTTTGTAGATACACAAATGAGAAGATGAGAATAAGTCGAGACTTTTACAACCTTATCTTCGTGCATGACCGAGAAATGCAGCTATGTATAGGATATTAAAAATGTTATAATTCTCTTCCTATATAAATATACATACAAATTCATGTTATAGTTTGATTTTTCTCTTGCACTTAATAAAAACTGCAAACGATATTGTAACAAACTTTCCTAATTCTAAACCCCTAGATATCAAACGTTTAATATTGAAAAATATATACTATAATTACTTTCTAGTTATAATGTGCAATGACATTACATGTAATTTATCTAGGCAATAGAGGTCTTTTGAAAAAGAGTGTAAGGAGGATTCTCATGATGACACCTAAGTAATGGCAATTTTGTTAATCACACATGAAGGTAAGGTTAATTAATAAAAGTTCTCCTTAAATAATAAAAAGGGGATTTATGATGCTTATTTATTCTACAAGTTCATTTTGTTTTTGTAGATACCAATGAATATTTGCAAATATTATAATAAACTAAGTCGTCGTCTGCGTTAGATGCGGATTATCAACTAGCTTTTGTTTTATTTTGTTGAAACCAAATATTATTAAATTGGTATGATTGATACAGTTTTTGTATAGGAGGTTTCATGAGATTTTATAATGTTTTAGTGTTTTGTGCTATGAACTTCACTTAGTGATTAATGCTAAGTTGAATGCTGCCTTCATTTGAGTTTAGTTCTCTATCCTTTTGAAATTTTATATAATGTCAAAGGTGCTGTAAAAGTAGAAGTGTGTTCCTGTTGTTTTTCTGAGTAGTAATTGTTGGTGTACATGAGGGTTACGTTAATGTTTAATTATAATTTGTTAACTATTTTTATATGAAAATGATGTTTAGAAGTGTTTGAGATTTTATTGATCTAAAATATTTTACATATTCGTAAAATATTATAAGATAATAAATTAAGACTTTGTTTAAATATGAGATCCTAATCCTTTCGATCTAGAATATACAATTTATTTAATAGTTTATTTGTAAAAATATTCATATTAAAAAACTAAGAATAAATATAATTTTTTGTTTCTTTTTGTAATATATATGTTTGAAGTTACTTTTTATGTAACATATCATTCTTTATTTTACAATAATTTGAAATAAATTATGTGACTTTGGATTTTATATTATTTCTATTTCGAGAACTATTTAACTCATCTACTTCTTTGCAATAAACTAAATTAATGATTCTAATTAGTTTTCTTCATGGGGAAATTTTACTTATACACTTTCTTTGGTACCATTATTTAACTTTACCATCAATCAAATGACATTTTTATAAATACCACATTCATTAATGTGTAAAAGACTGAATTACCCTAACATAATCTTCTTCTCCATTGCGTCTTCTCTTTCTCTCCGTCGAGACCCATATTCTTTTTCCGTTGAGATCCGTCTCTCTCCGTCGAGATCCGTCTCTCTCCGTCGAGATCCGTCTCTCTCCGTCGAGATCCATCTCTGTCCGTCGAGATTCATCATCAAAATCTCTGGCATCAGATCATCTTTGATCACTTCACAAGTTTGAGGAGATTGTAGAATTTGGGGGTTTTACCATTAAAATCTATTTCGGTTTAGGGATTACGATTTTTTGCAACATTGAGATTCAGAATATTCATCAATCTGAAGAGGATAAACGGTTGATTAGAGATGAGTATGCAATGTGATTTTGTGTTTTGTGATTTTATGAATTGGGTTTACGAGTTGACTAAAGACTCCGCGTATTGAGACTTTAGTACTGAAATCATTTATAAGGATTTATTAGATAATTTATAAGGGTTTGTAAAATTCAATTGTTATTTAGGGTATGTAGAGTCGAAGCTTAGTCTATGTACTAGTCAAGAGAGAGGACATAGTGATAGTGTTTGCTAGAGAATTGTATGTCAAGATTCTCTTGGTATAACAGTGAACCGGTAATTTTTATTATCTTTTAAAAAGGCAATGCTTTTGGATATTGTCTTAATCTGTCTCTTTTTATGGGTGGTTCCAAAAAAAAAATACACTGGTTTGTCCATTTTCATGGCAGTTTGTATCAATTTAGAAGAGATTACTGACTCATAAGGATTCACATTGCAACGTAATGCCAAAGATTTGATTTTTTGTAATGAAACTTGATAGATTATTTGTTACCAAGTGTACTTTAGATATATCTCTGTTATTGTGCAGTCTTCAGAAGATTTGAGTAAGGAGATTGCTTCACTTGAGTTTGAGATTCTGCGTACGGAACAATATCTTCTCTCTCTTTACATAACAGCTTTTGATGAACAAGTTATTTCTTTCTCTCCACACACTGAAACAAGCTTAATCTCGCAATCAGACCTTACTGGTGTGCTCAGCTACCATTATCAAGCATCTCATGTGTCTGAACGTTCCTCTTTGTATCCTTGGAGTTTCCAAACCAGTTTAAAAGACTTTTCTGCAAGAATAAATAAACCACACTGGTTTTCAGCATTTAGTATATTTGTTTAACTTATTTGATGTTTGCAGGAGAAGACAAAATATGTTTCTGATAATCACACTACCTTTTGAGATCTTCTAAGTTTGTCTCACATCGAAAAAAAGTGTTTGTCACACTCTCCAGCAGAGCAAGAACCAGTTCTTGTCTTCAGGCTTCTCCTTTACCTTTATCTGAAACCCATGCTTGGGGATAACAAAGAAGCAAACGCTCCACGTGGCGTTATAATAGAGTTTCTGAAACTTCACATGGGTGATAGTTGTTTCAATATTTATAAACTTTTATAAATAATTTATAAGTTTTTATAACTTTTATAGCTAATTTATAAAATAAATTATAAACTCTTAGAAATTGGTTTATGAATCCTGATAAATGATTTATAAGCTTTTATAAATCATTTTATAGTTTCTTTTGAATTTACATTACCCAAAATCTCTTCCATATTGCATATGTGCAGTTCCAAGATATTTTTATTTAAAAGCAAACTCGTTTACAGTTAGTTACACAATATAGATACAACAAAAAAAGAGAAAGATTGACAGAAACATTATAATTGTTTATAAATTATTTATAATTGTTTATAAATCATGAGTCTATAAATAAAGTCATAAGCTTTAAGATATTTTTATAACTAACTAAATAACATTTATAATTAATTTATAAGCTCTTATATAAATTCTTATAACTTTCACGTAAAATATTTATAAAAACTTTTATAAATAATTTTTTAATTTAGAAAATATTTGATAAAACCTTATAAACCCTTATTTTCTTACTAAAAACCATTGGAGTGAAAGTTATAATGATTCCCACATCATTTATATTGTTTATAATCAATTGTAATGGTTTATAAATCATTTATAAGGTCTTTAAATCATTTATAAAAGTATATAAACTGTTTATAAGACAATATAAACTGTTTAAAACTCTTAAAGTGATATATAAACATCTTATAAATGATTTATAAACAATTATAAAAAATTTATAAACCATTATAAATAATTTGTAATATCTTATAAATAATTCATAAACCCTTATAAATGATTTAAAATGGTTTGTGAATTTTTTATAAATAATATAAACCCTTTTAAAAGATATCGTAATATAGAGGTAAAAAAAATTTACATTCCTCTATATTTTCCTCTAAAATAAAGAAACACTATAATAGAGGCATACAATTGAGCAAGTCCACCTCTATAATAGAGATCTCTATTTTAGAAGAAAATATAGAGGTGTACATTAGAGATGCTCTAAGTGTTTGCCATCATTAATATTTATGAAAGCTAATAAAATGATCTTGGGATTAGAAATGTTTAAAATAAAGTAATTAGCCAAGGTTTATAAGTGTTTTATATAAACAAATTAAAAGGGTTTATAAATTTTTCAAAAAGAGTTATTAATTACTTGCAAAGGGTTTATAAAATTCATTTATAATAGTTCATAAAATATAGAATTAAGGTTTATAAATAATCATAATGACTTATAATATATATATATATATATATATAATAATTTATAAAGCCTTAGAAATAATATATAAAGGCTTATAAATTTATATAAGATAGAAAGTAAATGTTAAAAAGACCATGTGGCATAAATTTTATATAAGCTTCTTACTATTACTAATAGGTACGAGTTTGGTCCATGGTGATATAATAAAGCATAAATTTTATGTGTTGTCTTATACAAAAAAGGGCTTATGATATGCTTTTTGAAATTCTAAGACTCATCCCCAAAAACTACCCTTCAACTACAAACCCTAAGTATATATTAGTTAACCTTAGGGATATAAATGTATATTTACCCTTAAACGAAACTTATCTTTATAATTTTTTTAACTGGAGATGCTCTTGGTGAAAAAACTAAAAATTGTCATCTTAAGAAATTTCTCTTTAGGATTTATATTGATTTATGTAAGTAATTGTCGACGTCCATGTCAATATTTGTTGGCAATGGGCCAATGTCAGCAGCTCCTTCTTGAATATCTTCCTTACTATATCTTCTAGAAGGACCTCTCATGACAATATACCAATCCGAAGACTCATTTTCCCGTGAGTAAAAGACTTGCTTTGCTTGAGAAGCTAGTATGTAAGGGTCACTTGAAAAGGAGGCTTGACTATGAGTCATGTTAACAAGTGTAAAACCATCTTCAATCTTCACTCCATTACCCTTTACTGCCCACTGACACCGGAAGAGAGGAACATAGAAGACATTACAATCAATAAGAATGATGTCTGTTACTCTGCAGTAGTAAGATACCTAATCAACCACATGTGATGTATCTTTGGCAGTAGATCTACAAACTACCGTAGCCTCATAGTAAACCCCAGAATTATGACTTTTCCTATCAAGTGATGTCGTTTGAAACCTCCGACCATTGACAATAAAGCCTATATATGATTTCGCAGAACAACGTGGACCATAAGCTAGCCACTTGAGTATTTCTTCATGTTCTTTAGAATCAAGAGATACCTACAAAAATAAAGACAAGTAAAACACCTATATCATATTACCATAACGACATAACATTTTTAACAAATCACATACCTTTTCTTTTAGCCATGAAGCAAAATGCTTAGTATGCATACACGATAAGGTTGATGCATCTCACCTACATCTTCCATCTGAGTCTTGTAAATACTGGAGATGCTCACTGCTCAAAGAAACATAAGAAATAAATATAAAACAAATATAAGAAATATAAATAAGAAGAACATGATTCTTACTCTATATAAGGTTCGACAAGAGCAAGGTTTTGGATGATAGCAAGATGTGCTATTTTCCTCTCCATTTCAGTGAGTGTAATTGTTTTGCCAGCTGATATTGGACGACCCTCTAAGATGGAGCTATTCTCATACTCCATGTTCCTTTCTATTTTGTCTTCTACATTTGTTGACTTCTTTAGAAATTCACTGCAAAACTTCATACATTCCTCAGCTAGATAAGACTCAGCAATGCACCCTTCTGGTCTAGCAGGATTTCTGACAAAGTCTTTAAGGACTTTCATGTACCTGCAAATTAGAATATATGTAGATTAGCAAAAAAAAATTTAAAATCTATAACACTCATGTATTTATTACCTCTCAAATGGGCACATCCATCTAAAATAGACAGGTCCCCCAAGCCGTACTTTCCTTCCTAGATGCACAGTCAAATGGACCATGATATCAAAGAAACCTGGAGGAAAATATCTTTCAAACAAGCAAAGCGTTTGTACAATCTCCGCTTCCATTACCAAAAGCTGCTCCCTGTCGATCACTCTCTGACACAAGAGATTGAAGAATGCGCATAACCTTGAAATTGCTAGCCTAGGTCCTTTAGGTAACAGCCCTTTAAGTGCAATTGGAAGCAGTTGCTGCATTAAAACATGGTAGTCATGTGATTTCAGCCCTGTGACTTTACACTCATCCAACAAAACTCCTCTAGATATGTTGGAACAATATCCATCTAGCCCTTTGAAGTGAAATAGTCGCCTGCAAAATAACTTCTTCTCTGTCTTGGACAAAGACCACGGTGCTGGAGGAAGATATGTTCGTTTCCCCTGGATGCGAGGGTGCAAATCCTGCCTATTACCAAGATCCTCAAGATCTTTACGAGCAGGAAGACCATCCTTAGATTTCCCACAATGCAACAATGTCGAGACTAGACTAGCAGCCACATTTCTCTCAACATGCATAACATCTAAGTTGTGCCTCACCGGGAGTTCCTAATCATAACAGAAACAATACAAAAAATCGAATTTAGAAAGAGATAAGAAAAAAACAATACAAAAAGCACATGAAAGAGATCTTACCGCCCAATAAGGTAGCTTGAAAAATATTGACCTCTTTTTCCATCTAGATAACTCATCCTCATCTACTTTTACTTCTTCCTCTTCCTCTTCCTCAGATTCACTGGATCCTAAATCAGTACAGACCATTCTTTTTCTCTTACTTCCAGACTGTTTAACATTGCCAAACTCATTCTTGAAATTTCTGAGGTTTTGAGATATCTCACGGCCAGTTAAAATTCTTCCCCTTCTCCCTTGCTCAGCTTTTCCATCGAACCACTTCTTCTTTCCCCAAAAACTATGAGCCGGCGGCAAACCTTTTCTATGGCACATGTACACATGTTTTCTGCTGAACTTGAGCCACATACTGTCTGTATTTTTTCCACATAAAAGACACCCCATCTTTCCCTTTACTTTGCAGCCTGCAAGATTCCCATAAGCTGGGAAATCACTGATCGTCCAAAGCAGCATTGCCTTCAGCGTGAAGGTAGATCGAGTTAAAGCGTCGTAGACCAACTCTCCACTGCTCCACAGATGATGTAGATCATCGTTGAGAGGTTCTTAGTAAACGTCTATACTATTACCAGGCTGTTGTGGACCAGGAATCAACAATGAAAGCATGATGTTCTCCTTCTTCATACATAACTCAGGTGGCAAGTTGTAGTTGACTAACAATACTGGCCAGCAACTGTACATCGTATTCTTCATATTGAAGGGATTAAATACGTCTATTGAAATCCCAAGCCTCATGATCAGTTCCTCAGCGGCAAAGCCAGGGTACTTCGCATTCATCTGATCCCATGTGACTGAATCAACAGGGTGGCGAAGTTTACCATCAATGCTCTTGTTGCTAAAGTGCCACCTTAGATCCTTGGCCATTTCCTCACTCCGGAACAATCTCTTCAATCTTGGGATTATAGGAAAGTAGCGTAATACTTTCTGAGGAACTCCTTTCTTCTTTTCACTAGTATGAATATTGGTCTTCAATCTCGATGCCTTGCATTTTGGACAGTACTCAAGCTTCTTCAACCTCTTTCTGAATAAGCAACAATCATTGACACAAGCGTGAATCTTCTCGTAACCCATGTCAAACGACTTCAAAAATTTCTTAACCTCGTACAGTGAAGTGTGTAGCACATTCTCCTCTGGTAACATCTCTGGTAACGTCTCTAGCAAATCATTGAAGCTCTTGTCAGACCACCCATTCTGAATCTTCAATCTGAATAATGATACTATTGCAGATAACTTGTTGTGGTTGACACAAGCCGAATACAATGGTGTTCCAGCATCAGCTAGCTTTGCCAAAAATTCATCTTCTTTCTTGTCATCTCCCTCTGCCATCTCAGACAAATCCCCCGCACCAGCTAAAGCTTCATCAAAACTCTCAACAGCTCTGTATAACCCCAAGATCCCATCATTGCAGTGATTTCCCCTACTCTCATCTACAACCCCTGAGCTCAATTCTCCATGTAGATACCAATCAGACCGCATCTTATAAGCCTCCTCCATTCCCCTAATAAGAAGATGATCGACTACAACGCTTCCGGAGTGGCGATCTATATTCCGGCAGTCAATGCAAGGACAGATGATCAGATCATTTCCTCTCGACGCTGCAGCCACTTCCCTTACAAACTTTAAAGCCCCTCTCTCATAAGCAGGATTAACTCTTCGGTGACATGAAAGGGAAAATAAAAATAAACAAGTTCAGTGTCTAAACAAATGGTGAAACCTAAAATATTTGCAATTCCTTACCTGCTAAGATGAACCCATGCTTTGTCCACCATTATATTATCTAACCTGAATTGAAACCTTTAGTAACATACAGAACCTTTATACACATGCTCGCTACTCAAGCTCAGACAATATCACTACTCAAGCTCAGACAATAACTCAATATACACATGCTCGCTACTCAAGCTCAGACAATATCACTACTCAAGCTCAGACAATTTAAAGAAACAACAATCGACAACAGTGAAAGCAAACATGAAACTGGAAACAAAAAACATGAAACTGGAAAGCAAACATGCTTGATGAATCAAGTGATTTCAGAAACAGGAAACATGAAACTAGAAAGATTTTAAAGAAACAAAACAACAGAAACATGAGAGCAAATCGAGTGAGATGTCTTCGCTTTGACCAAACAATCAAGAGAGATGTCGCAATTTCGACCTCTAATACCTTCACAATCGACAACAATGGATGTCGCGACCTTAATTTCGGATTTGTATTAGCGGATTAGGGATTTCGAGATGGAGATTGGAGTCGATTTTTTTTTAGGGTTACTGGTGAAAGAGGGGAAAATGAGAAAGAAGAGAGGTAATCGCGAGTTGAGAAAGGGAAATAATGTTTTTTCGATAAGTGTCTCGCGGTAAAGCTAATTTTAGCTTCCCGCTTAGTGAAACTCTACCATAGCGTTTATTTAGAGCTATTATATTGTAAGGAAATTCCAGACTCGTCTACGATAGCAGTTGAGTAAAACGTGCTATAGTCATGTGCTATCAATGTGGACTTTTTTTATAGTGATAGACAAGTGCGGAACTTAATCGAGTTATGTAAGACGCATATTGTACGCCTTTGTGTGTCAAGATAGTGCCATGTAGAAGTTGGAGGTTGATGCAACCATGGTTGAACCAGCTGACTATTCAACAAAGGATAAACCGGGATGGCTGAATGGAAAGCTTGAAGATGAATCTAAGGTTGGAATGGAGCATAAAGATCTTATATTGACAATGATGAACATGTCAAACAAGATGGAAAAGATGTGGATCAGCCTCATGAATGGCTTAGGATTTTTTCTCAGCCTAAAAGAAGATCAATACCCAAGTTGAGGATCCATTCTCTCTTTCTAAAAGGCTATACACGAAAATGAAGAGAAGAAATCAGCAAAAATAATTATTATTTAGTTTTCAAGACAGTTTTAGTTTTAATTAAGCTTTTCTTAATTTTCTACAATTTTAGGACTTTTCAATTTCTTCTTCTCTACTTAAATTCTCTTTTGTTTCAGAAACTATTATTCACTCTTTTTATCAAAAAAATCTCTCTAAACTTGTGAATCCTTTGTTCATGTATGAACACTGATTGCTAAAGAGTTCATTCTCTGATTGCAAAACCAGTCTTTGATCATACCCAGAGTTCATTCTCTTGATCTTAGACAATTCTACACAAGATTTGATCAATCCATAGATCATTTCTGAAGATCCTCCAATCAATCCATCCATCATCATCTGAAATCAACCCATTTCTCTCTCAAACCAGAAGATCATCCTTCAAAAGAATCAGGGACAACATGATCTCCTCACAAGGGATTCATCAAGTGGTATCAGAGCAGATTTGAAGGCTCTTGATCTGGGTTTGAATCTGAAACTCTCAAAATCTGGGTTTGATTTCTTCTTCTTTGTTTTGGGGAATCTGATTTCTTTTTCTCTGAAATTTTCTCATAAAGTTCTTATCTTTCTATCTGTAAAATCTGCAAGAGGGCCAACCAGATTAAAAAAAGAAAAGAAAAAAAGAATTCTGAAAAGTTGAAGAGAAACCCAACTTGGCTGAAGAGAAATCCAGCCCTAGTGGTAATGCCTCTTGCAAACAAAAATCTTGGAATCTTTCTATCTCTTTTCTTCTGTTTTGGGGTTGGGGAATTGATCTCTAAAAGCTTGATCTTTGTTTGTTGCTGAGTTACTGGATTCACAGAGAAAACTCACTGAAAAATCAAAGAGAAACACTTGAGAGAAGAGAGGCTTTGGCTATTATTCATATATGTGCTAACTTTTCTTGTTGAGATTCTAACAAGAAACCATGGCTGGAGATGTCAGTAAAAGAAAGGAGGTACCAGCTGTGACACTGAATAAATTGCAGATGGAAGCAATGATGTCTGAGATCATGAAGAGAATGAAAAAGACTGAACTTTTACAAAAGAAACATGTTGATGATTTATTTGGTAATGACTCTCAGGTTCAGAAGGATGCAAAGATCAAAAAGAGGAGAAGTATACCAGCTTTCTGTGGCAGAAATGACCATATTGGTTACTTGGAGTGGGAGCAGAAAATGGAACTTGTCTTTGATGGCCAAAATTATTCAGAAAGCAAAAAGGTTAGATTGGCTACATCAGAGTTCTGTGGAGATGCCATTCAATGGTGGAATCCGCTTGTTACTAAAAGAAAAAGAACAGGAGAAGCACAAGTTGCATCCTGGTTTGAGCTGAAACACTTCATGAAGAAACACTTTATTTCTAGTAACTACAACAGAAAACAACCGAGACAAGCCAAAGAAGAGACAAGAACTTGCCATGATCATGATCACCCAAGAAAGTCTCAGTCACATAAACAAAGAAGGCCAAACCCACGTCCTCTCTCAAGAGTCAGTGACCCACTGTGTTCTAAGAAAGAATCAGCTATCCAAGAGCTGAAAACAGAGCCATCTAAGGTAAGTAAGGAACTTGAGACAAAAAATGAGTTTTCTCTTTTCTCTCATCAGTCTGAACTTTTTGTCAATAAAACCTGTGATGAACCAAATTATCTGGAACCGGTGCAACCGAGTAGCCTTCTTTTAGTGTCTCAGGTCTCAGAAGAAAACTCAGCAGAAGAAGACCAAAAGAGTTCACCACCAGAAGAAGTGTTGGAGCAGCCCAACATTAAAGCAGAAACAAATGCTAAGTCATTCTCTTTGAACTCTCACGGGCACTATAAGGATCTTGATATGATTAATTTTGTGCCTGAAATATTTGTTATGGTTAGTTCCAGTGATGTCAAACAATTTGGCCTTGACAAAGTGAAAGAATTTTGTGTTTCAAACTCTCTTTTTGAAAACATGATTAACTCTTTTAAAGTGTTTGAACCAGATAAACTCCTTGATCAAAAATGTTTTCAATTTGTCAGTGAATTCAATCCTGGTTTTGTTTTGAGTTTTGATCAGTTTATGGAACATAACAAAAGCCTTGATCACCCTAAAAAGAGAATTGAGCTTATTGTGCAACAATCTGATTTCTGTTTCAGAAAACCTTATAATTCTTTTGCTTGCTTTGAAGATAATGACTTTGATCTGAGTTTTTCTAGACATGAACTGATCAGTGATGATTTGTTTTCTTCCACATGTGCCTGGAAAGAGATTTTGTTTAGGAATTTGCAGAAAACAAAATCAGTTAGAGCTGAAACCGATTTTAGTTGTGATTCTGTTTTGAAATTTGTTCATGCTTGTTCTAAAACTTATAAATCTTGGTTTGTTTTCAGATCAAGCTTGCACAATGATGTCGTTTTGAGCTTTGAAGATATATTAGTGTACAACACATTATTTGAAAGCCATGCTAAACCTGTGAGACATGTGCTAACTGATTTTGAATCTGATCTTGAACTTAAACTTTTGTGTTATGATTCTGATCAAGTTAGGCACAAATTGAAGTTGTTCTATGTTATTGAGTGCTTTGATACTGACGAAGATACTAATGGAGATACTGACGGAGGAGCTAATATATTTGCTGATGAAGATATTGACGAAGATACTGATGGTGGTGCTAGTGTTTTTGCTGATGTTGCTGGGGACTGACCATAAGTGGCTTTGAATCCCTGCCGTGTTTACGGCTTTATAATGAATCAATTTTTCAGTGTTTGAAGAGCTTATGAATATATTTATATTATTTTTTATAGATAAGTGTAGAGGGAAGAATATGATTAGTCACTTCATATGTAACTCTTTGTGAGTCGTTCTGTTTGTTGCTCGTTTTAAGATGAGTGTATTCAAAGTTTATTTGAAAATTCTTTAAGGTTTCGCGGGCGTTTAGATATGAACGAGGAGACATGTTTTAGTATCTCGTACCAATTTCGATATCATGTCTAGAGATGTTAGAAACCAACTTGACTGAGTTTAGGACAAGACCTAGGTTTACTTTCGGCTTAAGGCTTGGAATGACAAATCAGCTTTCGTTTTGCCTGTTTGCAACTTTAACTTGATTCATACCGATTTAAAGTCCGCTAATTGTTATCGGCTTATGCTACTTGTCTGGGTAAGAATCGAGCTAATTCCAAAGGATGTATGGAGGTGCTGACCAAAATTTTGGATTTCTTGTATAGCGTGCTATGTATATCCTTTCTGGATGTAAGAGGACCACTTTACAAGGTCTGACTACAAGTTCAATAAGAGAACATTTTTGATTTGTCGGTCGGGGCCAATCGACGAATGTTTTTAAGATGTTTGTTATTTTATAGTCACAGACGGACTTGTTACGAGAATGAAACAACATTTTCCAGAAGTTGTGACGTCTCGCTTTTTCCGAAAATATATTTTTTGAAAAGTGATTTTCTTTGCAGAGAAAACGTTTTGATAGGGTTAGAATCGTATCTCGGCCATAAGTCTTGATTATGGTAGAAATTGATTTGGAGTTTGTACGAAAGGGGTTTTCTTTGTAAGAAGGTTTCTTTCGTATACCTCTTTGTGGGTTAAGGCTTAGTTTCGACTAAGGAAACTTAGTGGAGTATCAAGGATCCACGAGGTGAATCAATTTTGAGACGATCATTTCTTTGTACTTAGGCGTTTTTCCGAGCGAGTTTTTGATTGCTATTGCCGCCGTAAGTAAGTTGTGTGATCAACTGTTTTTATAAAAGAGTTTTGCGAGACTTAATAGAAATCGTATTGTGTTTTTCTTATTAAAAAGTTTCGAAAATATAGAGTACAGACGCGAGTATTTTAAACTTGTGGGAGTATACGAGTATACATATCCACACCCTCCCCCTTTTTGGAGAGGTGGTAGCTGAACTCGTCTTTCCACGATCTGCCTACGTACCCCTTTTCGAGGATCAAGTCATCTCGTAATTCAGTGTGTGCCGCGAGTATTTCTACTCGGCGGTTGCTGGTGCGTCGATCGCCTTGGCTGCAATGACTGTGGCTGGATCGACATCTTCTTCCGGGTTTGTCTCCTCTGGTTGGGTTTGGGTATTGGCCTGGAAGATTTTTTCATCATCCAATGCAGGGTTTGCCTTTTCCGAGTTATCTTCTTTCGAAGCGTTTTTGGGTGTCGACGGGCTTGTCTTTGTGCGTTTGGGTTTGACCATTGAAGTCGTTGTGATTTGCCTTAGCTTATGTTCGCCTAGGAAGCAAAGGCGTGACTGTTTATGGCATCCCCAAATTGCTGCGATTATGTTTGAAGTTGGAAACTTAATGCCCAAATGGTATGTTGATGGGACTGCTTTCACGGCGTTTACCTATGGTGTTCCCATGATGACGTTATAAATGCCCGGGTTATCAACTACTGTGAAATCGACGATCTTTGTGACTTCTTTTGCCATGACCGGGAGTTTGATCGATCTGAGAGTCATTGACGTTATGCCAGAGAAACCAGTTAAGGGTTTTGGCGCTAGAATAACTTCTTTGAGCTCGATGTTCATCCTGCGGAGGTATCACAGAAGAAGACGTTGACCGTGCTTCTTATATCGATCAGGATCCTGCCAACTTCAAGGTCCCCGATCACGAGGTCGATGAAGAGCGGATCGCATTGAGGTTTATCAATTCCGGCAATCTCTTGCTCCTCAAAAATGATCGTATCATTCAGGCGATCGTCGGGTGGGGACCAAGTCGTCCAGCTCGAGCTTGTTTCAGATTTTTGCTGGTAGGCCTTGATGGATGAGACTGATTCGTGGTAGAATTGCGACCCTCTGATGATCATGTTAACCCGGTGATGATTGTTGTCGTTTCCTTTATCTTCCCGAACTCTTCCATGTTTCTCGCCCGACTGATTTTCTTGCGGGTCGTTTTCTGAGGTAGGATTCTTATCAGTTCTTGGCGGGCGGTCGGAGTCTAGGAGGAGATATTTTACACAGGTCACCTTGGAAATTTTACCAGCCAGGAGCTTTACGGCCAGCCTTGCTCCAAGAACTTTACAGTTCGTGGTGGAATGGCCTCTCGTCTGATGGAATTCGCAAACGGAATTATCCTTGTACTGGTTCCTGGTCCAGGTGTTTCCTGACCTCTTTCCTTTCTCGGAATTGATAGCGTAGTTGTTCTCCCCTTGGATATCTTCTCCCTCGTGATGGACATACTTGTCGTTACGGGAGGACCTCTTTTTCGCGGATGGTCTCTGCAGATTGTGCTTTTGCGAGGGGACTTTTCTTCCTCCATGATGATGAAGTCCATTGCTTTATGAAGCGCATCCTCGATCGTACGCGGTTTTTCCAAGGACATCCACTGTCAGAACTTTGATTTGAACCATAGAGTTTTTCTGAGTGTGTTGACCGCTACTTTGTCGCTGATTCCAGTGACTCTTGCCATTCATAGCTTGAATCTGGACATGAAATCGCATAGAGGTTCGTCCTCTCTCTGAGACAGGCTCCATAAATCCACGTCAGAGGTTTCTCTATCCATAAATATGGAATATTGCTTGAGAAACTCAGACACGAGTTGTTGAAAACTTCAAAGGAGTTCCACTTTAAGCGAGAAAACCATTCGAGTGCGACCCCTTGTAGGTTTTCGACGAAGCGGAAGCACTAGCCAGCATCTCATTCGCGTTCCCTAAATTTGCACCGTCCCATCGTGATCTAGAAAGATTGTAGATGCGCTTTTGGGTCGGTGGTGCCATTGTATGGGGCAATTTTGATTTTCCAGGATCTGAGACATTTGTTTCCTTTATGTGAGCAGTGAATAGATTTTTATGTACTTCTTCAAGGATTCAATTGATCTCGGTGCCGCTCTTGTCGCATGGCAAATTTTCGATTTCACCGCCTTCACTTCCGCTGCAGTTTTTGCGATGTACTCGCGGAGATTGCACATCTCGCTGAGATTGCTGCCACCAATTTTCCGATTTTGTTGGCGTTTAATGCAGACAGTTCATGCCTATTTCTCGGCCAGTTCCTCCTGTTTGACCCAGAAAAGGTTTTCTTCCTCTTCTGTCATGGGTTTTCCGAACGAGGAGTTTTGATGGGCGGTCCTGCGTCGCGTTCTCCTGGGATGTACGTCAGCGTCTTCATCGACTGATCTGATTGATAACTGATGTCTAGGTCAATTCACTCAACATCATTTTCTTTGTTTTCCCGAGAGGGAGGTGGTAGATTTTCCATGGTTGCCTGCGTGGCAATCGGAGTTACTTCGTCAGTGTTTTGTCCTGATGGATTTTTCTGTTCGTTTTTAGCCCCATCTAGCGGAATTTCAAAGTTGAGCCTTCTTCCGCGAATACTTGTGGTTCCATGCGGAAGGATTCCCCTAGTTCTCGCAGTTAAGGTCTCAACCTGTTTTGCGAGAGATCCCACAAGTTTGTCTTGTTATTCCAACCTTTTCTGGGCAGAAGTGAACATCTCCTTAATCTATTCAAAAATCACAGTGTTTTCATCTGCAATGCTGCTACAGGATTCCCAGTGGCGGGGGGGGGGGGGGGTTNAGTTTTGATGTGGTTGCGAGTGAGATTGATTTGTACCCCCCCCCCTCCTTCTAGCGCCAAACTATGGGAACCAAAATTCGCACTGTCGATTTTAGTGATTGGAGGAAAGTCAGGTGAACAAACTTTCCTTGGAGGTTGTGGAAATCTGTAGGTCCAAGCACCAAACAATCAATGTATGGAAAACATATAGAAAATAATAAATCGAAGAGATGAAAAAGAGCCAAAATGTGTTTTTATTCTGAGTTCGCGTTTAGGCGTGAACAATAAGTAAGTCTTGGCCACAAGAACAGTCTGTGAACTCCCTAATCAGACAGCCTAAGACTATGAAAACCTAGTTGAGACATAGCTCGATAACAAAAAAGGAAAAATGCTTAATTGCCGGTTCTCGCCTCGCTTCTCTTATATACTCCTCTTAGGTCGGTTTTCACCTTCCTTTTCTTTCCCTGGGTTGAGTCTATCGCTTTGAGAGAATATTTGTTTTTCCTTCCCTTCTGTGATTATCCTCTAAACTTGACATTTATCTTTTCCTGCAAATAAAAACTAAACCGTCATACTAACTTTGTGCTCTTTCTTGTTTAAGACCGCAAGTGGGTTGTTATCCGCGTTCGAGGCCTTTTAGGACCATTCTTTGACTTTTAATGTTTTTGCTATCTGTTTAAGAAATCACCTTTGGTACGACGGTGGTTTTCATACAAGATTTTAAATCAACCATACAGTCGAGGCATCTAGTGTTTTTAAGTTAAACATCACCTTTTTGCACGATCGATTTGAACTTATACGAGAAAAAAATCTTTGCGGTTTTTATCGTAAATTTTCAACGGTAATTTTGATCGAGTAGGAAAAAGGGACAGCATAGTCACAGTTTGAGACGAGAGTGCCTAATACTGACATGATACAATCGTACTTACCTTATGGCAAGCTGGTTTGGGAAGGACCCGAGGCCGTACAAAATTCCCTCTGTGAGAAAGAGGAAGAGGTCTCCCAAAAACAAACATGTTGTCATCGAAGAGGACGATGTCGCCACTGCTGGGGCAGAGTTGCCTGTGGACAATTGGTTCCATAACTGTTTTCCCAATCAGGTCAGCAGAAGTGGTAACTGTCAGACCCCACTGCCGGCATTCGACACCGAGGGACCTGAACTTGACGCTTTCTTTGCCTCAGTTGGGGTCCCCTTTGATCAACTCCCAGCGGATAACGAGCCTGCTGGATCGGGGAAGTTCGAGGAAGCTTCACGACAATGCTGGGGGTCAGTTTCATGCTTGATTATGTTCCTGAGTTCCTTTGTAACTCCGTAGTTTTTTTTTTTGCACGTCCTCCATACGATGAAAGATGTTCTTACGGTGAGTTGTTTGGAGGCACGAATATCTCACTTTAGGGCTGAGAAGGCTGAGAAAGAGGTTGCTCGCTTGAAAAGCGAGGCTGAAGCACGCTCTCCGTGTGGGAATGATCGGTCGTCAAAGCATGCCTCCAAGCTCTGTTGTTCACGTAGGAAAGGAAGGCGGGAGGTGGCCTCGATCTTTCAGGATCGCTCAGTTCAGACTGTTGCCGACCTCGAAGAGATGAAGAAGGCCCATAAGTGTTTTGGAGACTATCGCGAGTGCAGGGGTTCCGTGGGCGCCTTGTGGTGCACGAAGAGCGACAAGTATGACTATGATGCATAGATGGAAAGAATGTTGAGGCATATGGGCACTTATGGCAGTGTAGAGTTGCTGATTCCTTAAATTGAAGGGAGAATTTGGGAGCACTTGGCCCTGATTCCCGTTTCTTCTGATTCGGAGGAGGTTGGGTCTGAAGTTCCGTGTGAGGATAGCAAGGTAAATCAACCTCTGGCCCCGCTTGGTGTTGGCGATTATTCGATCTAGAGGTCAATCTCTGGGAACTCCGTGTTATACTCAAGAAGGCTGTTGTATTTGAAGGGAATATGTTCCTTATTTATGATATGTCTATCAGTTTGTATTTTAATCGACCCTTGGGGATTTCTAATATATTTATGTTTCATAGCTTTTCTTTTTACGGATAAAGCGTCAACGAGAGTGAGATAGTGTAAGTATTTTCTTCATTTCCTTCGCCCTAGCGGATTGGATTACTTGGAGTTGCATTAATATGAAGATTTTTGAGGGTTAAGACCCGAGGAAGTTCATTAACGTCTAAGTATCAACAAAGAGACAAGTTTTTGTATCTCGTATCAGTGATACTATTCCTTTGAGAGTTAAGAGTGGAGTTAGGGTAAGACCTAGGTTTATTAAATGTCTAGAGTATGCGAGTTGATCCCGGCTTACTTGACTCACTTGCGGTTTCAGCCTGACTTTGTTTCGATATTGAAATATGTGATGAGTTCTCGACTTATGTGATTTCCATCGATCGAGAATCAAGTATCTCTACTAAGAAAATTTTAAAGTCTTGGAAGTACTCACCAAAATTTTGGATTTCTATATCGCGATTACCCTTGTGGAAGATGTTTGAGAACCAATTCTATGAAAGGAGCATGTTAGGCTAACCGTTCGTTTTGAGAACGGTTGATTTGTCCGTCGGGTATATTCGACGGACGTGATGGAAGAGCAAGTACTTGTCTTTTCTAACCGGAGTTAGCCGTTGATTTATAGTCATATGATGACTATTTTTTAGAAGTTTATGAGTTCAGAAGTGCATTTTTGAAAGTTTGCGACGTCTTGCTTTTTTCTGAAGATATATTTTCCTTTGAGTAAAAGAGATTTATTGTTTAAGATACGTTGGGAGGAATTTTTCCGTCCATTTGGTCGAAGGACTTGTTTGTCCTCATGACCGGGAAAATTTTGAGTTTTTTTTTGTGTAGTAGTTAGTCTGAAAGTGTTCCTTTTTAGAAGTTTTCTTTTGTATACCGCATAATGTTTGAGGGTTTTGGAGATGTTTTGTGTGGCGTCCTAAGGACTTAGTGTTGACGAAGGAACGCTTTGTGGAACATTCGGGATTTGGTCGATCAATGACAATTCTAGTTTTTCAGTTTAACTGTTTGGTTGTTAGGACTTAGATTTGTTATGAAGATTTTTCGTATGATTCTCGTTTCCGGGTAATATGATGGTTGTTACTTGGGCGTTTTTAAGCTAATCGTGGATTGCTGTTTTTAGCCGTAAAATATTTTTTGATATGTGATTGTAGCAAAAGAGGTTGGCGGGATATTTCTGAGTAAAAATTTGTTTCCCGAAAAGTTTAAGAAATGTCGAGTTCAAGAAGATGGAAAATTTAAAATCTGGGAGTATACGAGTATATGTATACATACCCACTCCGCCTTTTTTAGAGAGTAAGACAGCTGAAGTCATCTTGCGATGAGTTTCCTATGTACCCCTTTCGATGATCAAGCCGTCTCGTAGTTCAGTATGTTTTGTGAGTGTTTTACTCCACTGATACGACTGCATCGATTGTTTTAGTCGTGATGACTGTTACTGTGTCGACAACTTCCTCCGGTTGAGCTGGAGCGTTGGGCTTGGAAGCTTGCTTGCTTTCTTTATCCAAAAACGTTGTTTGTCGTTATGCGACCGGTCCATCTTTTTCCAAAGCGTTTTCAGTCAATGGCTGAGCTGTCTTCGCACATTTGTTTTTTACCATGGAAATAATCATGATTTTCCGAAGCTTGTGTTCTGCTAAGAAACAGAGTCGCGACTATTTTTGACATCTCCAGATTGTTGCGGTTCCTTTCGTAGTTGGGAACTTGATGCAAAGATGGTAGGTGGATGGAACAGCCTTCATGGAGTTTATCCACGGCGTTCCTTGATTGCATTGTAGATGGCTAGGTGATCGACGACTAAAAAATTGATGATATTTGTTACACCTTCGGCTAAGACGGAGAGCTTCATCGAACCGAGAGTCATTGACGTTGTGCCAGAGAAACCAGTAAGTGGTTTTGGCGTTGGTGTAACTTTGGACAAATCAACGTCCATCCTTTTGATTGTTTCACAGAAGATAATGTCAGCGGTGCTTCCTATGTCTACGAGGATCGTGGCGATTTTTAGATCCTTTGTTACGAGTTCAATCACAAGTGGATTGCTGTGAGGTTTGTCGATACTAACGGTCTCATGTCCCTCGAAAGTGATTGTATCATTGGAGGTGTCAGGAAGTTGCGACCAGTTTGTGCTTGACTTTGATTTTCGCTGGTAGGCTATTATTGACGATATGGTATTGTGGCAGTATTGAGATTCTCTGATGATCATGTCAACTCTGCGATGATTATTGTCGTTGCCTCTATGGTCAGGTCTTCTTCCGCATCTCCCGTCTATTCGAGTTCCTTGAGAAGTGTTTTCTGTTGGAGGTGTTTGATCGGGTTTCACCAGGTGATCGGTATCTCAAAAGAGATCCTAATTCTGGTCACATCTGAGATTTCTCATGCGAGTAGTTTTGCCGTTAGCCCGCGCCAAGAATTTTGCAGTTAGTAGTGGAGTGATCTATAGTCTGCTGAAACTTGTAGAAGGTGTTCTCGTCATACGAAAGGTCCATATATTTCATGGCGTTCTTCCTTGTTCCGATCTGGAGTTGATGGCATAATTATGCACTCCTTGGATATCTTCTCCTTCGTGATGGAAATAACTGTCGTTACAAGAGGTTTTTCATTTTTTTGGCTTTTCCTCTGATGCGACGTCTTTCGAAGATGCTTTTAGTGGTTCAGGTTTCTGCGATAGGACTTTCATCTCCTCTTCGATGATGATAAATTCAGTGGACTTATGGAGAGCATCCTTGATCGTGCACAGATTTTTGAGAGATTTCCACTTCCTGAAGTTCGACTTGTACCAGAACGCCTTTCTGAAATCTCGTAGAGATTCATCTTCCTTTTGGGATAAGATCCAAAGGTCGACATTAGAGGTTTCTCTATCCGTAAACATGGAGTTCTTCTTGAGAAACTCTGAGGAGAGTTGCGGGAAACTTCCAATGAAAATTCACTTTAGATGAGAAAACCACTCAAGTGCTGCTCCCTATTGGGGTCAAAACCGGTTACGACGGAATCAACGCCGGAAGACCACTGAAGTAAAAAAATTGTTCTTTAAGTGAAAACTTCGTAAAGAAATTGAAGAAAAGACCCTCGACAAAAGAACGTCCAGTCTTCAAACAAACGACTCCCAAAAGTTTTGGGACCAAAAATGTTAGTCTCGAACTCAACGTCCGATGTTGCCAGCTAGTTCTTTCGGAAAACTTTTTGAGATAGCTTTGGAAAGATCTTGAGAACAAAGACGTTCGACGAACAGACCACCTCACCCTATGGTGGGGACGTTCCAAGGTAAGCCATCCTGCCCTAGGACGGGGATGTTCCAAGGAAGACTACCCCGCCCTAGAGAGGGGATATTCAAAGGTAAGCCACCCCGCCCTAGGGTGGGGATGATCCACGAACAGACCAGCCTGCCCTAGGGCGTGGATGTTCCTCAACAAACCACCCCGCCATAGGGCGAGAACAACCCAAGGTCAACCCCACCCTAGGGAGGGGACGTTCATTACCAAACCACCACGCCCTAGGGTGGGGACATTCCTTACAAAACTACCCCGCCCTAGGGCGGGGATATTCCTTACAAAACCACCCCCTAGGGCGGAGACGACCCACAGACGGTCAACCCCGCCCTAGGGCGGCGACGTTCTCAAGAAAACCACCATGCCTTAGGGTGGGGACGATCCAAACTCAGTCAACCCCACCTTACGGCCGGGACAATCCACAAATCAGTTCATTCCGCCCTAAGGCGGGGACAATTTATAACTCGAGTTTTCCCAAGGACGGGACACCATTAACTCTTAAAGTCCTGAACAAATGAATCCTTGTTTCATCTCGATGTGACTTGCCATTGAATTTTTACGAGAAAAATCGTAAGACTCGTCTTTCGTAAAAATTCGAGATTCAATCGTGTAAAATGATTCTGTTTAACTTAACACCATCATCGTCATGGCCATACAATTATTTTCCATTGCACTATGAAACTAATGCTACGAGAACCAGCACCATATGGAAGGCAATTTTTATGAAAGAAATCATAAAAAAATACCTGTCTGAAAATGGCCCAAGAGGGTCCAAACACGACAAAGGTCCACTTGTAACTCTAAACTGGTTGCTTAGTTTTCAAAGAGATAAATGGAAAAGAGGGTAAATGTCAAATTTCTTGAATAAACATGAAAATCGAGAAAGATAAGGAAAACTTCTGCGAACCTATAAACTTGGATTGGGGCAAAACGGGAAAGACGCAACCAATCTTGGAGGGATATATAAAGAGAGTCAAGACTCCAGACACAAACACACAAGCGATTATCCGCAAACTTAGCACTTAGAGCAATATGCAAAAGTTTTCATTTTTGTTATCGAGTTGTGACTCAATTAGGTTTTTGCAGTCTTAGGTTATTAGAACTAGGAAACTCGCCGGCAGCTCTTGTAGCCGAAGACTCTTACATGTTGTATCGCTTTCATGCAGATTTGGAATCAGATATCTTTGGTCTCTCTCTGCTTCTCGAAATATTATTTGGTATGTTTCGTTTGTTGATTGCTTGAACGTTTGGCATAGCAGAAATTTGGGACCTCAGGGAAAGCTTGTGTTTCCTAACTTTCCTTCGATCAACATAAATTGACGGTGTGAATTTTGGTTCCCACACTCCCTGTAGATTTTTGACGAAGAGGAGGCAGTAGCCAGCGTCTCTTTCGTTCTCCCTGAGTTTGGTCTCTTCCCATCACGATCAGGAAGGTATGCAGAAGCGCGTTGGGATCAGTGGTGCCGTTATACATAGGGATCTTGATCTTCCTAGGGTCTGAGATTTTTGTCTTAGTGATACGGGCAGTGAAGGAAGTTTTCCAATCTTCTTCCTGAAGTCTGTTGATCTCAGGTGTGGTGCTGGTAGAGTGCTGGTATATCATCGAGATTGCCGCCAGCAGTTTTCCGACCTTGTCGGCGTTTGCTAAGGGTGATATGTGCATGTTCCTCGGCCAGCTCTTCCTGTTCTACCTAGAAGATGTTTTCTTCCTCTTCCGTCTTGGGACTCTCAAATGAATAGTTTTGCTGAGTAGCTTGGCTTCTCGTCTACCTAATATGCACTTCAGCGTCCTCCTCTTAATGATCGGATTCAATGCTGGGATCCAAGTTGACTCACTCGACTTCGTTTCTTCTGTTTCATGTTAGAGAGGTGGAAGATTTTCCATGTTTTGCTGCATTATGGTAGGAGTTACTTCGTCAGGGTTTTGTCCTGACGGATGTCCCTAAAAATTTGTGGGTGTGTCCAACGGAGTTGCCAAATCGAGTCTTCTTCCACAGCGGACTCTAGTAGTTCCACATGGGAAAAGACCTGTGGTTCTCGCTGTTAGGGTTTCAACCTGTTTAGGTAGAGAACTTGTGAGCTTATCCTGTTCGCCTGACTTTTTTCTCGAGAGTCAAGAACATCTTCTTATCTCCTCAAACGTCGTTGTGTTTGCGTTAGTGTTGGCCGCAAAGACATTTTCTATTGAATTTTTTTTAACGTTGTTGTTACCGACAATGTCGTCGTGAGCTGGTTGATTGTTCTGAGCGTCTGTAGCCATATTTGACCAAGCGTTTTTGTGGCTGCGAGTTAGATTCATCCGACCTTCCCCTCCTTCTAGCGCTAAACAATGGGAACCAAAATTTGCACTGTCGATTTCAATGAACAAAGGAAAGCAAAGAATCCCCTACTTTCTTTGAGGACTAGGAAATCTGCTAAACCAACGACAAGTAATCAAAATATGAAAGTAGACAAAAATATAATGAATCAAAAAAGAGAGCAAAATAAAGATGATCTTATTTCGAATCTGCGTATGAGCGGTACAACTGGTAAAAGGGCCTCTTCGGCAAGAATTGTCAGGTTATTCTCTTGTTCTAACCACTTAATAACTTAAGACTTTGTTAATCACAGCTCGTTAACACAATCGAAAGTTGCCTAATTTGCTTTAAGTGCTAAGTTGCTGTGTAAAGTTTTCTGTCTCTTTTTGTATTTCGTCTTGGCTCTTCTTATATATGCTTCCAAGGTCGGTGAGCTTTCCCCTTCTACCCTCGATTTGAGTTTATCTCTTTCTGAATTTTTTTTATCTTCTCGATCTTTATGTTTATCTTGGACAAATGCATTTATCTTCTTTTCCTTTTATCTTTATATCGAAACTGAATAGACTGTCATTTTTCTTGGGACAATTCTTGAGTTTTAAATCACAAGTGGGCTTTTATCGTGTTTTAGGCCACTTGGGCCGTTTTACGATTTTGCGCGTCTTTACGATTATTTCTCGGAGAAATCATCGGTTTGTTCAAAGTCCGTTTTTGATTATTGGATTTAAAAATCCATATGTTATTGTGCAGAATGATGTTATGCTAATCAGTCCCGCCTCGTTTATCATTTGAAAGTTTATGAGAAAATATGTTGTGTTATTTTTTGTTTATAACTTCGACGGACACTCCAACCGAGATGAAACGAAATTTTTTTTTTTTTATCGAAACTCGAAGGAGAAAAATTTGAATGAACTATGAGGGTGAGATAATGGAGAGAGGGGGTTAGAGTTTCCTTAATGTCGAGACCAACCAGAGACAAGGTCATCTTTCCATGATGGCGAGACAGACCGAGGCAAGGCCGTCACGCTGTGATGGCAAGATGGACCAACGACGCGGTCATCACGCAATGACGGCGAGATGGACCGGTAGCGGGTCGTCTCACCGAGATGGCGCGATGGACCAGTGGGTGTGTAATTTCTCCCTCACAACGAGATGGAATGGTCGCGTGGTCATCTCGCCTTGATGGCGAGATGTACCAATGGACTTGGTCATCTCACTGTGATGGCGAGACAGACCAGGGTCGATGTCGTCTTGCCTTGATGGCGAGATGGACCGAGGTGAGGAGACAATGAGAAGTTGGGACATAATGGTGTCTCATTTTTCGTTCTTTCGAAAGTCGTTCACTAAAAGATCGCGATAATCTTTCGTGAGAACTTGTTGCTTGATCGTTCTTTAATTCTCTTTTTGTTTTAAGAATATTTCCTTGGTAGTTTCTAAATATTGGTTTTGTCCTGACCGATTTTGACCCTGACATAAAGCATGTATGTGAGTACATCTATATTGGTCTAGGCCACGATATCATGCCTACGGGGCATACCGACGAATATACTATTTGATCTAGGTCATGTGTTTAAATTGGACCAGATGAGCCGACGTCCTGCTCCCAAATTTAAACAAGGAACTTGATGTCATGGTGCAACTCATGAAGTCTTATGAAGAAAATCATGTTATTTCTCACCTTCAAACATAAAGCCAAAAATAAGGGACAAACTGTAAGGAAAAATAATCTATGAAGATGTTACTCCAGCTTCTGAGCAGGAACCCGGCCTTCTGATTCATGCCTAGAGAAAACCCTGCTCATATCCTGGCTCCATTCCTTCCTCCGGGTTCCGGCTATCAGGTCAAGTGATTTTTCCTGCCTCAGGATAAATAAAAATCTTCCATAATATAAGGTAACAAGCTTCGAAAAGAAGGAATCTTCTTAAATACGAGAGAAAGAGAAATTATTTTAATCTATAAGGCAATTCTTAAGAGAAATGTAAATATTCTAATATCTAAGGATATTATGAATACTAGGATAACATATGCGCCTTGCTTGGAGTGAGTTTTTTAAATTTAAATATAAAATATATAGTATTAATAAATTAAATATTTATATGTGCTCAATTTTGAATATATATATATATATATATATATATACTATTATGTTTTCGATTGTATAAGTTAGGCGTGACTATTTTTAATTGTAATGGTAGATTAAAACCTATTTTGAATTTATCATGGGACGATCGATTTGGGCTTAAATTTTTTTCACTAATTTTAAGAGTTTCACTGTAGATGTTAGGAAGATGTTCTTTATATCATAGAGGGCATTATATTCTTTCTTGAATTAGAGATGATCTTGTTTGTGAATTGGAACTCGAACTATCGTACTAAATTTATAGTCACAGTACCGAGGGTTTCCTAATTAAATATTAAAAGCCACAATGTCTTTTATTGAGAACAAAATATACACAAATTAAATACATAAAATATTGAAGGGGAAATTTCACAAAAATATCCTAACTAAATTCTTAAGCTTTTGAATACCTAAACTTTTTCACTAGCCAGTTTAATACCCCAACTAATTATTTTGTTTATTTTAATACACAAACGTTTAAAACTGATTCCATTTTAATATTCAAACTTTATTTATTTTATTAGAAATACTAATAAGTTTCAAATAAAATAAAAAAACTAAAATTTATAAAATAATCTTAGAAAATTCTAATTTTATTTTGTGCTTGATAAAAAAGGTTTCTAAATTTTATTTAATCTTAAATTCTGTAAAAACAGTTTTAAGTAGTAAAATTGAATTTATTTTTTATGAAATTAAAAAAAAAAATTTAAAAATTAAAATTTTAAAATTTTCTCCATATTTTATTTACATTCTTTCCTAAAAGTTAAAGTAAAATTAGATTTTTTATATTTTTCTTAGATTTTAAAGAATTTTAAAATTTCTTTTGAAACTTATTAGTATTTTGAATTAAAATAAACAAAGTTTGAGTATTAAAAGGTTATAATTTTGAAATATTTATGTATTAAAGTGAACAAAATAATTAGTTGGGTATGAAACTGAACAAAAAAAAAAAAGAATATTAAAAGATTTAGCAAAAATTAGTTGGGTATTTTTGTAGAACTTTTTCAATATTTAATGTATTTTTTATAATGAATTTGTTTTTTTTTTTTAAGTTTTGCTTGACAAAGAAGAATACAAATGAATGGGAGTCATATATTCTAATTTATCGTAACGTGTGATAAATTAATAAGAAATAGCCTCAAATGATCTTAAACCAAGTTTTTCTTCCCAAACTAGCACTTAAGACTCAAAATCACAAAATTAGGTTTCATTTAATAGGATGATTTACCTTTATGCCCATTTTCTTTTTCTAATTATATTAAATAAAAAATTGAAAATCCCAATCTCACATTTGTCTCTCATCTTTGACTCTCGACATCGTCTCTCATCTCTACCGCCATCAGCTCCACCGCCATCAACTCCATCTCCATCAGCTCCGCCATCATCATCTCCATTGTCATCAGCTCCGCCGGCACTTGGTTCGCAGTCCTTCAGCTATGCGGAACTCCACCATCTTCTTTGTTAACTGGACGAGATCATTAGAGCTATTTTGAATGTTGTGTATTATCATTTACTAGATCATCAAGTTAGATGATGAGAGTGATCTGGGAAGATTCTAGATTGTTGGGGATAGACTGCATCTACCCCCATAGGCCCATCTTGACGAGATCTCGGCCCAGAGAGCATTGAAGTCGGCCCATAAGGCCCACACCGACTTCAAAGGTGACTATATAAAGAGAAGGTTGAATGAGGAGAAGGAACACAAAAACTCTGGAGAATAAGCCTAGAAGCTAGGGTTTCCTTTGAATTACTTTGTTCTTGCTTATTTCTTCATACAAACTCTCAAAATCATTCAATAAAACAAAATCGATGATCTATCGACTAAAACTCACCATCGAAATCGACTCACCGAACTAGGTTACCGATTTCAGATTCAACAATTGGCGCCATCTATGGGGAATAGCCGATAGTAACGATCAAGAACGTCGATCTTGATAATGGCAGGATCTCCGACAAACCCACCAGGTCAACAACAAGTTGACCTAAACACCGTTCTCGCGTCTCTCGCCACCGTGGTTCAACGCCTTGATCAGCAAGAAGCCGCAAACAAAGCGACTCAAGAACGTCTGGACACGATCGCCGCCGCTTGTCTTCCTCCAACACAAGCCGACGACCAAGATCCGGATACCGCTCGTCGACGTCTCTTCCAGACTACAGCGCGCAACCAAGCAACTGATCAGGCGACCAACGAGAAACTCCAGCGTCTTCAAGGGACTATCAAAGATATGTCGTCTAAGATTCATCAAGCCACCAGTTTTGCTCCGGAAATCGATCGAGTCCTGGAAGCGACTCAGAAAACTCCTTTCACCCAAAAGATAACCGACATCCGAGTTCGACACCAGGATAAACTCCGAATACCATCTTTCCGCGGCGATTCTGACCCGAGTGATCACATGACTAGTTTCAACATTGCTATGGGCCGAGCCTATTTTCTGCAGAAGAACGAGATGCCGGTTATTGCCAGCTCTTCGTCGAAAGCCTGGCGGGACCGGCCCTCACTTGGTTTTCTCGATTAACCGCTAATTCCATCAGCACTTTTAAAGAACTTTCTACCGAGTTCCTTAAGCATTACTCCATGTATATCCGACAAGGAGCCTCTGCCACCGATCTCTGGAAAATAGCCCAGGGTCAGAAAGAATCCCTCCAAGACTTCATGGAACGGTTCAAGAATCTCGTCTCGAAAGTCGATGTGCCGGACAAAACAGCGGTAGAGGCATTACGTAATGCATTATGGATCAGGTCATCCTTCCGATCTGACCTATACACCAACATCACAATTACTCTGGAGGACGCCCTCCACAGAGCCAATTGTTTCATACGAATGGAAGAGGATAACGCGGCTTATACAGCAAAACAGAACGCGTTGAAAGCTCAATTAACTACAAAAGCGGCTTCTGTCGCCCAGGAACCGCGGCAACATCAAGCCACTAACGATAAAAAGGGGAAAGTCTACTCGGTAGCCGAGGAACCGGGATCTACCTCCTCCGCAGCACCCACCGAGCGGCCATGGAATGTGTGGGACAGAACATTAGAGGGAAAACCTTTAACTTACGACGAGTCCAAGTTCTGCACCTACCACAAAGCTAAAGGCCATGACACAAAGGAGTGCAAACAACTCGCAGAAGCTCTGTTCTCAGCGTTTAAAAACGGCGCCGTGACTCCCGAACCGCCGAAGGCCAAGCAGGCAAAGAAAAAAGGAAGTTGGACGAAGAACAAACAAAACAAGACCAAAGCACAAGAAGTTCGACAGGAAGACCGAGATGCAGCGGCCCCACCTAGACAGCGAGATGATACGGATACCAAAGACGAAAGGCCACACGTGGCACGTCGGATCAACCTCATCTCGGCTCATTTTTCAGCACCTCTTGGAAGTGCCGACCGCCGAGATCTACGAGAGCATCTCCATCAAAAGCGTCCCAGCACCGACATGCGCGACATTCTCCTCCAGAGGAAGAAGTCTAAGCTGTCAGAGGAGGACCTCCGTTAGAAGCTCAAATCCGGCACAAGTGCAGGACGGGTAGATCTCAGGAGATCGTTAACGGATAAGCGTCTCAGTGTATTCCGCCGGGTCAATGTCATTTTGGGAGGATCTCCCGTATGCAACAGTTCGGTGAAAGCCATCAAGGAGTATCAACGCAAAGCCGTGAGTGCTCACCGCTGGCCGGCCAAGCGCGCAGTAGAAACACCTATCACATTTTCTGAGCTCGACCTTTCCGATATCGACCATCCGCACAATGACCCTCTGATAGTCGAACTACAGATCGGCACTTGTGAAGTCTCCCGAGTCCTCATCGATACCGGAAGCTCTGTCGACCTCATCTTTCGGCAGACATTGATTAAAATGATGGTCGACCTCAAAGACATTAAACCGTCCTCCCGCGCGCTCACAGGGTTTAATGGTTCGTCAACAACCTTACTCGGCACCATTCGCCTCAACGTGTTCGTAGGAGGAGTAAGCAAACTAATCAAATTCTCCGTGATCGACACGGAGACCCAGTACAACGCAATTCTGGGAACGCCCTGGCTTCATTCGATGAGAGCAGTCCTGTCGACGTTCCATCAATGCGTCAAGTTTCCTACTAAAGAAGGAAAAATCTTCACGCTCGTCGGGAACCAACGACTGGCTCGAAGTATGTTGATCACCGATTTCAAAAACAAGCAGGTCACCTACGCTATTGAACCAGAAAAGAAACTGAACCCCTCCAAAGAAAAAACGATCCAAGTCAGCATCGACGCCGAAAATCCAGATCGAACGGTCGGGATAGGATCCAAACTCAGTGATAGTCTAGCAACTGAGCTGACCGCTTTCCTTTGCGCAAATAAATCAACCTTCGCTTGGTCGACTGCCGATATGCCTGGCATCGATCCCTCAGTAACAGCCCATAGGCTGAACGTCGATCCCACTTACAAACCAATTAAGCAGAAACGACGCAAATTGAGCCTCGAGAGAGCAAAGGCAGTCAACGATGAGGTTCACAGACTTCTCCAAGCAGGATCCATTGCCGAAGTCAAATATCCCGATTGGCTAGCCAACCCGGTAGTCGTCAAAAAGAATAATGGGAAATGGAGGGTCTGCATTGACTTTACCGACTTGAACAAAGCCTGCCCGAAGGATAGCTTTCCACTGCCCCACATAGATCAGATGGTGGAGTCCACTTCCGGGAATGAACTACTCTCCTTCATGGACGCCTTTTCAGGCTACAATCAGATCATGATGCACCCTGATGATCGAGAGAAGACATTGTTCATCACCGACAGAGGAACTTATTGCTACCGAGTAATGCCTTTCGAACTCAAGAACGCAGGCGCCACCTACCAACGACTTGTCAACAGAATGTTCGCCGACAAGCTAGGAGTCACTATGGAGGTTTACATCGACGATATGCTCGTCACATCGCTCATCGCAAAGGATCATATCCAACATCTCTCCGAGTGTTTCGAGACCCTGAACAAATACGGGATGAAACTCAACCTGGCAAAATGCACTTTCGGAGTCACCTCAGGCGAGTTTCTCAGCTATATCGTAACCCAGCGAGGTATTGAAGCTAACCCGAAGCAAATCTCTGCAGTCCTAGATCTCCCCGATCCAAAGACATCTCGTGAAATTCAACGTCTTACCGGCAGAGTTGCGGCTCTCAACCGATTCATTTCCAGGTCCACCGACAAGTGCCTCCCATTCTATGAATTGTTACGAGGAAACAAGAAGTTCCTGTGGGACGAAGCATGCGAAAAGGCTTTCGCCACGCTGAAGCGATACTTGACTACCCCACCAGTCTTGGCAAACCCGACGCAGGCGACACCCTGTATCTCTATATCGCCGTCTCCCCGTCCGCAGTCAGTGGTGTTCTCGTTAAAGAGGATCGAGGCGAGCAGCATCCTGTTTTCTACACTAGCAAACGCCTAACTGACGCCGAGACGAGATACCCTACGCTCGAAAGAATGGCCCACTGTGGACCATACTGCAGAATGCAAATCAATCAGGGAGACTCTCGAAATGGGCCATCGAGCTCAGTGAATACGATATCACATATAAGGGCAGACCAACTATCAAGGCCCAAGTTTTGGCCGACTTCATCATTGAAATTCCTCCCGATCAAGCATCCGAACTCGAGATTCCAATCAAAATTTGGATCTTGTACGTCGACGGGGCCTCATCTAATAAAGGATCCGGGATAGGCGTCCACCTCCAGTCACCCACCGGCGAACTCATCGAACAATCGTTTCGACTTGGGTTCGCGGCATCAAACAACGAGGCTGAATACGAAGCACTAATTGCCGGCCTTCGCCTAGCAAAAGTGGTCGGAGCAAAACGTTTACAAGCCTTTTGCGACTCCCAACTCGTCGCGAGCCAGTACAGCGGCGACTACGAAGCAAAAAGCGAAAGGATGGATGCATACCTCAACCTGACCAAAAGCCTGGCTGCCAAATTCGATCAATTCGACCTCACCAAGGTTCCTCGAAAAGAGAACTGCTTCGCAGACGCACTTGCTGCGTTGGGGAGTAGTCAACGGAATCAAGTCAGAAGGAAAATCCCGGTGCATACGTTAGAAAGACCAAGCATCACCTTACCCAGTAGTGATAATATTCTGGCCATCTCTTCCAATATCGCCGAGATCAGTCCCCAAAGATCAACCAGTGACGACTGGCGGACACCCTTTCTTGACTACCTCGACAAAGGAATACTTCCCGCGGACAAATGGGAATCTCGTCGACTTAAGGCCAAAAGTTCAAATTACGTATCAATAGATGGCAAATTACACCGATGGACGGCAAACAAATTACTCCTTACTTGTGTTGGAAAGGAAGAAGCGGAGCTCGTCATGATGGAAATCCACGAGGGCGAGGGCGGTAACCACGGCGGAGGTCGATCTCTCGCATTAAAACTAAAAACTCAGGGTCATTACTGGCCAACCATGGTCAGCGATTGCGAAGAATATGCGTTCCGGTGCAACAAATGTCAACGGCATGCCCCCAACATACATTCTCCAACCGAGTTGTTGAAAACATCGTCGGCACCTTACCCATTCATGCGATGGGCGATGGACATTGTCGGTCCTCTACCAAGCTCTAGACAAAGGCATTTTCTGCTCGTCATGACCGATTACTTCACAAAATGGGTTGAAGCAAAAGCCTATGTCCAAATCACTGAGAAGGAGGTCCAGAGTTTCGTCTGGAAATACATCATATGCCGACACGGATTGCCTTACGAAATCGTCACCGACAATGGAAGCCAGTTCACCGCTACCAAATTCTGTGAGTTCTGCGAGAAGTGGAGAATCCGTCTCAGCTACTCAACCCCGAGATATCTGCAAGGAAACGGGCAAGCGGAAGCAACCAACAAAGTGATTATCGACGGGATTAAAAAGAGGCTTGATCTAAAGAAAGGACATTGGGCGGACGAATTGGATGGAGTACTTTGGTCTCATCGCACAACACCACGAAGTGCTAAAGGAAAAACTCCTTTTTCCTTGGCTTACGGCATCGAAGCAATGGCTCCAGCCGAGGTCAATATCACCAGTTTCAGAAGATTAAAGCTCCCCCAACATCAAGATCTCAATCATGACATGATGATTGATGCTCTCGATCAACTTGAAGAACGACGAGATCAGGCTCTGTTACGAATTCAAAACTATCAACATCTCGCCGAATCCTACTACAACAGAAAAGTTCGCTCACGACCAATACAACTTGGCGATTTCGTTCTTCGCAAAGTCTTCGAAAATACTAAGGAATGGAGGGCGGGTAAACTCGACACTAACTGGGAAGGACCCTACAAAGTCACGCACGTGGTTAAACCAGGAGTTTATCGATTCGAGACATCTTCCGGCGAGCCGATACCGAGATTCTGGAACTCGATCAACTTGAAGCGTTATTTCGGCGCTTAGAAGAAGAAAAAAAGAACTACAAGTGACTTGATCCCTTCTCGGGTACGTAGGCAGCCTTTAACCGGGTTCAGTTACAAAAAAAAAAAAAAAAAAAAAAAAAAAAAAAAAAAAAAAAAAAAANCGGGTTCAGTTACAAAAAACAAAAAATAAATATATTTATACGCAATCGCGTGACGATCTTCCCAAGTTCCCTGTTCGGCAAAAATCTAAATCGGTTCTTGTCGAGTCTAGTCACCTTCTCTTCTTCAAAAGAACAGAAGGTCGGCACTTAATCCAAAGTAGGACATCGCGCCGAAGGGACTTCTATCTCATGTCCTGATCAGACAAGAGGTCGCGAATCGAATGATATCGCAATCACAGTAGATAAAAGGAAAGACTATTCAAAAACACTTTGAAAGGTTTTAATATGTTTCTTCCTAGACTTCACATGGTGACATTGTCGGCCTATCTGACGAGATAGTTCCTATTTGTTTACCTAGTAAGTGACACGAAGTATGGACATGGGTACGATTAACATGTTGACTGATTCTCTTGATAAAATTTGGGAGAACTAACATACTTCATTTAAAAAGAGCCAAACACGGCAATAAGTCTTTACATAATAAAAAGAGATAATAAAACGGCATAATAAAGAGTACATCATCCTATCCGGAGCGAAGATCCTCAATGTCTTGGGGAGAAAATACTGCCATATTGGAGCCATGTTCGTCTATGCTAATCAAAGAAAGATCGATCTCCGAGGCTTCGACGACCTCCATTTCTTGGATCTCTCCGTGATACCTCATCTCGTCATCCCTGGCCTGCTGAAGAATCTCCTCCATTGGTAGACCGTGTGAGTGGATCTTCTCGAGGGATTCCCTAATTCCCTTTGCCTGGGAGAACAGAGCCAGCTTCGATTGAATGGATGGTTGCTCCTCGATAAACTGGTGCATCTTCTTGTATGTCGGAGCAATCTGGTTCTTCAGGACGGAGTCAACCCGGAGTCTCTCTTTTCTGACCTCGTGCTCTCGAGATTCCCTCAACCTTCTGGTCGTCGTCTCGAACCCCGAAAGAATCTCGGCGTTTTCTTGCTCCAAATTGCGACATCGATTCTCGAGGCCACTATTCAAGGCTTTAAGCTCTTCCAACTCCTTCGAGAGAATTTCAGCATTCTCCACGGCCGCAACCTTCTCATCGGTCAATGTACCAATCTGCTCCTCATATGTGTTGCATTTGTAGGCCAGCTCGGCAATCTCTCGCCTCTTCTTCTTCAGAGCGCCGGTTTTTGACGCTATCTTCTCGTCTTGAGCCTTCAACTTGGCTTCATAATCCCTCACCATGAGGTTCGCACTCCCGAAAAACTGAAAGGAAAAGAAGATTGTGAGATGATGTCGCATTTAAAAAAAAAAAGGATTAAACATGTTGAAAAACGCTTACAAAGCTGTTGGTTATTATTTTTTACTTACAACAACAAACAGTTATAACATCCATGGTCTAGTGGCCGTCCACTATAATATCCTTTCCTAGAGTTCTCGGATTTGACTAGTGGGAGATTTAAGTTTTTTCCTTTTTTTCTTAAAATTCTACATCACAGTTTGAAACTTACCAAATATGTAGATATCATATCTTTAGTTTTTGATCTCATTTCATTTTTAGTTTAAACATTTCTATATCAAAACACACTAATATATTATTTATAAAAGCCCATCCAGATATTGTCAAATGCTTTCCAACTTTATAATATATAATTAAGGTTTTAATAAATTTATGTTTTTGATTAAAATAGATGATTCTCCTCAGCCTAATAGTTAAACTACTAGTTTTGCTAAACCTGAAAGTCACTTGCCTCCGCGTTCGATTCCCCACTGAATCCGAACGTCTCATGTTTTTTTCTAATTGAATAAAAAACTGTTGGTTATATTGTTTTTACTTACATCAAAAAACAGTTATAACACTTTGGTCTAGTGGCCACCCTCTATAATACATTTTCCTGGAGTTTTCGGGTTCGACTAGTGGCAAGTTTAATTTTTTTTCCTTTTTCTTTCTGAAAATTGTAAATCACAATTTGAAACTTACCAAATATGCAGATATCATATCATTAGTTTTGAACTCATTTCATTTATTAGCTTAAACATTTCTAGATAAAACACACTAATATATTATTTATGAAAGCCCATCCAGATATTGTCAAATGCTTTCCAACTTTATAATATATAATTTAGGTTTTAATAAATTTATGTTTTTGATTAAAATAGATGATTCTCCTCAGCCTAATAGTTAAACTACTAGTTTTACTAAACCTGAAAGTCACTTACCCCCGCGTTCGATTCCCCACTGAATCCAAACGTCTCAGGTTTTTTTTTCTAATTGAATAAAAAACTGTTGGTTATATTGTTTTTACTTACATCAACAAACAGTTATAACACTTTGGTCTAGTGGCCACCCTCTATAATACATTTTCCTGGAGTTTTCGGTTTCGACTAGTGGCAGGTTTAAATTTTTTTCCTTTTTCTTTCTGAAAATTGTAAATCACAATTTGAAACTTACCAAATATGCAGATATCATATCATTAGTTTTTGATCTCATTTCATTTATTAGTTTAAACATTTCTAGATAAAAACACACTAATATATTATTTCTGGAATTCCATCCAAAAATTGCCAAATGCTTTCCAACTTTATAATTATAATTTAGGTTTAAATAAATTTATGTGATTTAAATTGTTTTCTTATTTTTTTTTTTCTAAAAATTTTACATCACAATTTGAATCCTTAGTTTTTAATATTTTTCATGTCTAGTTTAAATTTTGTTAGATAGGAATACACAAATATATTATTTCTGGAAGCCTATCTAGATATTGTCAAATGCTTTCCAATTTTATAATATATAATTTAGGTTTAAATAAATTTATGTATTTGATTAAAACAGATGATTTTCCTCAGCTTAATGACTAAACAACTACTTTTACTAAACCTGAAAGTCACCTTCTCCTGTCCTGCGTCTATTACATTTTTTTATTTTTTTGGTTTTGTAAAATTATCCTGCTTTCTTCTTACATTCAGAAAGCTTAAAATTTTCAATAAGCAACAAAATCTCCTAACTGTTTTTCCTTGTCTCTGAAATAGGATAGTGCTAGCCTGACTGATACTGAATCTTCCAACGTGTTACTGTCCTGCATAACCAAGCAAATTTGTTTTTCGAATTTGTTAATATCAGATTTTCTGGAAAATTTTCCTAAAACTTAAAAAAAAAACTTTCGGAAATAAATAAATAAACCACAAAGTTTTACAAGTACAAGAAATCAACTAGAAATGTCATAGGCAAATTCACGATCCTACCAAACATATCAATATGTCTAAGCCAAACAAGTAACCAAGCAAAAAAGAAAATTCCCTAAGTACTAGGAGAAGTGAAAATTACGAAAGAATTTACTTTTATCTAGAAAAACAAAATAACCTAAATGTGTATTTGTTTTCTACTAGTCTACTACTAATAATGATACCACGCTTTGTAAGTTCAAGAATGGGAAGTTGGGAACATAAGCAAGAGACGGCTACAGAACTGAGCAGACTAGATACACAATCTATAAGTCACTCGTGCAAAGAAGCCTTTTCGGAAACCAGATGGCATGTAAAGAGAGCAGTGACAAAAAGGTGTAATTCGGAACCGCATGGTCATTGCGGGACAATCAGATTCATAACATAAGTAAAATCAAGCAGACTAACTCATATTTTGAAGATCGAATCCTCAACACAAACAAAGCTCCATACACTTGTTGATCTTGCAAGTTGTGCTTCACCCAGTCCCGGAGATGAGGCCATTGCTCAGGGTAGTCAGTGTAAATTATTGTCTTCAAGCATTCTCCCATTTGCACTCTGCATTATACACACCAATAACAAGTTACAATAAGGACCAACAAAGACACGTAAACTTGGAAAAAATTGAGCACAAAGGTTGACTGCAAACAAAAAGGGCATTGTCTTAACGAGGTAGGTGTACAATAACTGCTACCTCAAAATAGGTGGAAGTTGAGAGACATATACAAGAATCTGGTCCCTGAGAGCATTCTTATCACTTGGCAAGATTTTGCTCTGATCACCTGCATAAAAAAAACAAGGAATGGATTACAAGTGGTTAGATTGTAGTTATGTAAAATATGAGTATGATTCTAATTAAATTGTTGTCAAAAACGTAATAGGCTTTACAAATGAACCTTGCGTGAAATGAGTTGGATAAATTAACAAATCCCTTTAATTAAGACCAGTGGCAAGGAATCATAAATAATAAGAAGAAATCAGGATTATTTCTTATTTTTACTTCAATTTTAATAGAGTATATTATAAAAGGGCATCTAAATCATTTTATCAATTAATGAATGCTTGAAATGCTGTTTTTGGGATATAAACTTAAAAAGGTCTAATTTGGAGGATTACCCTAAATTAATAAATTGAGTAATGACATCACCAAGCTATATTAAGTTTATTCACCACTGAAAAAAAATCAAGTCTGAAGATACCATTTACTTCACACCTTCCAAAAACAAAACTGTAATGTAACCTGTACCATCTATAGTTCTAATTTGCAATTTGAAGGTTTAAGGATTAGATTTTTCGTGCATCATTAGCTTAAAATACATAAACATAATAAAAAAATTATTAGTTTAGTTTATTCTTTATGTCGAATGATGCATTATCCGTAAGGAAGAACAATGCATTATAGTGTCAAACCCAATCACCGGACACAAGAAGCAAACCACAGGGAATTTGCTTCAGAAAAAACAAACCGGATCACTGGCCACAAGATGATGCTTATCAAACATAACAATGCATTCTGAATAATTCTGCAGCTTCTCAAAAGATTATAAACTAATGTGTACAGGTGCAAAGATGATGCTTATCAAACATAATTTTTGTTCCTGTCTTTGATGTCGAGATATATTGTGACAACCCGTCCCGCAGATTCTGGCTCACAACCCTGCAGAGCATCGATCCTAATTCCTCACATGTGAGTCCTCACTGACTCCCCCATAAAAGTTATTGGTGCGCTTGGCGTTCCTCGAACCCAAAACCTCATCCTTTAACAATCCTCTCACATGACAAGCTGTCACCAATTGTAACGACCCTAACTTTAGGTTAACGTGTGGTGGGATTTTCTTCTTAATTTTTAAATTAAACTTAAGCACATGTCTTCTCTTAACCCTGTCCCACAATTGAAGTTTAAGCATCATGCCTCCCTTCCCTTCCCCTATAAATAAAATCCACTTTTTCTGTATTCTCATCAAGTCAAAGCAGTGTTTTGTGTCGTGACAAGTTGTTGGATTATCCGAAGATTTTTTTGGTGAGATTTCTGGGCGACTTTTCGGTGGGTTTTTCTGGTAAGTTTGTCGCCTTCCTATTTTTAGTTATAGGAATATATTTAGAGAAAAAAATAATTTAGGAAAGAATTTTTATAGTAGGAAAACCACCATTTTAGGAAAGGTTTCATTTTAGGAAAGTTTCCATTTTTAGAAATTTATTTCATGAGACTTTAGCCTAAGTTGTTGATTTTCGTGCTGCAGTTGACCTTAGTTGATCATTTTCTGTTGATCATCCCAGCCAGTGGCTAAAGTGAGAGTTACTCCGTTAAATCCCTAACTAGTTTAGTACTATTACTATGAAAAGTTTAGCTTTGAACATGTTCCGTCTTTGTGAATTGAGTCTGATTGAAGTCTTTCTTGTTTATTTTTATTTGCTTGTTAAATCGAAAATAAGATAATAGAGGATTAAACAGTTGACTGTATTAATCCTCTATTATCCATAAGTCTGTTATGATAGTTCTTTACTCATTCAATTCAGTCAACCGTTTAGTCCTCTATTATCCATAAGTCTGTTATGAGATTGCGGGACACAAATATGTTTGAATTAACGGTGCATTGTGTGGAGATTCGGGGCACATAGACGTTTGTGTTAGCGGCACATTGTATGGAGATTGCCGGGCATATAGACGTATATGCTAGTGGCACATTGTGTGGGGATTGCGGAGTACAAAGACATTTGTACTGGCGGCGCATAGGTGATTGTGGGGGTACAAAGATAGACTCTTGTACTAGCGGCGCATAGAGCTATATATGTATATCCTTATGAGGAGAATGCGGGGTGCAGAGAATATCTATGTAAGTTTAGGGCACTGGATGTTTTATGTGGTGTATTAGACACTGTGTTTGTTTCATGCTAGAGCTAGGCCTACATAGCCGTAGTGCTATGTAATGAGTCAGTGGTTTGTGGTTTAACATCCCATACCTCACTAAGTGACTCCCACATTACTCATCCCTCCTTCTTTCCCCCTTTCAGGTGAGACTGACGAGCAAGAGTGATTGCTATCAGATTATTTTTTTGGGAGTTTATTTATTTCTTTTCAGACTTTCGATTTTATGCTTTTATCGGTATTATTGGGTTTATTTCATTTATTGGATTTATTGTTATTTATTGGATTTATGGTGTTTGGAGATGATTTATGAAGATTAGTAATAGAGATTTTAGAGTTATTATTTATTATATTATTTTAGAAAGTACGTGCGTTACAATTTCGTATCAGAGCCATGTTCCATCCCAGCTCTGGCCCAGGATGGTGATTTATGGGACTTGAATTGTAGCAATTTTCAACATTTTGGGATCATGAGTTTTTGAAAGAAAAAAAATGACACCCTTCAGTCCAAATATCATTCGATTAGTCGTTAGCCTTTCTAATTTTATTTTATTTTACAGGAGAAAACCAAGTTTATGCTTGTTTCCTTAGTTTCTCGTCTCGTGTTTTTTTTATAGCTGTTGAAACTCTTTCCTTATTTCTCTTAGAATTCAGAGAAGAATTCCTCATTAGTGGAGAAGAATTGTAACGACCCTAAATTTAGGTTAACGTGGTGGTGGGACTTTTCTTCTTAATTTTTAATTTAAACTTAAGCACATCCCTTCTTTTAACTTCGTCCCACATTGAAAGTTTAAGTATCATGCATCCCGTCCCTTCTCCTATATAATAAGCTCCACCATTTTCTTTATTCTCATCAAGTCAAAGCAGTGCTTTGTGCCATGACAAGTTGTTGGATTATCCGACGATCAGTCACTAGTAAATTTTTCCGGTGAGATTTATGGGTGAACTTTCGACGGGTTTTTCTGATAAGTTTATCGCTTTCCTATTTTTAATTATAGGAATTTAAGAAATATTTATAGTAGAAAAACCGCCAATTTAGGAAAGTTTTACTTTAGAAAAGTTGCTATTTGAAGGAACCTGCCATTTTAGGAAAGTTGTTATTTTAGTAAAAGTTTCATTTTAGGGAAGTTTCCATTTTCAGAAACTATATTTCCTGAGACTTTGAGCCTACGCTGGTGATTATCGTGTTGCAGGAGACCTTAGTTGACCATTTTCCATTGATCATTGCAGCCAGTGGTTAAGGTGAGGGTTACTGCGTTAAATCCCGAACTAATTTAGTATTATTACTATGAAAGTTTAGTTTCAAACATGTTCTGTCTTTGTGAATCGAATTGGATTGGAGTCTTCCTTGTTTATTTTTATTCGCTTGTTAAATCAGAAATAGGATCATAGAAGATTCAATGGTTGACTGAATTGAATGAGTTAAGAACTGTTATATATATTTATGTTTATACATAAGTCTGTTATGACATTGGGGATACAAAGGTGTTTGTGTTAACGGTGCACTGTGTGGAGATTGCGGGGCACATAGACGTTTGTGTTAGCGGCCCATTGTATGAAGATTGCAGGGCATATAGACGTCTATGCTAGCGGTGTATTGTGTGGGGGTTGCAAGGTACAAAAATGTTTGTACTAGCGGCGCATAGGTGATTGCGGGGTACAAGGATGGACTCTTGTACTAGCGGTGCATAGAGCTATATATGTATATCCTTACGAGAAGAATGTGGGGTGCAGAGAATATCTATGTACTATCAGCGCATTGGATGTTTTATGTGGTGGATTAGACACTGTGTTTATTTCATGCTAGAGCTAGGCCTACATAGTCGTTGTGCTATGTACTGAATAAGTGGTTTGCGGTTTAGCATCCCATACCTCACTGAGTGACTCCCCTGTTACTCCCCTGTTACTCCTCTTTCCTCCTTACTCCCCTGTAACATCCCGAATTGTGATATATGAAAATACTTAAGAGAATTGATTTGGCTACCTATGTCACCAAAGTCGGCTTACCTTTTTCGTCACACATCCGTTTAGAACGGCAGAGTTAAGCGTGATTGAGCTGGAGCAGTGGAAGGATGGGTGACCTATCGAGAAGTGATTCATGATACCGTGTGAGTGAGGCTGAAGCACGAGGAAAAGTCAGGTGGTGATTGCAGGGTCAGTAGACAACGGTTTTGGGCCTTGGAAAACTAATGGACTGACCGTCAGATGGATGAGGCCCACAGGCTGAGAGAGCGGACGTGGATGGCCCATTAGATGTGGGCCGTCAAGGCTTTACAAGTGGTATCAGAGCTGGTTAGCCATCTCGATTTTAACCCGAGAGGCGTCTTGAGACCTGCCATGGGGCGCAACGAGGACGTTGCGTTCCTTGAGCGGGGGTGAATTGTAACATCCCGAATTGTCATATATGGAAAGGCTTAAAAGAATTGATTTGGCTACCTATATCACCAAAGTCAACTTACTTTGTCTGTCACACATCCGTTTAAAACTCCAGAGTTAATCGTGCTTGAGCTGGAGTAGTGGAAGGATGAGTGACCTATCGGGAAGTAATTCACGATACCGGGAAAATGAGGTCCAAGCACGGGAAAAAGTTGGGTGGTGATTGTAGGATTAATAGACAATGGATTCGGGCCTTGGAAAATTAATGGACTGGCCGCCAGATGGAATTGGGCCCATGGGCCAAGAAAGCGGACATGGGTGGCTCATTAACTATGAGCGGTCAGGACATAACATATATAGTTATCACTTGTATTTTTTTTTGTGTCTATGTTAACGTATTTTGTAATGATATGTGCAAAAACGTGTTTATTGTTAGTGTAAAGAATATCGCTAACTTAGTTGTACGTGATATAACATCAACATTATATATGGTTATTCTAATTTTTCCTAAGGATATTCTAAGTGATATAACATCAATATTGAAGTTGTACTCATAAAATTATTAAATTGATTCTATAGTTAAATTGACATCCTAATTAAGTAACATATCAGTAAGCATCTTTTATAATTAATACAAACTTAAAGTTATAATTTTTTAAATGTTTTTCAATTAATATATAGGGGATTTTAAAATTCAAAGAGAGGGGCACGACTTCTACTATAAATATAAGATTCTTACATCTAAAGAAAAGAGGTGAACACGTCCATCAACAAAGCTCGTCAATTCCATAGCCGCCAAGACAAGCTCTTAGAAGACCATCTTCATCGACATGCCTATAACATGTAAATCCCTACGATTACTATCAACCAGATGAAGCTCTATGCTCATTGTAGCACGTCTATAACTCTACTTACTGGCTTAGGCCACAATCTTCTGCTTATCAGCATGAATACTTCATGCTCATTGTATCATATAGACAGACCTTCTATCTGTTTTGGTCATGTGCCATATATAACAGATGACTCCTATCAACTACGGAGCCATGTTCTCACAAGTCCATGTGCCCACCAGGCTACGTGTCCATCTAGGCTATGTGCCTCAAATAATATGAACTACAAATGGCTTGATTCCTTACGAAAGAGTAGGTAAGCAATCCCCACTGAAGGATGCATCTATAAATCCAAACACCTTTCATGGTTCCACGACTCAAAGCCCAGAAGATACCTTTGGAAGCAGGAACCATCAATTATAGAGCAGGAAGACCATGCGGTCTTCACTATAGACAGACAGCCCCTGCCTAACGATCCATCTCTCCTGCTGCTACCAAGTTATTCACGACATATACTGGCCCATACCCATATGTCAGTAATCTAAAAGCAAGATCTCCTGGTTTATCAACAATTGAAGTAGGAGAATGCACTACAACTACCTGACTCCTTCTCCCTATCATCTGTAGAGCTGAGCATGAATCACGTACACAAAAATACCCTAACAATAGGAATAGGTGTTCTCATCTTGCAGGATCTCACACTTAACCAGGTAAGGTATGTCGATGTACTCTGGTGTGGTGTTGAACTTGTAGGGGGTGAGATCGAACAAAAAGTGTCTCAATAAAGAAGTGAACAAGCTACCACACTGCTCCGTCTTGTTGCTCCCTTTCTGCAAGAATCTACCTTTCTTGTCCGTGAACATCTGAGCCAATACAATACCTACAAGTATTTTGAGCTGGTAAAGAGGACATAGAAAGTCTGCCTACTTAAGCTCATCTCCTATCGCGGCATACATAATCTTCAATTCGTTGTTAGTGACGTTGGCGGTGCTCTCCATGACGAACAACAAGTTGCTGAATAATTTGGCAATTATTCTGAACGCCGGATTGCATATCAGAGACTGAATTTATGATCGAGATTTTAACACCCCTGATGCAATAAGTTCTCAGAAGGCTGCTGCTTGTGAATTTTTTTTAGGGAACATGGTTCCTTTTGGCTCATCTCCCAGCTCATAAACTTCGGTGAAGGCATCCAGCGATAACGAATACTTCTTTACTACAGCAAATAACGAGAAAGAGTTTGTTGTCAAAGCTCGGGTTCCTGGTGTCTTCGTATGTGATAGCTGATGTAGCGAGACACTACCTGACCTGGTCCGGAAACAACAAGTGAGTGTCGTAGCAGATGCTTGAGATGTCCGCATCATAGTAGGGAACATGGTTCCTTTTGTCTCATCTCCCAGCTCCCTCAGAAATGTACTTTTCATATTACCAATAAAATCCAATGGTTTTTTCTCAGCAGCTAAAAAATTGGCAATCTCAGCAAACCAAGGTAGGTTGGGATATCTCTACTTGATCGCATCAACGAGTTGTTCTGGATCACTGAATCAGCTATCGTGGAGCGGCTGCTCTACTTCTCATCACAGATCAATCGAGTAAACATACTCGACCGGAAGACTGTCATCTAAGGCTGTTTATTCACCAATCTTCATTCTTATTAGGTGATATGCAACTCCATTTTTGATATCTTTCTTACCTTTGATCTCAAGATTGAATTCTTGGAGTAGGATAATCAATCTCAACAAACACGGCTTGACATCTCTCCTTGTAAACATGTACCTCAAAGTTGCATGATCAGTGTGATTTACCATCTTAGAATCCACCAAGTAGGATCTGAATTTCTCGAAGGCAAAGACAAGTTTCCTTCTTTGTCGTGGCATAGCGACACTGCGCTTCATCCAGGGCCCTGCTCGCATAGTAGATCACGTGAAGCTTCTTGTCTTTTTGTTGGCTAAGAACCGCCCCTACTACAAAATCACTAGCATCAATAATGATCATAAATGGAAGATCCCAGTTTAGTGGTTGCACAATTGGTGCACTGACTAAGGCTCCCTTGATCGTGTGAAACACATCCAAGCAGTCGTTGTCAAACTTAAACTTGGTCTCCATGCAGAGCAGACGAGTGAGAGGTCGTGCTATGACACGGGGTGTTTGTTTGTTCTAGCAGGGTATAAATATCCTAAACAATCAACTGTCAAATTAACCCTAATTTTAACACACTCAATAATACTCTTGCCAAGAGAGATCATGTGTAGTACTTAGGGATCGAATCCACAGAGAGCAAATGCACACAATAGATTTCTTATTTCTAAAGACTAAGCTAGGTAAATATATATATTGGTAGTGAATAATATGATTAAGGAAATATTCCTTGTCAAGAAGTAGGATGAAATATGAAAATATGTTACTAATGCAAATATGGAAATATTCTGTTAATTAACTAGATGTAAATATGAATGTAAATATGCTAGATCTAGGGTTTCAAGCTTAATAAATTATAGGGGATAAGAAGCAGATAAATGTAAATATTCTAGAACCCAAATGTTAACTATTCTGACTCATTTTTTTTACTCCAAAAGCTCTCGTATGCGAGCAAAAGGAAAGACCATTGATCGACGAGGGCGTTGGGAAACTCGTAACCTTTGATCAAGCATGGAATCACGAACTTTCCATGATCATTTTTTCAGAACTATCATCTGCTCTGGAGTTGTCATATTCGTGACTTTTGGGAGATGAACTCGTTTTGTTGCTGGAAACCATCAATCGATTCTAGAGTCTCTCCGTCAATTGATGGTTGAGGGTTTTCACGATTCTACTAACTCCATGGGTACTGTCGATCGATGCACCTTGACCTGCATCAATTGATGTTTGTGCGACCTGCCAGACGAATTCGATCTTCCCACACGGGAATCGCTCTCTTGCAGCCTTTCTCTCTTGACTTCTACCCAAAAATCGTCATCAGTCAATGCATTGACGTGGTGACTCTGTCCAACCTATATTTTCTCCTTGATCAGGCTCTCATGTCTCCTAATAGTTTCACTTGTCTGCATCACCTGATTCTCCAGCTTCTTCACATGGGTGTTGAGATTTTTGAACTTGGTGTTGAGGTTGAGGTACATCCCATATATGTTTCCATTGAAATCCACTGTCATCTTCTCTTGTCCCTTGTCTCTGGAAACTATTCCCATCAACGTAGTTCACATCCTCTTCAATCTCATCATCTCCATACTCCAATGCTTCCACTTCTGCAAAGGTGACCTGTTTCCTGAGAAACTTCTGAACACTATCCAGTTTTGTCTTGACTTCTTCAATCTGGTCCTTGCTCATTGTTGGAGTTGATTTCTTCCTCTCAAAGTCTTTGTTCTTGGTGCTGCTGCTGGATGCCAGATTCTCAATCAACCTTGTAGCCTCTTCAAGACTCATGGTGCTGAAATTTCTTTCACTAGCTGTGTCCAAAGCCATCTAGTACTGTAATCCAATACCTCTAAAGAAAGTGCTAAGAAGTTTAACTTCGTTGAACCCATGATGTGGACAATCTCTCGGGTATGATTTGAATCTGATCCAGGAGTTTATGAAAGATTCTAAAGAGTCTTGTGAAAAAGTAGCAATCTTGCTCCTCAGATCTTCTGCTCTTGCGTCATCAAAGGAGTTGCGCAAGAAAGCATTCTTGATGTCAGTCCAGGATGTCAGGGATCCTGATGGTAACTGCTTAAGCCAATATGAAGCTTCTCCAGCAAGTGAGTACTTGAAGAGCTTACAAAAAAAGATAATCCTCAGGGACTCCATTGGCTTTAATGGCAGTCACTAGATCCTCAAATCGCTCCAGATGATCCATAGGGTGCGCATCTCGCAGCCCATGGTAGGGTGTCTGTGCTACAAGTCCGAAGAAGGCGGGCTTGATTTCAAAATCATGTCTCTGAAAAGCTGGAGGACGAATGGCGAATCTATTGGCGTAGTACTGGTCTGGACGGTTGTAGTCAGGCAGTGTTCTCTTAGCAGCTTGGGCATTAGCTTCAGGTTGAGCTTCTGTAGTGTCTGCTTCTGCTTCAGGGATTATAGTCCCCTGATCGTCTATCTTCTGACCTGCTGCATTACACAGGTGACCATCGGGGTCACGCAGGTCTTCATTCTCATCCCTAATCAGTATCAAAGTTGCAACCATCTGAACTCGTCTGCTTTTGTCGATCAATGCGGGTCGGTTGATATCGATCGATGCTAAGTGATCAGTATCAGTCGATGTGAGTAAATTGTTGTCGATCGATGAGGGTAGGTCGATGTCAATCAATGCTGAGTGATCAATGTCGGTCGACAGTGGAGTTCAAATGATGGTCGATGTCGTCCGTGAAGAAGTGTCGGTCGACGCGGTACTAGTGTTGTCGATCGACGCTTATCGTCTTTCTTTACGGATTGAGCGTTCAAGTCTGTCAGGGTCAGAGGGTGATATTAGTTCGTCCTTTGTTGCTCCTGGTGTTTCTTTGCATGTACCTGAAAATAAAGGGAAAGAAAAATTATTAGTAACTTAAAAATCAGTAACAAACTTAGACGAAATCCTAGAAATTAAATCTAATGGGGATCTATGCTCCCCGGCAACGATGCTAAATTTGACACGGTGTGTTTGTTTGTTCTAGCAGTGTATAAATATCCTAAACAATAAACTGTCAAATGAACCCTAATCTTAACACACTCAATAATACTCTTGCCAAAAGAGATTATGTGTAGTACTTAGGGATCTAATCCACAGATAGCAAAAGCACATAATAGATTTCTTATTTCTAAAGCATAAGCTAGATAAATATATATATTGGTAGTGAATAATAAGATTAAAGAAATATTCCTTGTCAAGATGTAGGATGCAATATGAAAATATGCTACTAATGCAAATATGAAAATATTCTATTAATTAACTAGATGTAAATATGAACGTAAATATGCTAGATCTAGGATTTCAAGCTTAATGAATTATAGGGGATATGAATCATATAAATGTAAATATTCTAGGACTCAAATGTTAACTATTATGATCGTGTCTTACTCCAACTCTCGTATGCGACCAAAAGGAAAGACCATCGATCGACGACTAAGGCCTAGTGTCGATCGACGAAGAAATTAGAAGGAAGTATGGGCGAGATTTGATAAGTCCACCAGACTTATTAGACCAGCTCTCGCATGTGCCTAACAGCCTAGTTCAACAGAATCAATTCGGGCACAGAATCTACTCTCGTAGTTGTCCATATCCTATCATCGAAATCTTAGCTAGCTACTCTAGAATGAAAACATTAAGCACAACTCAATTGATGGATATTAACTTAACCTAACAACCCTATTTTTGGGCTAATCCATGTTTGCTATATTTCAACCCTAAATCTAATTAGTAACTACTCAAACATGATTTTTGTCACATAAATCATAGATGAATAGAATATATATAAAATATATAAAAACCAAAGGAGTTCCAGGAGGACTCTAAATGAGTCTCTCCTTTTTCTCCTAATACAAAATGAATAGAACTAAAATGTTGTGTAAAAACTTGTCTAAAACTTCTATGATATATCTCTCTGTCTCTGTTAAGACATAAATATAAAACCCTAAGATTAGGTCAAAACTCGCCTAGGGTATTTTTGTCATTCTGACTTGGGCTTTGATCATCAATCGATAGCAAGTGTGATACATCGATCGAGCTCGAGCTTCAATCATTGGTCTACGCAAAGTGTGTTCCATCGATCGATGGCTTTGTCGACTCCCTAGATGATCAGCTACATATTCTTCTCTTCTAGATGCTTCAAAAGCTCCAAGTATCTCATATATCTCCAAAACGTTTCTGGATCTGTAAATACTCTAAAACATAGTCTAGACACACATAATCGACTATAAATAGAGCCTATAACATGGCCTAAACTGGTAATAAATAGGTTATATCATGTTATCCTTGTGAAGTCTTTTATGAACATCCTATGAAGCTTATGATCCCAATGACTGAATTTGGCGGTTGCAGGGTCATCAACACCTCGATCTTCGCTTTGTCTACCTTGATACCCTTCTCTGAGATTTTCGGCTCAAGAACAATTTTGATTTGACCATGAAATGGCAATTCTACCAATACAATACCAAATGTTTCTCTTCACATCGCTGCAACACCCTGCACAAATTTGACAAACATACATAAAAGACCTTACATAACACTGAAATCGTCCATGAAAGCTTTGATTATGTACTCAATCAAATCAGTAAAAATAGATATCATGCAATGTTGGAATGTTGTTGGGGCGTTACACAAACCAAACGGCATCCTCCTATAATTGAATGTGCCATAGCGACATGTGAACGTCGGCTTCTCCTGATCATCTGGATGGATTGAAATCTGACAAACCATCTAAAAACCAGTAGTATGGGTGGTTAGCCAATCTCTCAAGTATTTGATCAATAAATGGAAATGGAAAATGATTCTTGCGAGTGGCAGCATTCAACTTATGAAAATCAATGCAAATGCGATGGCCAGTTATAGTCCTAATAGGTATAAGTTCAACCCTATCATTTCTTATCACATTGATTCCACATTTGTTAAGAAGTACATGAACATGACTAACCCATTTGCTATCAGAAATCGAATAGATTACACTAGCCTTTAGAAGTTTCATTATCTCTTTCTTTACAACATATTTTAGATTCAGATTTAACCTCCTATGATGCTCTATAGAAGTCATCGATTCATGTTCTTTATGTATTATATGCAGACAAATCAGGAAAAATGTCAGGAACATCATTTAGTGAATATCCTAATGCCTGATGATATTTTCTCAGTTCACACAACAGTTTGGCATCTTCCACATTATTAAACTCAACATTCATAATAACAGGGTTCGTGGAATTGGGTCCAAGGAACGCATATCTGAGTCCTGTGGGTAGATACTTTAGTTAGATCTTTGGAGCCTTGAGTTTGCTCCATGAATCGTCAAAGAAGTCATCTTGAGCAGTCGTTCTATTCAGTTTAACCTGATCTCCTTCTCCCTTCTCGCCTAGGCTCAAGTAGGTGACCATCTTCTCCATGCATTTTATGGAATCCGGCATTTTTAAATACCCATCAGCATCTATATTCAGGATGTTATGCTCGGCCTCAGCTCTAATCAAGGCGACATCCAGTGGATCATCAGCTACGATTTCCACAATCATGCCCTCTCAAGACTCAATGCATCATCTCCATTTATTGTGAAAGTCTGACCATCCAACATCGGTTTCTTAAGCATCTTATCCATCTTAAATTTCACAGGTTGTCTCCAAAATGAAGATTGATCCTCCCATTTCTGACATCGATAATTGCACCAGATGTGCATAAGATAGGCCGGCTGAACATAAGTAGGTCTTTTGGTTCTTCATCAAGCTCTAGAACCATAAAATTGGCTGGGATCATAGTATTGCCGATCTGGACATGGAGGTCTTCAAGAACACCAACCAGAAGCTTGAATGATCTATCCACGAACACCAAAGATATCCTGGGTTGTTTGAAATTCGTGAAGCCTAGGCGCTTAGCCACATAATATTGCATCATGTTGGCGCTTGAGCCAAGATCGCTTAGAGAGCATGTAAAAAAATCTTCACAACGTGAACAAGAGGAAAAAATTTCTTGGATCACCCAACTTTTGAATCCCCTTATTCTGAACCACAACGCTAAAGTCCATGGAGACATCATGACATCTATGTGTCCTGAGAATTTTCCAAAGATCAAACTCTTCAACAGGCTGCGCACAACATGGATTATCTAAATGGTATCAATTAGGGGTAGCTTGATGGTCAAATCTTAAAGCATCTTTCGACACTTAACCTCCCCCAGATCTTTGCAATGTTTCTTTGTTGGAACAGGCTAAGACACCGTAGGTGTGTAAATTCGAGAAGAGGGAGTCTCAACAGGTGGTTAGGAACAGCGGGTTCAACTTCAGCAGGTTTTATGTGTCGTCTTCTGCATCAGAAGCATTCTCAGAGAACTGCTGCTCCGACTCTTTATGTTTCCCTTTCTATGCTGCTGTGAATCTGTTTAGAACTGGTTCAGCAAGTTGTTTTCCGCACCTCAGTTCCACATCACTACAATCTCTTGGGTTTGTCTCAGTTTTTCCAGAAAACATCCCTTACTGCCTCTTAACACTCTCAGCCGTTTAAGCAAGCTGGATGTCTATATTTCGCATGTGGCTAGTAACATTATCATACTGTGTATTTAGCTTGGTGAACATGTTGTCCATCCTGGTGTCGATATATGTGGTAACCTGATTCAATGCCTTGACTTGCACCTGCTGACTCTGGAAAAGCTGTTGCATCATCGTACTCAGGTTCTTCAGCTGATCTTGTGAGCTGCTCGTGACAGATGGAACAGCTTGTTGGTTGCTCTGCGGCTTTTGTTTGTTCTGGTTCTGATTCACGAGCCGGTTCCGTGCCTCGCTGAAAACAAAGGTTATACACTTAAAGTTTTACAGGAAACCTTTCTGATACCCAACACCTTGTGCCTAGTTATTTTGTGCTTGATCACTAGGGTTCTCCACATTGTTGCTCCGGTAAGAGTAGAGTTGTGGGTTGTTCTTGACGTTGGAATTCTGGTTGTAGTTCTATTTCTGCACAAAATTTCTGAGGAAGAGAGTAAAGAAAATTAGAAATGTGTCTTAATATGTAACTCACTCTTGATATTTTTGTATACATAAATAGTTGTTTAACATCCATCTTCATGCAATGTATATACAAATATTGTGTAGAATCTGTCTTGAATTTTTCTATGAGAAGAAAAAGTTGAAAGGAAAACTAAAAAAGGAACTTGGGAATATATTAGTAAATGTTCCAATGTTATTTAAAACTTGGGATTACAAAATTAGTGTTTTTAGTGATCTCTCTGTGATTGTTTTTTTCAAGGATCCCCGAAATCGTTTTTTCCGTACAGATGTCCACAATAACATGACAGACCAACACATAATCAACTATTTTTCAAGTCTAAAGGGCTTCCATATATGGAGGTATTGACATTCATGAACACCAATAATATTTTACCGTTGTAAGACACAACAAATTGTTTTCAAACTCAAATCTTTATCACTAAAAGATTACTGGATGTCTTAAATAATTTCATGAGAAGTTAATTCCCTCACTTGACACTCCCCTTGACGACCTCCCGTCAGCCTCACTCGCATAAGTTGAGTAGAAGTCTTCGTCTCCTTCTCGCTCTTTCATTAAATCTTCTATCTCCTCGACAACTTCTCTTATATCTAACCTTTTCTCCACGTCTACTTCACAACAACTCAGTCCAATCCTTAGGAGTTTCAGGATGTCTCCTTCACAATTGTTTGTTTGCCCCATTTCTTGATCAAACAATTCTTGTGTCCACTCTCCTTTGAAAATTGACTTCACCCAACTGGTCATGTCCTCCTCACCTTCTTTTACGGATTGTGGGACACTTTCAGGGAGCTTTCCTGTTAAAATCTCCAAGATGAGTATACCAAGTCCCCATACATCAGTTTTCTTGGTCACACGGCTTTGCTTCATGTACTCTGGAGATTTGTAAGCTACCATTAGCTCTTGTGCACTTTCTGCGTTGATCATTGGGATCAAGCCGTAATCTGTAAGAAGTGGCTCAAAATTCTCAGTAAGAAGAACATTGGAAGACTTAAGATGGCCATGTGGTGCCATTAGGCTAGGCAGGTTTTTATGTAGGTACAGAAGTCCCCTTGCGACACCTTTCACTATATTCAATCTTGTTGGCCAATTCAAGTTTGTCTGTTCTAACGATCTATGACCTTTATAAACAAAAAATACGATATGTAAGGAAAAGGAATTTATTAGTGTTAATAAAAATAGAGAAACGTAAATATTACCATGGAGATGAGCAGCCAAGCTTCCGTTGTCAATAAAATCGGAAAGAAAAAGTTTTTCTTCCTTCTTATAGTAATAAGCAACAATTGGGAGCAAATTCTCATGGTTTAGCCTCCCCAATCTCTTCATATGGTCTTGGAACTCTTCACTTCCTGCACTATCCATATGCTTAAACCTCTTCACTACCATCATTGATCCATTTGAAAGTAATGTCTTATACGATGCTCCGAAACACCCGCTTCCCAGAATCTCTGCTGATGCTTTTAACAAATCTTGCAAGTCAAAATTTCCCTTGTCATCTCTCAAGAACGATAATTTTGTGGTATGAATCATCCTCTTTGCAACACGTTTTTTTGAATGGCAGCTATATTGCCCCTTATCATCTTTTTGGATTCCAGCTCTCCTCTGTAAACTTGATGGTCCAGGTTCAGGTGACATTAGTGTCTGCTTGTTTCTTCGCCTCCGACAAAGCACAATGACTAGTCCAAGAATTATGAGTAACGCCAGTATCGCTGCTACCACTGCGGCTACAATGTACAAAAACTTTGATGTTTTCTTCTTGAAACTTGCCTTAGGCTCTCCAGAAAGGTTGTAAGGAGAGTGACACTCTGTTAACAAAGGTTTACCACATAGTTCTTTGTTGCCTGAAAAAGATCATTATCAGTCAAACAGAAAAACAAAAACATCACCCTATGTCTTAAAGGGAACACAAAAATTGTTGAACCTTCAAGTAGTTTTGGATCCATTGTTCTGAGAATATTTGGGATTGGACCTGATAATGCATTGTTTGAAAAATTTAAGATATGTAATTTATGTGTGAATTCTGGTATTTGTCCGGTGAACTGGTTCCCGTCAAGTCTCAGCTCTAAAAGCTTGGGAATTTTGGCCACAGATACTGGAATTTCACCATTGAACTTATTTTGTTCGAGATGGATTTTCTTCAGCCACCCCATCCCATCAAAAGCATCCTTTGGTATCATAACATCAAATTGATTGTTTGACAAGTAAATTGATTTCAGGGCACCAAGTTTCTTGAGCTTCGGAAATGGCCCGCTAAGTTTGTTATTCATGAAGCTGAGAGATCTTAGAGACTTCAAACCTGTCAATGCGTCAATGTCTAGAGAGCCAGCGAGCTCAATATTCTCTAGTCGTAGCCCCCAAACATAGCCTTGATCACACAAGATACCAAACCATTTGCACGGCGGATTGTTTCTATCCCAACTATCCAAACCACTTGCGGCTCCCCCAATAACAAGAGATTTCTTGAATTTCAAGAGAGATTCTGTTTCTGATAAACCATAAGCAGCCACGAATAAGAGTGATACAATGGAAACAAGCAGGAGAGATGTGGATTCCATGGCCTTTGTAGAGAACGCGCACACAAGGCGCGCCCTCTCAGAGAAGACGAATGGAATGTTTGAAGATAAAGAAAGGCAATGATTACCTGTGATGGATGAAATGTCAGAGAAAGAAAAATGAGTGAATGATGAAGAAGAGAGGTCTGAATCAAAGCATACTAAGAATAGACAACACTCGAAATATTTGTTTTCTATATAAAAAAAAGATTTGTGTTTTCTAGCTTTGACGAAGTCTTTGTTTTAAAGAAAGTCACATAAAAATTTTGTGGTGAAATTTTAGATCCATTCCACATTTTATGTTTCTCTTTTACTTCACTCACTTTTATTTTCTTCAGCCTACAACATATATGGTCAGAATAATTTCCTTAAAATTTTAGAATGCAGTTTTTTATTTTAAAGTATGCATTTTCTATAGAGAACATCTCATGATCTTCAAGCATATAAATTATAAACTAACCCATGAATATATGTATTTTGTGTATCATGTCAAAGTTTATCAACCTGCTTTTCAATGGGTTAAAACATTTCATGATTTTAGTTGATTTTATAGATTTGAATTTCAACTAAGTTTGCCAACAATTTTGTTTAAACCAAATCCAACTATTGTTGATTTTATAAATTTGAATTTCTAAGCTTGTTATAATACTTACCATAAATATGAATAAATTAAGAATGTCTAGTTTGATAACTTTATAATTTTTCTAGAGTTATGAGCTAATAAATACATAAATTTTCATGTAGAAAATTTTAAATTTACATAGAAGTTTTCAATCTATAATCTTTTAAAATTTTAAATTTTATACCAACTTTTTTTTTTGATAGAAATACATGAGCAATAAGAAGAAGACAGACAAATAAAATAAACCTACAATGCAATAAAGAAAAACTACAACAAGAGACCATCACTAGGTCAGGAGAATAAATACATGGTGCATGGATGAAACAACCACTCTAAAATGAAGACAAGCATAAAGGGTTTATGCCACAACTTTAACAAGTTATAGATCTCATTATAGTTTCCACGATCAATTGCTGTCTAGGCCAGTCCTCAAAACCTCAATCCAATAATATCTACAGCTTCTCCGAAGACAAACCCAAACAAACCCTGTAAACACAATCAGAATACGAGACCAGAACAAGAGTTGATGCACAAAACGTCGGCAAGGGAGAACCAAACAAACAGTCAGAGAGCCGCCTCCAACTGTTGATCTAGACCACCATGAATCAGAACAAGGATCATCTCCCAAAGCTGTACCGAGAACTCGAGAACCAGAATTCGCCACATCTAATCATGTCAATAGTAGCCACCAACGACTCCACCACTACAACTACTCAATTGGAGCTAGAAAGGCACTCTGTTGGGACCAATATACATCAAGCTAACATTACACAATTCTGAGGAGTCAAGGGCCACACCGAAGACCGGACATGAAAGTACCCCACTAAAGGTCGCTCTATCAGAAAGGGAAGAAAAACTCCACAAAGTCTGACCGTCCAATAACCGCCTGAATCGAAGCTACACCAAAAAATATGATGGATGTCGCCACATCACTGAGAAAAGGTGAAGCAAATCATACCCAAAGAACAGTACTGGAGATGGAGACCTTGTCCTCAGAGGTATCGAATTCAAGAAGCAGTGGATTAACATATCTACAATAGATCTACATACAGTTCATCTAGATCAGGCAGACAGAACCTAGAGCAGAGCTAGATGCTTGAAGCGGAAGATCCAACGGCTGACTCTCCACAAACTTGCCTCCGCACAGCACCGCTGGCAACTACACCACCACGTACACAAGAGAGATCTAGAAAGCTTGTTCCTCCATGAGTTGAAAAATTTGAGGATGCTGAACATGATAAAAAAAAGGACACAAAGAAAAAGAGTTGGAGGGCGCCCTCCCTGACACCAACAAGGAATTTGGCTGTCAAGGAGTCTAGATCTGATATTTAGGGTTTAAATGGTGACCAAAAGAAAAGTGAGAATAATTAGTAGGAATAATTAATTCTTTTTCATTCTTTAAATTTGACACCATTTATAGGGAATTGTTTTTCTTAATGTTCCTTCTTATTCCTTTTAATTTAAGGAATCATAGAGTAAAATTATTCTTTATTAAATCTGGAAAGGAAAAATAAGGAAAAACTATTCCTGTTATTTTGTTCATATTCATTCCCTTACTCTTTGTTTCTACTATTTCTTTTGACGTCACCAGTTGGAGCCTTGATTTTTTCCCTTGACGGCGGGGAAGAAGAAGCGCTAGAAAAAGAGAGAAAATAATGTTCTTTATCTCTACCAAGATTTTCGTATAAAACTAATTTGGGTAAAAAATTTATTGTTACTATCCTAGTACTACCGTGCCGACAGATAATCGAACTTGTGACCTCTGGCAATTGTCTGTGAGAAAGGAGATCAGTGGAATACAAACCCTTCTCATTGCAAAGAATCACAATTTGAAGAAAAAAGCCTATATGGAAACGCCAAAATTGTTTTGGATAATTTTTTTATAGTGATTTGCACCACCGCAATCGGTGCCCCAAATCCAGTAAACCTAAGAGTTTTTTTCTGACAGGCATAGTACCACCACGCAAAGAGAGAATCGAACCTACAATTTCTGCCAGTCTTTTGTGAGAAGGGAAACCTAAAATGTTCTTAAAATTTTAAAATAAATTAGTTTATTTCAAATAAGTTTTTATTTAAAGTTCAAAGACACAATAAATTTTCGTGATATTTCTTATATTTCTCTGTGTGTTTGTTGTTTACATAATCTAAGTTAAGACTGCTTTGTCAAAAAAAATCAAAGTTGAGATTCTAATTTTCTTTTTAAATTAGTCATAAATTCCATGTAAATTACATGAGGATTTTGGTTGGTCATTCCTTTAAGGTTCTTTTTTGGTTTTGATTAATATTTTTTATTATAATATATCTCATATATAGTTTCTGCTTTTTTTATGTTTTGATGTGAGTGTGACGACGAATGAATATACAAAAGTGGACTTTTGGAGTGCTAAACAAAACAACAGACTTTAGAGTCACAATAGTGGATATGATTGGGTACAGTTAGATGAACTTTGAAATAAACAACTCCTAGGATTGAGAAACAAAAAAAAAGAAAATTGTCTCCTTTACATTCAGAATGAGATGCTCTTATTTGGTTCATGGAGAATATGCTTCAACATACAACATGTAAACACTTCAGGAAAGACTGTAATGATGTCGTTGCAATGATTCAAGATTTGTCAGCATGACCATGGTTTTCTACATAACTAGCATCTACTCAAGGAAGATTCCAAAAGTTCAAGATCATGCACGTGCAAAGGATGCAGAACCGGACAACATACATTTTAGCCAAGACTACTCGAACTTTTAACAAGAGTTTTGTTTTTGTTGGTTGTTCTATTCCGGTCTGGATTTCCATACCGTCTCTGGAATAAGCACTCCCGACAAAGTCATCCGTCAGGACTAGGTCATTGGAAGAAAAAACTATTAGGAATTGGTGGGGACGTCCCGGAAAATTCTCGATGGACATTGATGAATTTATAACGGATTTGTCCATGGGAAACAACCGTCAAAAACTTATCAGGATATCTTTAGCTTCCACCAGATGGCTTCATGTGTAATAGCAATATGTATCCAACAATTAGAGAGACAAATAATTCATACCAGGCAATCGCTTTGAAGTGTAGAGCAGTGATACAAAATATGACATTATAGGAAATCAGAAACATACACTTTCATGAAAGAAGTGGTCGGTTGCATTGAAGTGATTCTTAAGTAGTTATAAGAAAAAGTGATGCTTAAGTAGAGGAGTCCGCAGAGCGATCTCTTTGACAGGCTCCAGTTCAGGAACAAGACTTGTTGGAATGACATGTTGGGGAGGTTGTAGCGCTTGTGCTTCATCAGAATCAAGTTTGTTGATAAGGCTCCTAGCTGTCTCCGCACCTTTTAAATTTGTGTGCACTCCTCTTATACCACTGAAGCGATTTTCATCGTGCTAAGAAATCAATTTAGAAAAAACAATCAATATCACATACATATACAAAGCTAGGTTGCAGGAAATTCACACAAAATTAGATACTTTAACATTAAAACTATATAAAAAATCTCTAGACATTAGAATGATTCTCTCTTATAGTTACAGGATGTAATTTAATGGAAAGGAGAAGAACCAAAGAGAAGACAAGAAGAAGAAATGACATTAAGAGGGAATATAAAAAATGGTCATACTTGTGTGACCAGAAACACATGACAATTATGGTCAATCATACTTGCGTGTTATCGCCATGACCAGAAACACAAGACAATTATCACCTTCGACCAACAGGAGAGCGACCATACTTGTGTGACCATAAACACATTATTTGGTGTTAACTGTTGGGAGATCTGCAGATTCAAAATTTGAAAGTATAGCTGTTGGGAATCGGACACAAATCTCTCCACTCGCTTCTCCTTATTTGTTTATTATTCTTGTAAGTCTATATAAAGACACCTCTTGTAAGATAATAAAATCAAGGAATGTGTTTTCTCCTTCTCTCCCCTTGATACACAAAAATCTCTTTTTCTCTCTCTTGTTCTTCATGTTCTTCATTCTCCAGCAACAAACTCTCAATTAATTTTCTTATCTTACATCTGATTCACTTAGTCTCTGATTCTCAAAGTCTATTTATACTCTCTGAATACTCATAATCTTTCTCAAACTCCTAATATTCTCTTCACTCTTTCTTCACTCATCTTTCACTCTCTCTGGTTCATTCAAAACTATGACCTCATTCTCACTTAACTCTCATCATATTCCTTCAATTCTAACATAGTTAACCGACACCGCAGACCCGACGACAGTACGAGAAATCGCCGCGCTCAAACTCTCCCTCCAGGAGATCAGCTCACATATTCATCATGTCCCAACGTCCGCTCTGCAAATAGATCGAGTCTTCACCGCAACATCAAGGACCCCTTTCACGCGTCATATCAGCGACATACGACTCCGTTCGACCAAAAAGTTTCGCCTCCCATCCTACTCCGTCTGGTCGGATCCCACTGACCATATGACGGCCTTCAATATAGCGATGGGAAGAGCCAACTTCGCCGACGACGAGAAAGGGACCGGTTTCTGTCAGTTGTTTGCCGAAAGTCTCACAGGACCAGTTCTCACTTGGTTCTCTTGCCTCTCGGAGAATTCAGTCGCCAGCTTTCGCGACCTGTCAGCGGCTTTTCTAAAGCACTACATCATGTTCACTAGACAGGGAGCGACAAATTTTGATCTATGGCAGCTATCCCAGGGTTCCAACCAAAGCCTTCGCGATTTTATTGAGAAATTCAAAGCAGTCGTTTCTACCGTGGATATTCCAGACAATATCGCCGTCGATGCCCTGATGAACACCCTGTGGGTTCATTCAAAGTTCAGGGATGATTTGTACCGACACTCGACCACGTCCATTCAAGACGCAATTGCTCGGTGTAACAACTTCATCCGAATGGAGGAAGACACTTGGGAAATCTTGAACAAGCAAAATGCGTCGAAGTAGGCTCCGTCCAAAGCGACCGATACTCGCCAGGAGCCACACTAGCATACACCAGGCAAGAGAGGGGATCAGAAGAAAGGCTTCGTATACGTCGTCGACGAAGACGACCTCCCCGCTTCAACAGTCGTTGTCCGAGAAAAGGGACGGAATCACTATGAGCGGGATAACGATCAGAAAGGCCAAAACCCCTCCAGCTCTTCCAGCTCGGTAGACCTCAGCAAGTACTGTGAATACCATAAGGTTAAAGGCCACAACACAAAGGAGTGTAAGCAGCTCAATGAGGCCTTGCTCGCATCCTTCAGCAGCGGCGACGCGAAAGCCGAGCCGCCAAGGCAAGACCGAATAACAACCAAAGCTGGAGTAAGAACAAGGACAAGAAGGTGCAAAAGGCGCGAGGAAAGACTCTGCCTGGTGAGCTGCAAGAAAAAGGAGGAGCGACAACACCCCAGATTCCAAAAAAGACGACATGAACATCGAGGGGGAACAACCCAGAAATCGCCGGCGAGTCAAAGTAATCCTCGCTCCACCGGTGACTTTGTCGGACAACGAGGAGCCCCTCTCCCAAAGCGATTTACGAATTGAGCCATCACGATAGTCGCCCCCAAAAGCCGACCTGGGCGTTCGCGGCGACAAAGTCAACCTGCAATGCCGATTAAAGCAGAAGTTGATTGTCTCAAAGCACATTCCAGGCAACAAAGTCGACCTCCAAGAAACCCTCAACGTCTCTCGAGCCGAGCGGCAAGTAAACCCTGGCCAAAACGACCTCCGTGGTAAGTTAAACGCTAACACCGACAACCTATGAATCAGTCTCAATCAACGAAAAGACTCTAACCTGCATAGGCAGCTCGAAAGATTAAAGTCCCCTAGCCCTCCAAGACAAAGGATACAGTCTCAAAGGATTCGCCGAATGATTTGTGAATGCGAATACGATCCAAGAGGATCGAAAAGTGACTGCAACTTAACGTGATCATTGGTGAGTCCCCTCCATGCGGCGACTCCATGTCGTTTGTCAAGGATTACCGCCGAAAGACGGCAACTTCGCAGAAATGGCCCGTTAAGCCTGAGAATAATCCCCAGATAATGTTCTCAGCCGATGATGCCGTGGGCATCCATATGCCACACAACAACCCGTTTCTAGTCGATCTCAGCATCGGGAATTGCGAAGTCACTAAAGTATTGATCGATACCGACAAATCGGTTGATCTTATCTTCCATGATACTCTCGACAAAATGGGGATCGACCTACGCGATATGAAGCTTTCCTCTCAATCTCTCACTGGTTTCAACGGATCTTCCAAGACAATGCTCGGTACAATACGCCTATTTGTCTATGCATGCGGAGTTACCCGTACCGTCAAGTTCTTGGTCATAAGTACAGAGGCCTCGTACAACGTCATCCTCGGCACCCCATGGATATACTCGATGAAGGCAATCACTTCAACTTATCACCAGTGGCTCAAGTTTCCCGGCCCAGATGGTCAGATCAAGACGTTGCGCGGTGACCCGCAGGCCGCCCGAGATCTTCTGATCGCCACCGTCAAGCTACAGCAATCCATATCTCACGTCAACTCCATAGCTTAGCCAATCCGAAAAATCTCTCCGCGAGTAGAAGAAATCCTTGAGGTGTTGATCGACAAAACCGACCCGAGCAGCGTCAGGGTCGGCGCTAACTTACCTGATAGTCTACGAGACGAAATCGTTGCTTTCCTAAAGGGGAATACATTAACTTTTGCCTAGACGACAGTAGACATAAAGGCATTGATCCTTCCATCGTCGCACACGAGCTGAACGTAGATCCCACCTTCAAACCCATTCGACAAAAGCGACACAAACTTGGGCCGGAGAGATCAAAAGCAGTCAATGAAGAAGTCGAACGACTACTCACTCCCGGATCGATAACCGAAGTGCGCTACCCGGAGTGGCTGGCAAATCTGGTTGTAGTGAAAAAGAAGAACAAAAAGTGGCGCGTCTGAATTGATTTCACCGACCTAAACAAAGCCTGTTTGAAAGACAGCTACCCTCTCCCTCACATTGATCGTCTCGTCGAGTCGACAACGGGAAATGAGCTCCTTACTTTCATGGATGCCTTTTCAGGTTACAACCAAATCATGATGCACCCCGACTTCCGAGAGAAAACATCCTTCATCATGGACAGCGGGACCTACTGCTATAAGGTGATGTCCTTCAAACTGAAAAATGCAAGCGCCACATATCAACGATTAGTGAACCGAATGTTCGCCGACAAATTGGGAAAATATATGTAGGTTTACATCGACGTTATGCTGGTAAAGTCATTGCAAGCAGACGATCATCTCAACCACCTGCGCGATTGCTTCAAGGCGCTCAACGAGTACGAAATGAAGCCCAACCCGACAAAATGCACCTTCGGGGTTATATCATGAAATTTCTTGGGTATATCTTCACTCAAAGAGGAATAGAGGCCAACCCGAAACAAATCTACGCCATACTCGACCTGCCCAGCCCGAAAACCAGTAGAGAGGTTCAACGACTAACCGGAGGATCGCAGCGCTTAATCGGTTCATCTCGCGCTCGACGGATAAATGCCTCCTCTTCTACGAATTACTGAGAGGGAACAAAAAGTTTGTATGGGACGAGAAATGTGAAGAAGCATTCACCCAGCTTAAGCAATACCTCACCACACCTCCCGTGCTCTCTAAACCAGAAGAAGGCAACATACTGTCCCTCTATATTTCCATGTCTTCCAACGCAGTCAGCAACGTCCTGACCTGGGACAACAGAGGGGAGAAATGGCCAATATTTTATACAATCAAGCGAATGACAAGTCCCGAGATAAGGTACCCAACTCTCGAGAAAATGTCTCTCGCCGTTGTTATGTCAGCGAGAAAATTAAGGCCATACTTCCAATCACATTCCATAGAAGTGCTTACCAACCAGACTTTGCACACGATGATGAAGAACACTAATCAGTCGGGGCACCTGTCCAAATGGGCGATAGATCTCAGCGAGCACGACATCACCTACAAAAACCAAACAGCAGCAAAGTCACAAGTGTTAGCGGATTTCCTAATAGATATGTCGCCTGAACTAGAACAAGACCTTATCCTCTCGACTAACTGGATTTGCACATGGACAGATCCTCAACGACTAAAGGATTGGGAGCTGGAGTTCAGCTCCAATCTCCAACTGGAGAATTGATCAGGCAATCATTCAGCTTCGGCTTCACGGCATCCAATAACGAGGCTGAATATGAGTCCCTCATATTGTGATTTTCAACTCGTAACAAGCCAATTCAGCAGCGAGTATGACGCACGAAATGAACGCATGGACGCTTACCTAAAACTAGTCCAAGACCTTGCCAAGGATTTTGAGTTCTTCGAGCTCACGAAAGTCCCCCGTGGAGAGAATGTATGTGCAGACGCTCTCGCAGCACTGGGGAGCAGGCTTTGGGATCAAGTCAAACTAACGATCCCTATTCATTGAATCTACAAACCGAGCATCGACCTCCATCCCAAGAGAAAGTTGTTAGTAGCACCCATCGCGGCTACAAACAACGAATCGCACTTTCCCGAGAAAATGCCCGAATAGCAAGACCCGGACTAGAGGACCGAATTCATCGAGTATCTCGCGGATGGCAGGCTGCCCGCCGAAAAATGGGTAGCACGGCGACTAAAAGCACAAATCTCGCATTACGTCGTCATCAACGGAGAATTGCACCAGTGGACCATGAATAAGGTGTTGCTCAAGTGTATCGCTGGCGACGAGATGACATCTTGTATATTTACATGGTTTTAAGCATCATTCCATTCACATATTGATCATTTATAAGAATTTAGAGTTTGTTTAGGTTGCATTGCATTGCATTTGTATGTTTTCAGGTTTGGAGAAGTGCTAATTGAATTTTGAAGCCAAATGAGTCACAAATGGAGAAGAAATGTGCACTAGCAGGGTGTTTCGCAGGCTACTTTCGCGGGGAACAGATGGCCGCGAAAATGGGAATGTCTTTGCAGGCTGACATCGCGGGAAGAAGGTGGCCGCGACAGCGTCGTGTCAAGTTCGACCAGGGTCTTTCGCGGGGTGCCTTCGCGACAGCGTCGTGTCAAGTTGATCTTGCTCTTAGCATTCTTAACCAAAGACATTTGATGTTAGGATTGCTTAGATAGTTAATAGACTAGTTCTTAATGATTACTTTAGCTATTTCAACCAAAGACATTTGATGTTTGATTAGTTAAAGTAAATGAGCATTCATCTTGACAAGGAGCTTGTTTAGGATTGTGTCTAGACTTAAGGAAATCATTGATTGATAGCTTATCACCCTAGGTTGAATCTTCGCCACTTGAAATCAAGTCCCTACACCCATGAGTCCTCTTTATTCCTATTTATTTAAAGTTTAAGTTGAATTAGTCTTGCTAGCTTATGTTACTTGATAAAATCACTTCCTTGGTTGCACTTAGATTAAGCATGAACTTGTATTCTTGTTGCATCGATATCACTTAGAATCGGACTGACATCTTTCTATATTACTTTGCATTAGGATCCTTGAAAAGTCCTTATCAAATTTGGCGCCATTGCCAGTTCTAAGTAGATTTTGACAGTGGGATTTGGTTGTTTGCTTGAGACTAAGTTTTCGTTTTAGTTACTTGATTACTACACACTTTCTTCACCTCTTTTGTGTCTCAGGTATATGAACTTGAGGAGCAGAGGACCTACTGATCTTATTCCCTGAGTTGACGATATCAGATCATTTGAAAGAGAAATTGCAAGAAGGCGAAGCGAAGACGAGCACCGTGCTCACAAACTGAGGTTGGGATTGGATAAGGATCAACAACCTCACGTTGAAGATGATGCTTAAGCGGGCAATGGTCAGGGAGCTCACAACCCTAGACCTAACCATCCACAGCGCCAAGCTCGCCCCATTGGCACCTATGATCAACCTCATATTCATGGAAATAGGTTGGGAATTCAAGCTCCAGCTGTGGAAAACAACAACTTTGCGATCAAGTCAAGCTTGATCAACATGATAGAGAACCACAAGTACCATGGTCTTGCTCTAGAAGATCCACTTGATCACTTGTATCAATTTGATAGATATTTTGGATTGTCAAAGACCAATGGAGTTTCTGAAGATGCTCTCAAGCTGAGGCTGTTTCCATTCTCCTTAGGAGACAAAGCTCACATATGGGAGAAGAACATTCCAAGTGACTCTATCACTACTTGGGATGACCGCAAGAAAGCCTTCCTCAACAAGTTCTTCTCTTCTTCAAGAACTGCCACGCTGAGAAATGATATCTCTGGATTTCAACAACAAAATTTTGAAAGTTTTGGAGAAGCTTATGAGAGGTTCAGAAGCTACATCTCTCAATGTCCACATCACGGTTTCGGCTTGGAGAGTCAACTTAGCATCATTGTTATGTTGCATTTTTAGCGTATTCTAACCCATGTTTTCAACCGTTTTTCGAGTCTTGTTGTTATTTATCGAGTCTTTTCAGGTCAGGAATGCTTTAGGATGGAGTTTTGAGCACAAGGAGCAAGGAAAAGAAGAATGTGTGAAATGGGACCCGATCGATCGATCCAGGGAGTGGATCGATCGATCCCAAGATGCAAATTCGGCTCTTTGGTGCGGGACAAATTTCGATCGACCGAGCAAGAAGCCAGTCGATCCGCATAACATGGATCGATCGATCCCCTCCTGGATCGATTGATCTTGTGGTTGATCCGTTTTTGCACGGATTTGCGGAACATATTTCGATCGACCGAGATAAGAAGTGAGTTGATCTTCATCATACAGATCGACCGATCCACTTCTGGATCGGTCGATCCCGTGGTCGATCCAAGCCGGTCTGCGCGCAAGAAAACCAGATTTCTCGGTTTTATTCAAGTTTGAACCGGTTTTGTTTAGGGATTTCGTGAAAAACGTGTTGAACCCTATTTGTTGCAGTTGCTGAGTGTTTTTCTCAGGACGTTTTTTTTACATTGGATTGCTTTTGGATTTTGGAGATTGTAAGCTCTAGGGAGAAAAAATCTATACTCTTGATAGAGAAGCTGTTTCTGAACCCTATTTGATTTCACATTTCTATTCAATGAATCATTCTGTTATTTTATGTGTTCTTCATTTCATGTCTGAGTAATCCTACAGTTAGGCTAGGGTGAATCGAAGGGATCCATGAATCATTGAGACTGACATGTTAGATAGGGGTTAATCCCATGGGTTCTTCATCTAGATGTATCTTATTGCTTGAACTGGACTGCACACCTAGTTCATGATCTCTAGGTTGTTTAAACTCACCGAAAATGACTGTTTAAACTCCTGAAACGAATCTAGATGAACAAGTGTCCATAACCGACGGTAGTCGTTGTTGGGAAACTTGTGAACAAATCAAACTTGTTAAATTGCATGATTAGAATTCTAGATAAAACGAAAGTTGATCTTTAGATTTCTGATTCATAGGGTTTAGTTTACCGAAAGTTAACTAAACTATGTTTGTTGTTTGAGTTCGAGAACGGTTTAAATCTGAATCCCCTGTCTAGCATTCATAACTTGATTTATGTTTTCCTGAGAATATCCATGGCCTAGCGTTTTTATTCATCTGTGAAACTTAATTTACATTATGTTATTTACATTTCTGAAATTGAAACAATCAAAACAAACTCTTGTCGTTCTAGCTTGACTTTTCTCTCGAAGACCAATAGTGTAACCTTGGTCTCTGAGGAATTTGATCCCTATATACTACCGTGCACTTGCGATCCCTATATACTACTGCGCACAACCGTGCACTTGCGGTTGGTTTTAGTGGTTAAAACCTGAGTACATCAATCATCTACAGAGGTGCTTTACCCAAGTATAGAAGTCAACTTGATAGTGCTAGCAATGGTTTCTTTTTGGGAAGAACTAAAAGAGATGCTTTGGAGCTGGTAGAGAACATGGCTCAAAGTGATATGGTTTCCAGTGAGGAGTATGATAGAAGCAATAAAGGCAGTGGAGGAGAAGATCAAAGCACAAAGAGAGAGTTGAAAGCTCTACAAGACAAGATTGATATGCTTCTTTTGGACATATCCAAACAAGAGAAAGTGGACTTTGTTGGTGAAAAAAGCAAAGAGGTCACAGTTGTGGTAAATGAAGTTGAGGGTCTTGAGGATCAAGAAGAGCTTTGATTTGTGAATGTTAATGGCACATGGTACAAGAAGGAGCCAAACTTTTAGTACAAAAATTATCAACAAAAGCCCTTCTACAACAACCAACAAGGTGGTTACCAAGCTAAGCAAAACTATCCTCTTGGCTTCCCCACCAAAAGAAACCAATCTACTCAAGCTCAAGAAAGTTCTTCTGATTCTCAATCCACGGGCTCCAATGTGGAAGCAATGTTCAAACAACTGTTGGATGCTCAAGCAAGGAGCGAGAAGAACCTTGGCTATAAGTTGAAGAACATCCACACTAAGATTGATGGGAGCTACAATGAGCTCAACAACAAGTTCAAGGCTCTAGAAAATTAGTTTGCTTCCTTTAGCTCCTCCTCCAATTGACAAACAGGGTCTCTCCCCGGAAAATCAGAGCAAAACCCCAAGGAGACAATGAAAGAAATCACCCTAAGAAGTGGTAGAGAGTTTCCTTCTAGAGTTCTCATTAAGGATAATGCGAAGCAAGGTGGGGAGGTGGTCATCAATGTAGATGATGATTTTGTGATTTTTGATGAGAAGACTAATGAAGAAATCTTGGATAAGATAGTTGAAGCCAAAGGAAAAGGGAAAGTTTGAGAAGATAAGAAAGTTGTGAACAAGGATGAAGCTGCTACTTCATCAAAAGGAACTCCATTCAATCCTCCTCCCTACGAGCCAAAACTTCCCGGTAGGTTCAAGAGACAGCTTTTGGAGCAATATAAGGCATTATTTGAGAAGCAAATGAGTGAAGTTCAGATCACAATGCCTATTATTGATGCCTTCATGTTGGTACCTCAGTATAGTAAATTTTTGAAGGATGTTGCGGTACAAAAGAAGAAAGAAATGGAAGGGATGGTGATTCTTACTCATGAGTGCAGTGTTATCATCCAGAGGTTGATTGTTCCTAGAAAGCTTGAGGATCCAGGAAGCTTCACTTTATATTATGCCATAGGACCTTTGACCTTTGAGAGGTGTCTTTGTGACTTGGGAGCAAGTGTCAGTCTCATGCCCTTGTTTATTGCTAAGAAGCTTGGGTTTACTCAATACAAGAAGTGTAGAATATCTTTGGTGTTGGCTGATCGCTCTGTGAAACTCCCTATACGTATCTTGGAAGACCTTCCCGTCATGATTGGGAACTGTGAAGTGCCCACTGATTTTGTGGTGCTTGAGATGGATGAAGAGCCTAAGGATTCTTTGATTCTTGGGAGGCATTTCCTTGCAACTGCTGGAGCTATGGTGAATTTAAAAAGATAGTAAGATTGATCTCCATCTTGGGAAAGGAAACATTCTTCACTTTGATGTCAAGGAGGTGATGAAGAAGCCCACTATTCAAGATCAAGTGTTTTACATTGATGAGATGGATGCTCTGGCTGATGAGTTTCTTGAAGAGTTAGCACTTGATGGCTCTCTACAACATGCTCTAACAGTTGATAGAGAGATCCAAATGGTGGGGAACAAGGATAGCGCTGAGTATGCAAGGTTATTGGATTCTCACAGAGAGAAAGTGAGAAAAGACCAGTTCATGGAGCTTCCACAAGTTGTTCATCATGCTGCTTCAGTGAATCGATAAGAGAACCTCAAACAAGAGGATTGGAGTGAGCTCCAGGCACCAAAAGTGGAGCTTAAACCTCTTCCCCATGGTGTAAGGTGTGCATTTCTTGACCCCAATGATACATATCCTGTTATTGTTAGTAGTGAGCTTGATGCAACTGAATTGTCTACACTTTTGAATGAATTTAAAAGGTTTAGAAAGGCAATAGGTTACTCACTAGATGATATCAAAGGGATATGACCTTCTCTATGCATGCATAGATACATTTTGAGGGTGAATCAATGACTTCTATAGAACATCAAAGAAGGTTGAATCCCAACTTGAAAGATGTTGTAAAGAAAGAAATTCTTAAACTCTTCGATGCCGGTGTGATTTACCCTATCTCGGATAGTAAATGGGTATCTCATGTGCATGTAGTTCCAAAGAAAGATGGTATCACTGTGGTTAAGAATGGTAAGGATGAACTAATACCAACAAGAACTATAACAAGACATAGGATGTGCATTGATTATCGAAAACTTAACTCAGCCTCTAGGAAAGATCATTTTCCATTACTATTCATTGATCAAATATTGGAGAGGCTTGCAAACCATCCTTATTACTATTTTCTTGATGGGTATTCAAGATTCTTCCAAATCTCCATACATCCCAATGATCAAGAGAAGACAACATTGACATGCCCCTATGGTGGTACCTTTGCCTATCGAAGGATGCCATTTGGGTTATGTAATGCTCCAGCTACGTTTCAAAGGTGCATGATGTCAATCTTCTCGAATCTCATAGAGGATGTTGTGGAGGTATTCATGGATGATTTCTCTGTCTACGGATCTTCATTTTTTGCTTTTTTGTCAAACCTTTGCAGGGTCCTACAGAGATGCGAAGACACCAACCTGGTGCTGAATTGGGAGAAATGTCACTTCATGGTTAAAGAAGGGATTGTACTCGGGCACAAGATTTCTGAGAAGGGTATTGAGGTGGACAAGGCTAAGATTGATGTGATGATTGGATTAGCTCCACCAAAATCAGCGAAGGACATTAGAAGCTTTCATGGTCATGCCGGGTTCTATAGAAGATTCATTAAGGACTTCTCGAAGATAGCTAGACCATTGACCAAGTTGTATTGCAAGGAAGCTACCTTCAACTTTGATGAAGAGTGTCTTGTGGCTTTCAAGAAGCTGAAAAGTGAGCTCATTAGTGCCCCCATTGTTCAACCACCAAATTGGGATCTTCCTTTTGAGATCATGTGTGATGCTAGTGACTATGCTGTGGGAGCAATTTTGGGACAGAAGAAAGACAAGAAGACTCATGTGATCTACTATGCAAGTAGAACTCTTGATGATGCCCAAATGAAGTATGAAACAACTGAGAAGGGGATTTTAGCTATAGTGTTTGCATTTGAAAAGTTCAAGAGCTGCTTGGTTGGGTCTAAGATGATTGTCTACACTGACCATGCAGCTTTGAGACACCTCTTGATCAAGAAGGATGCTAAACCAAGATTGTTGAGGTGGATTTTGCTATTGCAAGAGTTTGATCATGAGATCAAGGACAAGACTTGATGTGATCATGGACCAGCTTGTAGATGAAGATCCCTTAGCCATTCCTGAAGGTCCCAACACTTGTTCCAGATCAAAGAAACTCAATGAAGCTGATGGAGGAATACTCAAGATGTTATGGAAGCAAGAAGATTGTCTTGGTCGAATCTTGATCAACCAAGACATACTCACCACCATTCAAGCTACTCCACCTTCAAGCTGATCATCATCTAGGCAAGTAGCTTGTGTGTGCTCTTTTCTTAACCTTTAGTTTTGTCCCACTAGGTTTTCCAAAGGAAGGTTTTTAACGAAGCCACAAGTCTACTTTCCTATCTCCTAGATGATTGCTCTTGATCTGTCCACATGAAGACCTTATGTTATATATTATTTCTAAGTTTTATGATATGTTTTCGTTAGTTTTCGAAAACTCTACAACTTGGTCTTTGTTGCTTTTCCAAGAGGAGCGTGTTCCTTTATTTCTTTTTAAGTTTCGAGACCTTGTGCATGTACAAGGGCCTCTCTATATATTCTGGTCGAAACTCATGAATAAACAATCCATCTTTTATCAAAAACCTTTGTTTTCTCTTTTTCTTCTCGCTTGCCGAGTTGATTGAGTGTTGGTGTGTAATATCTAACTTCTGGTGTGTAATATCCAGAGGCTAAGGACTTCTTATTTGGTGTGTCAAATCCAGATAAGCCGCCTAGGAGTATCAAGGGATCATCTATCCCTCTTGTGTCACCATTCGATCCACTGCCTTTGAGAAGCTTGAGTCTTTTGATTTTTTCTGCAAAGGATTATCCCATCTGTTCCAGAGCATCATCCTAGGATCTCATTAAGCCTGGAGTTGAGAATGGTGTAGCTGATCATTTGTAAAGAATGAGAGTTGAGTGTGGGATTCCTATCTATGAAGGACTTCCGGAAGAGCATATTATGACCATAAGAACAGTTCTAACAGCTTGTGAAACCGGTAGGAAGCTTGAAGAGGTCAAGGCAACAAATGAGAAGGGTCCTTGGTATGCTGATTTAGTGAACTACTTGGCTTGTGGAAAGGAACCTTTGGGACTCCAAGGATATGCTAAGAAGAAGTTCTACAAGGATGTGAGGAGATACTTCTGGGATGAATCTTACCTCTACATACTTTGTAGGGATCAACTCTATAGAAGAGTAGTAGCTGAAGAAGAAGTTGAAGGGATCCTTACACAATGTCATGGATCATCCTATGGAGGTCATTTTGCTACATTCAAGACAGTTGCTAAGGTGCTACAACCTGAATTTTGGTGGCCACACATGTTCAAAGACACTCAAGAATTTGTCTCAAGGTGTGATTCATGCCAAAGAAAGGGAAACATCACCAAAAGGAATGAGATGCCTCAAAACCCAATCCTGGAGGTAGAAGTGTTTGATGTGTGGGGTATTGTCTTCATGGGACCATTCCCCTCTTCCTTTGGTAACACATGCATTCTTGTGGCTGTTGACTATGTCTCCAAATTGGTGGAAGCTATAGCAAGTCCTACCAATGATGCTAGAGTTGTACTCAAGATTTTCAAGAGCATCATCTTCTCAAGGTTTGGAGTGCCAAGAGTTGTGATCAGTGATGGAGACTCTCACTTCATTAACAAACTGTCTGAGAGTCTTTTCAAGAAGAATGGTGTCAAGCATAAGGTTGCAACTCCTTACCATCCCCAAACAAGTGGTCAAGTTGAAATTTCCAACAGAGAAATTAAATCTATTTTGGAGAAGACTGTTGGAGCAACAAGGAAAGATTGGTCTATCAAGCTAGATGATGCACTTTGGGCTTATAGGACAGCTACAAGAAATCTTTGGGAACCATTCCAACCTGGTTTATGGAAAAGCTTGTCATCTACCAGTAGAGCTTGAATACAAGGCATTGTGGGCTGTTAAATTGCTGAATTTTGACATCAAGAGTGCCAAGGAGAAGAGACTTCTCCAACTTAATGAGCTTGATGAGATTAGACTTGATGCCTTTGAGAACTCAAGGATCTACAAGGAGAAGACCAAGGTTTTTCATGACAAGAAGATCCTAAAAAGAGAGTTCAGTGTTGGAGATCAAGTTCTACTCTACAACTCTAGTCTGAAGTTGTTTCCCGAGAAGCTTAAGTCAAGATGGTCCGGTCCTTTCAAGATCGAGGAAGTTGGACCATATGGGGCAATTGTGTTATGGGACAAAGATGGTGGAGACTTAACAGTGAATGAACAGAGAGTTAAGCTCTACATGGCAGTAACACCAGAGGAGGAAAGAACTTCGGTTCCACTCTCTGATCCCATTTCCATCTAACCAAAACAAAAGGAAGTCAAGATAAAGACTTAAAACAAGCTGACTTGGGAGAAATCCCATGACTATCCTTGTACATATTTTTGTTAAGTTATTTTGGTCTTGTTTGTTTCTTTTTGTAGATGGCAAGTTTATAATCTAGGTCTCTATTATACACTTTTGAAAGTGTTTATTTTTGGATGACCACCGCAGCCACCACTGCAGGCAAAGAGAAGCCGTGGCAGATCACACATTTTTGCGGCCTGTTACCGCGGGGAAGACGTAGCCGCGACGAGAATTCTCAAAATGTATCAGGGTATTTTGCAGCCAAACTTCGCTGCATATCGAGCCCACAAAAACCTGCCCATCAATCCTCGACAAAAGTGACCGACCGTGGCCCCCTATCGCGACCATCTTGTGCCCGCGGCAGATCCGGAACGTTTCACCAGGGTGTTTCGCGGACGCTCGCCGCGATAAACGAAGCCCGCAAAGAAACCCCTCCCATCGCGATCCGTCACCGCGGTGGTACGACGCGCGCGGCCGAGGTACATAAAGCGGTTTTCAAATTAAATTGAACCAAAATCGCGACCAAACCGGTCCTGATCGGTACTCAACTCCCCCTGGTCGTGATAAAACCCCTATTTTCCCTTCCCCTTGCCAAAAACCTTCTATGTCATCACCATCTTCTCCATAACCTCTCAAGAACTCAACTTTCTCAATTCTTCCCCAAAGCTCCTAGACTCCTTGAGCCGAGTGGTCTCCTTCAGGAACCTTAGTGCCGTGACAGACTTCTCCTGTTCTATATCAGCCTTTTCTTTCTCCAGTGCGGCTTTCTCTCGTTCCAAAGCGGCATTCTTTTGCTCGAGCTCTGTCGCCGCAGAACAGATGGAGGCTAACTCTGCCCCCATTTCCTCCATCTTTCTCTTCCGGACCTCCCTGCGCACGATCTCCCGATCCTTGTCGGCCAGAGTGACATCCAGTTCTTCTCACAGCTCCTTCTCCTTTTGGACAAAGCTGCCTTCTTTCTCCTTCAGGAGCTTTTCCGATTGACCCAGCTGGACGTGTGTGTCTCTCAGCGACCTTCGTACTTCTCGATGACAAGGTTCATCCTCCCTTCACTCTGCAAGGCAAAAGAAAGATCGAATTAAGCTTCAATCTTTAGCGAGTAATTGAGCAGCCAAAAAAAAAGCAGAATTGAAGGACTTGGGAGCTTACCACCAATCTTGCATGTACATCACGTGCGTAGGCCTCCCTGAACATCAGATCTTCGACATGAGGAAGGGATTCGGGTCCGCTTCTCACCTGACGGACTAAGTCGGCGCATAGATGAACTCCACGCGGTCCTGGATTGGGGCCCGCATTCCTGCAGGAAAAGGAAGATCTCTGTCCCTCGATTTCTGCGGAGATACGGCACACGTAGGTTCCCCACCAACAAGGGAATCATGTTCCTCCCAAAAACCAGGACTATTTGGGACCCATCAGTCACCACCGGGGTCTCCTTGCTTGCCCTTCCTTCAGCCGGACCCCTCCTGTTTTTACGAAGAAGGGGCTCATCGGAGGAGATATCTCGATCTGGCACCACCACCCTGTTCAAACCCCCTTCGGAGAGAGCAATCGACTCTTTCCCCGAAACAAAGTCGCCCTGAACCTTCTCGGTAGACTTATTCTTCTTTTTCTTCTTCTTTGGGCGTTGCTCGGTGTACACGTCCTCAGATTCCTTACCAATATCCGGGTTATACCTTTTACTCCTAGACCTCTTCTTGCCCTGTCCCTTCGGACGAGCCGTCTCCGTCTCGAGAGGATTACCCTCCTCGACTGGACCAGCACAGACCTCAGCGAGAGGATCAGAAAGAAGGCCACTAGAACCAGATCCTCCAAAATCCGCACCTCCTCCCAGATCCATGCCATCGAGAATCGACATGGGGTTGGATCCAACGAGATCCAACTCGTCACCGAGAAGAGCACTCAAATCCGGAAGCTCTTTCATCTTTTTGGACCTCTTTATGTACGCCTTCTCTTTCTTCGAGAATAGCTGCAAACGTTTCTTCCCAGAATCTACCGAACAAAGCAGGTTAGCGGTTCAATCGTCTGCACAAGAGAAAAGGGAGAAGAAAGAAGGGATCAGCGAGAAAAATCAGAATAGAAGAAAAAGAGGGAAATGAGAGAAAAAACTCTCGAGATTTGTGCTAACGCCCTGCGGATTCTTTCCTTGTTGATATCTGGCCAACGTTGATGGCTGAGTGCAGCGACTGCCTGTGCGTTGTCAAACAAACCGTCTGGGTAGTCAAGAACGTTTGGGTGATCAACTACAAAATAATATAGACAAAAAAACGTGTTAGAGTCGATAACAAAGCGAATTAATCGATGAGCTTGGTCTACCAATTCTAAAATTCCAGAGCACTCGGAAGTCTTCTCGGGGCGGATCGTCGAACACAGCCTTGTTCGACTTGATGAAGAAGTAGTGGTGGTTCCAACCTTGAGTCTTGTTCGGATGGCCGGTCAGTATGTTGTAGTTTGGCCGCATTTTCACCGAGAAAATACCATGAGGTTCTGTTTCAAACAAGTTAACTCCTCAAAGGCACAAATATTAATCGAGACATCTATCTCAGCAGCCAACACCATCAACGCTACAGCTATCCGATATGAGCCATTCACGAACTGACTGAGCGCCACATCTCTCCAGAAGACGTACGAGGTAATCAGTCAGGGAATCGTGAACTACAACTTGGTATCCGGTTGGAAGTACGACTCGTACACGCACTGATACCCCACCGGAGGCGACCATGGTCGTTCCTCGTACGTCGGGACGAGAAACGTCACCCCTCTAGCACCACAGTCCCTCAGGAGCTTCTGCACACTGCCAGGGGTCGACTCCGTGTCCCGGACCTTGCTCCACTCCTGCACTTCCACGATAGGAGGACGCCATAACTCGGGAGGGATAGCGGGGAGTTTCTCGAAGAACCTGTCGGGTGAGTAACGCGTCGGGTAGAAGTCCGGTCCACTTGTTCCCGCATCTGTAGAGTTTCCCTCCGAATCTCGCAACTTGCTTTCTATCGAATCGCCATCAGGCTCCCCCCGGAATAGTCGACTAAAAACAGGCTGAGATAGGGTTAGCCCCCGCCGTGTCCGTTAGCGTCTCACGATGCAGCCTCTCAGAATCGCTGGGAGGTGCGACGCCATCAACCGGAGGATCGGGCCCGGTGCTGACTTCTTTCCCTTTCTGCTCGCGAGTCAATCGCTTTCTCAGAGGCATGATGCAGCAGAAACGAATGATAAATCTAAAAAGCAAACTTAGAGAGAGAAGTCGAGAGAGAAGAGGTAAAGAGAGAAAGTACATGTGAATGTAGATGGGGAATGACAGAGTCATCGCAGCGCTCAGTATTTATAGAGGAAGAGGGGCGTGTTTCCCAAACAGGAATGATTAGGCCTAGTCGGGCCTAAGATAGGCCTCAGCGACCTACAAAACCCGTGAATCACGGCGCGACGGTTCCCCTTTCGTTTTGAACCGATGGCTTCCTTGCGACGTTTCAACTTCCCACCGTAAACCATAAGCCGGTCAACACCTAAACCAATCCAAATCGAGCCCAATCGCGTGAAGAGCGCAGACCGGTGCAAAAACCCCAAGACGCAGTGGAGGGCCGATGCAGGAACCTCGAAAAACGATCTCATCTCGGAAAGAGTTGATTGGCAAACGGCACATCGAGAAAAATGCACAAGCGATGGAAGCTACGTCGTTAACTTGCTGTCCACCCACGCGAGTAAATGACTGAGGGAGCTGTTTCACGGATAAAAGTTTGACCGTCTTTTCTTTGAACCCGGACTATCAATTCACTAGGGCTTCGCTACGCTTTTCACAAGTGAACCAGGGGGACTTATTGTAGGAGATGGATTGCATCCTTGCAAGGCCCATCAAAAAACCGGCCCAACTATTATCCAGCGTCCGTTAGGCGACGACAAGCTCGATAAATCGGCTCAACTCCAGACTATTTTTAGTCTGGAGGTTACTCGACTTGGCTCCAGGCTACTTTTGGTCGCCGCATCGACTAAAAGCAGCTTGGCTAAAGCAGCTCGATCAGGCGAGTTACTTGTTCGGCCCACCGAGCAAAAGCCCATTAGGGTGACCAACTCGGGACATCAGCAGGAAGGTAACAACTATAAAGAGCAAGAGAAGAGAACAAGGAGAGGCAGAGCTAGGGTTTTCCACACTTAATACGAGCACTTTGTACTTTTCTTATCGATTCGCCAATCATCAGCCTTCTTTTCTCATATATCTTCTCCCCATTGTAAACCATCTATCGAATAAACGCTTTCCGTCAAAACCCACCGACGAATTCCGTCTCATTTACTTGTTTAGACGAACTTGGTTCAAACAGGAACTTATAAGTTTTCTGTTTCAATCTGAGTACTGATGTTATTATGGGCGTGACCATGATGACCGAATCATGGAGCCAACTTTGATGATATCATAAAAGAAGAGAGATCAACGTAGATCAATGTTTTGATCTCCATATTCAATTGTTTTTTCCTTGTATATATTACATATTGGTTTGTGTTGGATTTGCTCAATTCAGTGAACGGAGGCAGAAGAAAAGGAAGCGCAGCTGATCGCAGAAGAAGAAGAGTGAGAGAGATCGAGAAAGAAGCAGAAGGTGAGGCCTTAAAAGTTAAAGAAACCTTTGATATTGTGTTCTTTTATATAACTACCTTTTTCTTAGTGGATCTCTCATTCAAATCTCTTTGACATTTCATCTTTTTCACTCTTTCAAATCAAGTCTTTTCTTTTTGAAATTGTACAATTAGTAATAATGTCTTTATGGGGTCTTTTCTGGAATCTGTTGTAACTCTCCAGGTTGGTTATTTCCTGAGGTAAAACAATAGAATGATAAAGGATAAGAATATATTCATTCCCATGGAGTTTCTTTAGTTTAGTTGATACATTTTCACTTTCTTTCAGCTCCAGGAACATGATTATTTGATTATTTTTGTAACATCCCTGTCCCTAGGATCTTACTTGTAACCTCAACTCATTCACATTTCTTTCAAACACCTTTATTGAGAAAACCGAATTGTCTTACAAATCACCGAGTTCAAACATAATAATGAAAAACACCAACTAAATCCTTGAAAAACACGAGAATAATTCAAATACACCCCAACCCTTGCACCATACGGACTTCTACTCCTGCGCTCGCTCGGCCGTACCTGAAAGGAGAGGGGTGAGTATGGTTTACTCAGTGAGGGTGGGTTCCAGGAACCCACAAATTCATCTCAAGGAAAGCAATCAATCACCACAGTCATAGGTTAACAAGCTCTATTATGCAACACACAACCTAGACACCAAAACAATAAGGACCTAGTGCACGCTACGGTGTCCCTCCACGTAGCGGCGGTTCCTGGGAGATCTTACGTTCGCTGACTGTCCCCCAGCTTCCTAAATGGCTATCCGAGTTGCAGCTCGTTGGCACTCTCTCTGGCACTGTCTGCCACCCCGGTCCTAATAGCCATAATTATGCCACGACTCGGCATTGACTCAATCTTATGGCGCCCCTACTACCACGGTTGCCTCATCCGGCGATCTACCTGTGGCTACCACGGTTGCCTCATCCGGCGCTCTACCTGTGGCTACCACGGTTGCCTCATCCGGCGCTCTACCTGTGGTTCTCATCTCTACCACGAGTGCCTCATCCGGCGCTCTCTCGTGGTACTCTACCGTGGGTGCCTCATCCGGCGATCTCTCTCCGGCAACTCTACCGTGAGTGCCTCATCCGGCGCTCTCTCACGGCAACTCACCCGCAGGTACCTCTTGTTAGGCTACTGTCCTGCGGGTCCTACCTCTAGACGCCACCCGTTATCGGTGTCTCAAACAGGACTACAAACAATTCATTGACTCGATATTAATTCATATTCTCATTCTCATTCTCTTTCTCATTCTCATTCTCATTTCTCATTCTCTTTCTCATTTCTCATTTCTCATTTCTCATTTCTCATTTCTCATTTCTCATTCTCAATCTCAATCTCAATCTCGATTTCGATCCCGATCTCGATCTCGATCTCGGTCTCAATCTCAATCTCATTTCACACATTGGTTCTTTAACATCCTAGCATCACTAGGTTTTTCACCACATCACAGATCTTATACATATCAAGAAATCTAGATCTATCACACATCACACATTAGTCACATCCAGAGATCTAGATCCCATTAACAAAGGACTATGTCCCGACGGATTACTCCACATAAGATGAGTTTATGTCCGGATCCTCACCTTAGCTTGTTGGTCGACGTAGATCTGGATCTTAAAGCGAAGAAGAAGGTGGTCACCACTCCGGATCTGATTCTCAGAGGGTTCAGAAGAGAGAAGAAGGAGTTCAGATATCAGATTGCCATTTCTGACGGGAGAGAAGGATTAGGGTTCAAGGTTTACCTGGTAGATCAGATCTAAGATGGTTACACGAAACAGAATCAAGGAGGCGACGTCTGGGGGCTCGGGATCGGCGGCTCGGACTCCGCATGGTGGCCGGCGGTGGCGCAGGCGAGCGGACGGCGGTGGCTGGCTCTCTCCTCGGGCAGGGCTTCGCTTGACGTCTCCTTTCTGCCTTAGACCTAGGAGGGCTGCTCCTTAAATAGGAAATGGGAGGGGTTATGTCTAGGGTTTCCTCTAGTTGGGCCTCCAGCTCTTGGGTTTCATTTTGGGCCGGGCCCGGGATGTTACAATTTTATCATCTTTTTCTCTCAAAGATCTTTGTTTGAGGTATCAGATGGTGACCAAAGTAGAAGATTGTCTTCTTCCTGTCACAGAGCCGTCGAGATGTTACACTCCTTCTTCAACTCCTTGCGGAGCTAGAGACTATTTGAAGCTTAGAAATCGTGTAATCATCTTTTCTCTCTCACGTTTGGTATATCATTCCTTATCTACTCTTTAGATTCTCTCTGTCTGCCATGAATTCCTGGATTTCAAGCTCTTCCGTTCACCACAAACTGAAGAAAAAAGTGCAAAGTTGAAATCTTTTCCCATGAATTTGATATGATTTTCCATTTACATGACGGATTTTAATGTGTCATCTCTTTTGTATGCCGTTACAAATATACTCGTTTGGTTTAATTTCTATGATAAGGTTGGACTTTCAAACAGATTATCATTTCTTCCTGGATTATGTTTGTATTCCCAATTAAATATTTACCAAGGTACTGGTAATATTTTGCACCATTAACTTGAATACTATCAAGCCAAGAAACTCGAGGAGAAAGCCTTCTTCGAAGCTCAGGTTTCTTGCTACGGAAGTGGCAAGGTTGCTAGACAGCATATCCTTTTACCCAGACCTGATGAGCTGCTTGCAGTTCAAGAAGATATCAATGGCTGACTAAAGAACAAGTGTTGTTGGCTAAAATGAAAGAGAAAGTGCATGCAGAAAAAGTAAGCACATTAGGTAATAGACAGCTAATGAGAAAGAGACACTGTTGGACGGTTGAGTCGGGGATCAATGGCAAAGACTCTACATTTGAAGAAGAACAAGCGGAGAAGAGGCATTTGATCCTTGACGTAATTTTTCGGTTGACAATGATGACATGCAGTTTTAGTTTTCTATGACCTCTTTTGTATTGGTATATATTAGTTTTCTTCATATGCTACGCTTAAGAACACATCCAAAGATCCACAACCAATGAGCAGTACAAAACCAAGAGAGGACTCCGAGTTAAAAGTCTAGCAACAAGAGCAGCTAACACTTTCAAACCTCAAAAGAGTTACATAGTTTAGTGTCCTATTATTCTCTTCCATTAATCAAATTGTTTTCTCATACTGATAAAATCATTTGTGGCTTAGTAGTTAGGAATACGAAACAATGTTAAACTGGACAAGCTCAAGGTGAAAAAGATATCGTCGAACCATTAATTAAATATTTCTCAAATTTCTATAATAGACTTGACATTTCATTCTACTAGCACTATTATCAAATAGTATTACATCATTCTACATGAGAAGTAAATAGAACTTCACGATAGATAAAAAGAAAACGACCTTAGTCCAGCTTCATCAACTTTATGGTCTTAGCCGTAGTATTCTTCTTTATTAGTTTTCTCTTGATTTTCTACTGACGAGATAACTACTGCAGGAAAGCTAATATTCACATTAATATCAAGAACACATTTTTACTCAAATAATTAATAGACATTATTTGAAACAATATGCAAGAGAAACTCACGTAAAAGATATATACACCATCTTACGATATGAAAATTCAAGAGGTTAAGCATTTACATATCAAAATATTATTTTCCATATTTTTATGTATGTCCAAGATCTTCAACTTCTGCAAGTTTACAAATAGGTTTAATTAATATTTACTACCAAAATCAAATACAACATATATGTATTTAGGCACAATACGTATGTAGCGCGGACCCGATCTAGTAATTTTAAAATGAGGTTTAAATGTCGTACAATCAATAATTTTTGGTTTCCTATTTGTCAAACGACAAACGATTCAGTTTTCTTCTTTTTTTCAGGTAAAAAAAACAGAACAAGAACAAAGAATGCATAAAAGGAGGCATGTAAACAGTTCAAAATGAACATACACATTGTCAAAATACCTCAGAATAAGGTCTGCCATTAACGACTAAACACACAAGCCACCTATGTAAGTGTATATATACCACTTCTCCGTTTCAACACAACATCACAAAACTAAAGAAAAAACCCTCTTCTGTGGCTTTTACTCTTTCTTGTTCAGCTCGAAAGAGAAGGAGTTTATAAAGATACATACATATATTTGTGCTCTTGGTCAAAGAAATTAAGCGTGGTTGTAAAAATAGTGATCTACATTGTTTGATCCGAGTTCCGTCTAAGTGATTTAATGAATAATCGGGACTCGTCAGTGAGTTATTTCGGAGAAAGCGGATCTATTTCTTTATCTCGGCTACAAAGCTGGGTATGAATATACCTCACAAAGGTCGTTATCTCGGAAGGATATTACAACAAGATCTTAAAGTTCTCAAACCTAGGTCTTGCCGTTTTTCTCTGTCCCTTCTCCTTGGACCTTGATACTTCTTTTATAGTTGCCTCCGTCCCTTTCGCCCTAAGTTGGTAAACCTAATGGGCCATACCTTTTTTGGGCCGAGTAAAGGAGTCGAGAGCCGTCTTCTCGTGCTGAGCCTTCTCGCGCTTCGTCGTTTAAAGAACCAGCCCAGAGCCGAGCCGCCGAGCCGTTCCCTAATCACTGACTGTCCGACTATATCTCGTTGAACTGGAACAGGCTCTTCTTTCCGATGGGCCTTGTCGGGGTGCAGCCCATCTCCCACAAACATGGCTGCTGATATGTCATGGGACAAAATAAAAACAGAGAAAGTTAATCTTGTTAGTTATTGTTTTCTTTTCTCTTCATGAAATACCCTTTTATCTAAATATCATATAGAAATTTAGACATGATTTTATCTATTAGAAGATAAGATTCCGGTGGAAGAAGTGTTCCAACAGCTAAAATGTTCAAGGGAAGGCCTGTCATCAGAGGAAGGAAGAAACATACTGCAGATCTTTGGGGCAAACAAACTGGAAGATAAAGAAGAATGTGTTTATGTGGAGTCCTCTTTCATGGGGGATGAAGCAGCAAAAATCATGGCGATTGTGTTGGCCAACGGTTATGGAAGAGCACCGGATTGGCTAGACTTTGTTGGAATCACGTGTTTTCTTTTTATAAATTTGATGATTAGTTTCATTGAGGAGAACAACGCAGGTAATGCAGCAGCTGCTATCATGGCCAATCTTGCCCCTAAAACAAAGGTATTAAGAGATGGGAGGAGGGGGAAACAAGAAGCTGCAATTCTTAGTATAAAGTTGGGTGATATTGTTCCGGCTGATGCTCGTCTTCTAGAAGGTGATCCTCTTCAGATCGACCAATCTGCTCTTACTGGAGAATCTTTCCCAGCCACTAAGCATCCCAGAGACAAGGTCTTCTATGGTTCCACTTGTAAACAGGGTGAGCTCGAGGATGTTGTCATTGAAACCGGTGTTGATGCAAACCTGGTTGAATAACCAAGGAAACAACCCTGAAGGAGCCAAACGTAGAAGAACATGTGGATGAACCTGAGCAGATGCAACCCGGTAGATGCAACTCCGTGGATGAATCTAAGTGGATTCCTTATTCCAATGTCCAGAAAAAGATCCAGTTACCATATATGTTGGGCCCATTACGAGATCAAGGTCCAACAAGCTGATTGAGAAGATTGCTTGCCTTGTTCAAAATTAAGAAAATGAAGAAGAGCTACTTGGCCAATCAACCACCACCCTAACCACCTTCATTTACTCAGTTGTCTTCTACAACAGCTAGTTTAATATAGTTCTTGTCTGAGTTTATCTTTTATATGCTTGTCATACAGCCTATATACTTATTTTCTTTGTTTTTCTTTCTTTCTATTTATCCCTGTCAAACTCAGTCTTTGTTTTTCAATCATCATTTTTATCATAAACTCATTTCTTCTTTGCTGATTCATTTGTTCTTTGAACAACTTCATTGTGAGGTGTGTGAATCCAAAACAATATCCTAACTCTCAAACTGACAGGTATCAAATCCAGAGTGAGAAAGATGAGTGGCTGAGGCCTTTCCGCAACCTCAGTGTATCAATCCATCAAATCCCCTTCAACCAATCCATCTATCGACCATAATCGACTATCAAACAAACAAACCATCAATTAACCATTTATCTTTATGTCTCAGTTTAGATATAACAAAAATCAGCATGGTAAATCTTGGGAAGAAGTCATTAAGTAGTATCAGAGCAACCACTCTGTAGATCTACAAGTTCTGGGTTATTTTTCAATCTCTAGTCTATTAAAGTCTAAAATTTTTTGGGCTTTCAAGTTCATGTCTTTAGGATTTTCAATTTCATCTTCTAAATCTGGGTATTTATGTTCTTATCAATTTCTTATATGTCTATCTGTTTGCAAGTGAGCCAAATCTGATATTAAAAAAAAATGAAAATATCTCCAAGAGAAATCGGATTCAGTCTAGGAGAAATCGGACTGAGGTTTGGTTAAATAACTTGCTCATCCAAAATCTTGCAATCTGTTTATCTTTTCTTTCTTTGAGTTTTTTTTTTGTGCTTTCACTTGATTGAGTTGGTTACAGAACTATTGAATCACCTTCACCACAACAGTCTGAGAGAACAAAGGGAGATTGAGAGAGACAGAGAGAGAGAGAGAGAGAGAGAGAGAGAGAGAGAGAGAGAGAGAGAGAGAGAGAGAGAGAGAGAGAGAGAGAGAGCTGTGTTTTGCTAAAGTTTGTTGACTTTGCAGGAAATCATGTCGGGCGACAACAACAAGAAACCATAGGAGACAACATCTACTGTCAACATTAATCCTTTCCAGATGCATGCAATGATAGCTGAGATTACTAAGCAGGTTCATGATAACATGACTTGAAGAGAAGAAGAAGCTAAGAAGTTCTTCTATGGTACTAGGCATCCTAGAAACATAGCTATTTCTCTTACTGCAAGAAGAACCAGAGATAAGTTAGAGAGGATGATGCTTATTCATCTTTAGGAAGGAGTGATGTTAGATCCATAAGAAGTCATAACCCACGACCAAGAACTGATGACCACCTGAGTAATCTCAAGCTGAGAATTCTACCTATTTTACCTTTCCTTAGAAAGAATGATCATAATGCTTACATGGAGTGGGGAAGAAAAATTGAGCTATTTTTTTGAGTGCCAAAACTACACTGAAGAGAAGAAAGTGAAGCTTGTTGCAATTGAGTTTAGTGAATATGCAGTCAACTGGTGGAAACAAATTATGCACAAGATAAGACACACTGGAATGGCGCCAGTTACTTCCTGGTATGAGATGAAGACTCTCATGAAAGCTATATTTGTTCCAAGTCACTATGGCAGAGATTTCCATCAAAAACTCAGAAGATTGACTCAAGGAACTAAGAGTGTTGAAGACTATTTCCATGAGATAAACTCTCATGATCAAGGAAAATATTAATGAAGATGATGAATCAACCATGACAAGGTTTCGGGGAGGCTTAAACAGAGATGTACATGACCGGCTATAGATGCAAGAATTCAATAACATGGAGGTACTTCTTGACAAAGATGTGCTTATTGAGAAACAGAACAAGAGAAAGTCTTATTTCATAAACCAATCTGGATGATCTTCTAAACCAGCCTACAACAAAGAAGAGAAGTCTTCCAACAAGCCAAAAGAGGAGATTACGACTTCTGGAAATGGCAGAGATGACAAAGGGAAAGCTCCAGCCACAAGATCCAGAGATGTGAAGTGTTTCAAATGTCATGGCATTGGACATTATGCAAATGAGTGCTCAAACAAGAAGCTGATGATCCTTCTTGACAATGGAGAGTATGAATCTGAAGAAGAGAAACACTTCATTGATATTGATGAGGAAACCATGGATTATCCAGTCAAGGGAGAGCTACTGGTTATTAGAAGAAATTTGAGTGTAAAGCAAACGGAAGAAGAGCAGAACCAGCATGAGAACTTGTTCCATGCTAGATGTCAGATTCACAACAAGGTTTGCAGCTTGATTATTGATGGAGGAAGTTGCACCAAATGTGGCGAGTTCATCTCTTGTTTAGAAGCTTAATCTGAAGGTTCAGAAACACCCAAAGCCTTACACTCTGCAGTGGCTTAGTGAAGATGGAGATTTGAAGGTCTAGAAACAAGTTAAGGTTCTTCCTATGGATACTAGACATATTCTCTTGGAGAGACCTTAGCAGTATGATCACAAGGTGATGCATAATGGATTCACAAATCGCAACTCCTTTGAATACCAAGGCAAGAAGATCACCTTAGTCCCACTACCACCTCATGAATTTCACCTTGATCAGGTACAACTGAAAAACAAAAGAGAGACTGACAAGGAACAGAAGGTAAAAAACTCCATTTTTTTGTTAAGAATGTTAAGGTTAAGAGAAACATGTATGCTCAGCAGGCTATGATCTTGTTTGTTTACAAGAGTACACTAACCTCATCTTCTGACAGTGCACCAGCTATTTCGAGTTAGTTTGATTTTATTTTTCAGGAGTATGGTGATGTATTTGCATAGGAGAATATACACGGTCTGCCTCCAATTTATGGCATCGAACATCATATTGACTTTGTTTCAGGATTTTCATTGCCAAACAGACCAGCTTATCGATCCAACCACGTATAAACTTTAGAGCTTCAAAGACAAGTCACTGAGGTTAGGGAGAAAGACATACCAGAGAGAGCCTCAATCCTTGTGTTCTTCATGTACTACTTGTTCCAAAGAAGGGTCAAACCTGGAGAATGTGTGTAGACTGTCAAGCCATCAACAACATCACAGTAAAGTACATACATCTCATTCCTCGTCGTGATGATATACTAGATGAACTTCATGGTTCCTGTTATTTTTTAAAACAAAATTGATTTGAAAAGTGGGTATCATCAAATTAGAATTAAAGAGGGGGATGAATGGAAAACTGCTTTAAAAAAAAATATGGCTTGTATGAATGGCTTGTGATGTCATTTGGTTTAACAAACGCCCCTAGCACTTTTATGAGACTGATGAATTATGTTTTGATGTCTTACATATGGTTGTTTGTTGTGGTGTACATTGATGACATCCTGATTTACAGTAAAACCTTGTATGCTCATGTTCAACACTTGAGAAAAGTTTTAATGGCTGTAGGAACCAAAATTCATATTGTCGAGTGTTATGATCGGAGGAAAGTTAAGTAAACTAACTTTCCCTAGAGGTTCTGGTTATCTATATGGCCAAGCACCAACGATCAATATATGAAAAACATATAGAAAATAATAAATCGAAAGAGATGAAAAGAGCCAAAAGATATTTTTATTCCGAGTTCGTGTTTAGGTGTGAAAAACAAGTAAGAGTCTTGGCCTAAAGAACAATCGGCGAATTCCCTAATCTAACAACCTAAGACTGTGAAAACCTAATTGAGACATAGCTCGATAAAAAAATGGAAATAAATGCCTAATTGCTCTAAATGCTAAGTTTGCTCTGTGTGTAAAAGTCCCATTTCATCTCTCGCCTCGCTTCTCTTATATACTCTTCTTAGGTCGGTTAATACCTTCCTTTCCTGTCCCTTGGCTGAGTCTATCGCATGAAGAGAATATTTCATTTTCTTTGATCTTCATGATTATCCCCAAACTTGACATTTAACTTCTCCTACAAAAAAAAAAAAAAATCATCATACTAACTTTGGGCTCTTTCTCTTTTAAAACTCCAAAATGGGTCGTTAGCCGCGTTTTCGGCCTCTTTGGGCCGATTTTTGATATTGAACGTTTTTACGATTTCTTTGACAAATTACTTTCGGTACGACGCCATTTTTTATAAAAGGATTTAAATCAATTATACAGTTGAGGCATCTGGTGTTTTAAATTAATCGTTGCCGCTTTGTACGATCGATTTGAACTTATACGAGAAAACAAGTCTTCGCGTTTTTTATCATAAAGTCCCAACAATAACTCCAATCTAGACGACACAACAGACAATATGGTTGTGGTTCGAGACAACAGTGCCTGATATTGACATGATGTAGTCATACTCGCCTTTAGGGCAAGCTGGTTTGGGAAGGACCCGAGCTCGCCCTAGGGCGAGCTGGTTCGTGGACAGACCGAGCTCGCCCTAGAGCTAGCTGGCTCGCAAATGGACCGATCTTTCCCTAGGTTGAGCTGGCTCGTGGATGAACCGAGCTCAGCCTAGGGCGATCTGGCTCGCCCTAGGTCGATCTGGCTCGTGGACTGATCAAGCTCGCCCTAGGGCAAGCTGGCTCGTGGACTGTCCAAGCTCGCCCTAGGGCGAGCTGGCTCATGGTCTGACCGAACTCGTACCTCAAACGGGTGGTTCGGACAGTTAAGGAAGCGTTAGTAATCCCTTTCTTCTTTCCATTGTTATTTTCCGAAATTCATTTGTCGAAGAGATCAGATTTCCAATTCGAGAATCCGTCAAACAAACTCTTTTTCTCAAATTTTACTTGAGAGTTTTGTACCATGAAATGTTTCTTGGGGACTTTTAGGAGTTAACTTCGTCGTAACCGATTTTGACCCCAATAGTTAGCCCCCAAGCTTGTTAGGACCGTGGACATTTAGAGTGAGGTCGTAGCGAGCAGCCGAGCAAGTTAGGCAAGTTAGGCGGAATGGGTGATCGAAAGTCCAAAGGTGAATAGTAAATATATTTGCCAATAAGTAGGTGGAGTAATTTTTTTCAAATCTTTACTTCCTCACTTCACAAGAAATTTGTTCAAGGTAGAAAAAAATTCTCTTTTTTTCCTCTCTTCTTTTCTCTTTTTTTCCTCTCTTCTTTTCTCTTTATTTGTTATTGTTTAAGCATGTCTTCGAGGAAGAGAGATTCCAAGAGTTCTAAGATTCCTTATTTAGTCCTGAGACCGGTCATGATGACGATGAAGTCATTCACAAGGCAGAGTTTGTGCCCCATTTTGTCGATCCTAAGGAAGCTGAAGCGTAGTGGGTTGCTCTATGCAATGTGACATTCCTCCGGCTGAGGCGACATATCCTTCCAGGCCTTGTGCTCAGCGTGATTATGGCTTGCCAAACAAGAGCTCGTATCCCTTTCTTGACACCATATGCGAATTTTGCCGACTCCCAGACGAGGTGGAGTTTCGGATTCCGAAGCTATGGGAAAGTGCTGAAAACCCTCCCGAGGGTTATTTCACATGCTATGAGGTGCATCTCGTGTGCTATCGTTTATGGGTTCCTATCCCGGAGGTCATCATTCATACTTTGAACCGCTTCTGGCTGTCGATAAGTCAGGTGACCCTCACGGGTTTGCAACACCTCATCAGTATTCTAGTCCTAAGCTATGAGCAAGGGATGGTCCTGGATGATGACTATTTGAGGTCTTCTTGAGGCCGCAACAGTCACCGGGACCTCTTATGTATCGCTTGACTCCTCAGAAGTACATGTTGATAGTCAAGAAGACTATCTCCAATGGACACGAGTGGAGAGAATGCTTCTTTTTTGTTTGCATAAACAGTGCGTCTGTTGCATAGAGTTTCCTTTCAATCTTTCGTAGTATATGGCAACAACATGGTACTTTGGTCGGATATTTGTTTTTCTTTTGTTTTGACGATGTCTAACCTTGTGTTTTCCCTTTGTTTTTGCAGACCCTAAACTTCTTTGGCCTTTTTCGTGGATTTGATGTTGTGAGGGATCTTCTCTGGGGCGGTTCGTTTTACTGGACTTCTTTCTCTCTGCAGTGGGTTCGCAAGCCGTTGGCGTCGTCACTCCCAGGCTGATCCTCAGATCCTCGTGGAAGAAGAATTTGATCAAGTTGTGGATAGGTTCGCTCCCTGCGATGTTCTGGTGATGAGGCACCGGGATAGGTCTCCGAAGGATAAAGCTAGCGATTTCCCTTCGGAGGATCAGCCGCTGCCTGGATATGGTCTGAACTTTTCTCCCGGTGACGAGAGCGGTTCCAACGATATGCCTTTCCCCGATTGTAACTTTGTTGATTTCTTGGCCTTGCTTCTTACAGATTTTGACTTGCCTCCAGCCGTAGACGACCTATCCAGGTTGAGGACGTTCGGGGAGGGCTCTTGACTCATTAACATTTTTATTTTTTAATCTCTTGTTAAATTTTTATACCAAGACCTATTGTAAACATTTCTAGAAATCCACAAGGCTTGCATGCATTAAACTCAGCTCTTGAGGCAAGTTACCGCAATGAGCGGGTTTCTCATTTCAAGGCCGAGTAGGCAGAGAAGAAGATTGCCCGCCTACAGAGTGAGGCTGCTCCGTGCGACCTTCTTGATCAAGAGTTGGCCAAAAGGCACTCCAAAGCCCTTCGTCGCGCAAAGAGGGAGGGAAGGCAGAGAATTGTTTCAGTGAACAGGAACCGTGCTGCTCAGTTTGCAACTGAGTATGGGAGGCTCAAGGAAGCTTGAGATCTTGTGGAATATTTTTGCGAATGCCAAGGTTCTGTTGGTACCTTGTGGCACACGCAGGAGGCCGACTACACCTTTGAGTCTGAACTCGCCGATATGTCAGAATTTATGGGCAACTGCAATCATGCCGACTTTTTGGTTCCTCCGATCGAGGAGAGGATTTTAGGGCTTTGGGACCCGGTCCCCGTTTCTCCTGATACGGAGGAGGTTAGAATCGCTGCCGGGAACGAGGATGGTGATGTATATCAGCCTGAGGGTACTTTTGCGGCCTCCATGTCTTGAATCCCAATGAGTTTGTCATTCACATTGATCATGAATCCCTGAAACACCTGAAAGGTCAACAAAATCTCAACAAAAGACATGCCAAATGGGTGGAGTTTCTTGGAAACATTTCCTTATGTCATTCAGTACAAACAAGGTAAGGAGAATGTGGTTGCTGATGGCTTTCCTCGGAGGTACACTCTTCTCTCTAGTTTGGAAATTCAACTCCTCGGTTTTGAACATATTAAGTCTTACTATGCAACTGATCTTAATTTCAAAGAAAACTATTTTAAGTGTAATAAAGTTGCTGTAGAAAAACATTTCAAGAGATGTGGCTTTTTGTTTTATGTATCAAGACTGTGTGTTCCTAATTGTTCTTTGATAGATCTCTTTGTCAGGAAATCACATGGAGGAAGACTGATGGGTCATTTTGGCATTGACAAAACTTTGAAAAGTCTGCAGCATCATTTCTACTAGCCGAGAATGAGAAAATATGTGGAGAAGCTGTGTAATCAGTGTGCTACTTGCAAGCAAGCCAAAGCAACAAACCAAACCAATGGTATGTATATGCCTTTGCCTATTCCATCCAAACCATGGGTGCATATCTCAATGGATTTTGTGCTTAAATTGTCTAAAACTAGGAAGGGAAGAGATTCCATCTTTGTTGTGGTTAGATTTTCTAAGATGGCTTATTTCATTCCATGTCACAAAACTGATGATACTTCTTTGATTGCTGATATGTTCTTTAGAGATGTGGTTCGGTTACATGGAATGCCTAGGTCCATTGTGACTGATAGGTATATTAAGTTCTTAAGTCATTTCTAGAAAATATTGTGGGCTAAATTTGGAACCAAATTGCTGTTTTCTACTAATCCTCAAATTAATAGACAAACTGAAGTAGTTAATATATATTTATCTACTCTCTTGTGTGTAATCATTAAAAAGAATCTTAAGATTTGGGAAGATTGTTTTGCCTCGTGTGGAATTTGCATACAACCATTATGTTCATAGGGCTATAAGATTCTCTCCATTTCAGATTGTTTATGGGCTTAGTCCTTTAACTCATTTGGATATGTTGTCTCTGCCTTTGAAAGAACAAGCTAAGCTTGACGGCAAGCAGAAGGCCGAGTTTGTTGTGTCTTTGCATAAACAGGTTAAGGAAAACATTGAAGCAATGACAAAACAGTATGAGATGTATGCCAACAAGGAAAGGCGTAAATTTATCTTAAACCCTGGAGATTTGGTTTCAGTACATCTAAGGGAGGGCATGTTCCCAAAAGAAAGAAAGTCCAAATTAATGAAAAGAAGAGATGGTCCCCCTTCAAAGTCTGAGAGCGAATCAACAACAATGCATACAAGATTGATCTTCAAGGTAAGTATTGTGTGAGCTCATCATTCAATGTGTCTCACTTGGCTCATTTTCATGCAGATCTCTTGGGTTAGAGGTCAAATCCTTTCAAAGGAAGAGGGGATGATGCAATCCTAGTCGAATCAACCAAAGAAACAACCCTGGAAGAATCAAACTTAGAAGAACCTGTGGATAAACCTGAGTGGATGCCTTATTCAAATGTCCAGAAAGAAGATCCATTTGCCACATCTTTTGGGACCATTATGAGATCAAGGTCCAACAAGCTGATTGAGAAGATTGCTTGCCTTGTCTAGAATCAAAAAAGTGAAGAAAAGCTACTTGGCCAAACCACCACCACCCAAAGCACCTTTATTTACTCTGTTTTCTCCTATAACAACTAGTTTAGTAAAATTATTGTCTGAGTTTGTGTTTTCTATGCTTATCATGCAGCCTATCTACTTATTTTCCTTTTTTTCTTTCTTTTTATTTATCCCTGGTAAGCTCAGTTATTGTTTTTCAATTATCATATTATCATAAACTCATTTATTCTTTGGTGATTTTTTTGTTCTTTAAACAATTTAATTGTGAAGTGTGTGAACCCAAAACATCAACAAACTCTTAAACCGACTGGTGTGTCGAATTCAGAGTGAGAGAGAGGAGTGTCTGTGGCCTTTCCGCAACCTCAATGTATCAATCCATCCCTTCAACCTGAGGCCTAATCGACCATTAAACCAACAAACCATCAATCAACCATTTATCTTTCTGTCTTAGTTTAGATCCAACTAAAATTAGAGTGGAAAATCTTGGAAAGAAGTCATTAGGTGTGCATACTTTCTTTGGTCAGCTCCAAAAGGTACTAACAACGTTTAGACATTTCCAAGAGGTAGGAGCTTTGAATGTTTCTTTTAGTTTCATTTAATTGTGTGGTCTGTGAATTTTTCCTTGCAGTGAAAGAAATCATTTCAAAACTGATTATATTGTCTTTGGCTTTTGAAACTTTCAGGGCTTAACCGTGATTGGTAATTTTTGTATATGTTCAATTGGAATAGGAATGTTGATTGAGATAATTGTAATGTATCCAATCCAGCATAGGAAGTACTTAGATGGAATCAACAATCTTCTTGTATTTCTCATTGGAGGAATCCCAATTGCGATGCCAGTTGTGTTGTCTGTCCCTAGGCCTGAGCGTTCGGGTACCTATTCGTGTACGGGTCGGTTCTTTCGAATATCAGGTTTTTCGGGTTTTGAAATTAAGTCCCATTCGAGTATTACAAATTTTCGGATCGGGTTTGAGTCGGGTCCTCCCGGGTCCGGGTGGGTTCAGTTCTCATGTATAAGAACCAAAAATAGCCAAATAACCAAATTATCGAAAACGGATTCGGATATTTATACCCAAAGTAACTATATTCACCCGGTTTGGTTCTAATTTTTGTATTCATATTACCCAAATTTACCCAAAACAACCAAAAATACCCATTAGACATAGTTTTGTTTGGGTATTTTTTATCCAAATTATCATATTTTATCTGAAAATACTTAAAAGTACCAAAAATAACTATTATATTTAACTTAAAATTCTAATTTAAAATATTAAAATAATTATAAGTATAATTTTAACTAATATTTTTATATATACATTTACATTTTGGATATCTTTGGATACTCATTCGGTTCTCGGTTCGGCCGGGTTCGGTACTGGTTCTTCGGATATAGCAATTTACGACCATTCAGATATTTACCCCGGGTCCAATCGAATTTGGAACCTTAATTTTTGGGTCGGTTTCGGGTCGGTTCTTTGGGTTCGGATTTTTTGCCCAGGCCTATCTGTCACAATGGCTATTGAAGAAATGGCAGGTATGGACGTTCTTTGTAGCGACAAAACCAGAACCTCGACTCTCAACAAACTAACAGTTGACAAGAACTTGATTGAGGTTTGACGATACAACTTTTAGCCCCATCAAATTTTTCTTTTGATGTATAACCAAATAAATAAAAAAATCTTGTTTTCTTAAAGATTTCCCTAAAAACATAGATAAGGATACTGGAATACTACTGTCAGCTAGGGCTTCAAGAACCGAGAATCAATATGCTATTGATGCCTGCATTGTTAATATGCTGGGTGATTCAAAGGAGGCAAGAGCTGGAATAACCGAAGTGAATTTCTGGCCTTTCAATCGAGTTGAAAAACAAACCGCAGTCACTTACATTGATTGCAACGGAGATTGGCATAGATGTAGCAAAGATGCTCCTGAACAAATTATTACTCTCTGTGAACTCAAAGGAGAGACAAAGAAACAAGCACATGATATAATTGAAAACTTTGCGGAGCGTTGTGGGAACCGAAATCCACGCCGTCGATTTCCGTAAACTTTAGGAAATCAGGAAGCCCTAACTTTTCCAGGAGATTCCGAATAATCTGCTTTAAATCAGACGCAAAGCAATCAAACGATGAGAACAAACAAAGTAGTAAAGAATCGACAAAATAAAAGGAGAGCAAAAGAAATATTATTCTAAATCTGCATTTAAGCGTTTACAAGAAGGAAAGAGTCTTGGCCATAAAAGCTGTTGACGAGATTCTAGTTCTAGTAAACTAAGACTGCAAATCCCTAATCGAGTAGTAGCTTGATATCAAAAACGAAAACAAAAGCCTATTTCTCTAAGTTTGCTATGAATGCCAAAAAATCTATCTCTTTGTCACCAGCCTCGTCTGCTCTTATATACTCCTCTTCAAGGCATTTTGGCGTTTTTTTTTCTGCCCCTGGTCGAGTTTATCACTTCGAGAATATTCCTTTCTCTCTATATCTTCCTGGTTATCTTCAGAAACTTTGCATTTATCTTCTGATTTTCTCAATATTTATCTTTGTGTGAATAAAGATAGACCATCGTAACACCACTGGGCTTGGTTTCGTATGAAAACGTAGACGGGCCTTTTAGTCGCGTTTTGGGCCTCTCGGGCTGTTTTTCCGACTTTAAGCATTTTTCTGATTTCTCTGAAATACTGTCTTTGATACGACGTTGATTTTAAGCATGGGTTCAAACTTCTCGTATAGATTAGGCAACTTTGGAGTTAATCCAACCGTTGCCGTTTTATACAATCGGTTTGAACTTTATACGAAAAAACAATTCTTCACGGTTTTTATCGTAAAGTTCCAACATAACTCCGATTGAGACGAAACAAAAAGCATTTCGATCGCGACTCGAAGAGGAATACAAAGGAGAGACACAGGTCTCCATACGGAGACCCAGGCTTGGAGAGCTGAGATCATCATATGGCGACCTGATTTTTGAAGGGTTAGCTCGCCATATGGCGACCCGGACTATGTTGGTCTAGGTCACCATATGGCGATCCGGACTGTGTGGGTCTAGGTCGCCATATGGTTACCCGGACTGTGTGGGTCTCGTTTGCCATATGGCGACCCGGATTGTACGGGTCAGGTTGCCATATGGTGACCCGTAGTCTTTGTGCGCAGGTCGCCATATGGCGTCCCGTACCTTACGAGTGCCGGTCGCCATATGGCGACCCGTGCCCTGAGTGTGCGGGTCTTCATATGGCGACCCGTGCTTTGCGAGTATAGGTCCCCATATGACGACCTAGGTTCGAGGTGCTTTTGTTCTTTCCAAACTACTTTTTTGAAAAGTTATTTTAAGCAGTGGTAAACTTAGTCGATGTTTTCGAGATAACCGTTTTTGACCCGAACAGTTAACCTAGCTTGCAAAGTCTCAAAGATGATTTTAGCGGGCGAGTGGAGTGTTTTAATGGAATCACGATTAGGGTACTTTCTCGAGTACTTTTTTGAGGCTAGTTTATTGCAGAGTCTCGAGAAGGGTCATCGATTTTTGATAGGAAGTTAAAGATTATCGAAGACGCTCATTCTGCTGAAGTGTTCCCGTTCAAGACTTGGATCGGTGAGTTCGAACGAGACCTCGGGAAGACTGCGAGTTCCCTGCTCAAGTCTAAGCAGGTATGCAAGACGAAAGCTTTAGAGGCCTGTCGACTCCAGCGTCGCCTTCAGAGCAAAGAAGGATTGATGGCTCTTGGGATCGAGGAAGCCAAGATGGCCCTTCGCGCTGAGTTTGGGGCCCGCTTGGAGAGGATTGATGGTTCCCTCAACTCCTTGATGGCCATCAGAGGTAGGGATCTGGCTCTTGCGGGCGTTGAGGGAGGAATGAGCGAGGTTCAACTGTTCTAGGGTGATGCGCCTCTATCTCCACGAGCCTAGGAAGCACGGCGTTTGGTGCGCAAAGAAGAATTGAGAGTGATTTTGTCACAATCCCTGGCAGTATGAGATCCGAGTTCCTCCTTCCACCGTGCTTGGGCGATATAGAAGGGCGGGATACCATGGTCGTCGAAGGCACGGCCCCAAGCTTGGACGAGGTGATGGTCGAAGGCGAGGTTACATGAACTGATGATGAGTAAGGTTGCAGTCTCTTCTGAGATTTTTTTTGTCATTTTTATGTTTTTTCGTTTATGTTTTGTTCGGCAAGTGTAGCTTTGTTTTTATTTTGGGACTGGCCGTGTGTGGCTTTGAATCCCTGCCGCTTTGCAGTTTTTGCATGAGTGGACCAATCTTTTTATTGAAAGGATTTTAGATTTAAGAGTGTGTCGAGTAGTTGTGTGTAGAGGGAAGATTATGAGTTGTCATTTCACAACCTAACTCTTCTTTGTAGATCATTCTATTTGTTGCCTGTTCGAGATGTGCGGAAAAGTTCCATGAGCGTTTACATGTGAACGAAGAGGCATGCTTTCAGGATTTCGTATCTTTCAATATTCATGCCTAGAGACATTAGAGACCAATGTGCTGGGTTTAGGGCAATACCTAGGTTTACTCTCGGTTAAGGCTGTGCGATGATTAATAGGCTTCCCTTTTTTGTGTTGCGGTTTTAACCTAATTCCGCATCGCTTTAAAGTCTGTGATATGTTCTCGGCTTATACGACTTGTATGGTCGGAATCGAGCATCTATTTGAGGAAAATTTTTATGTCTCCCGAAATTGCTGACCAAAAGTTCTGGATTTCTTTTATAGCGCTATTATCCTTGTGTCGGATGTATGAGAGCTATCCTTGTGAGATAACTTAGTCTGTTTAGGACGTTGCGAGTTTGTTGTGATCAGCAACAAACTTATTGGTAGATATTACCGTTTTTGAGCTTTCGTGAATTTATGATTTTGATTTGATGTAGAGGGAAGAATGCGAGTTGTCATTTCACATCTAACTCATATTTGTGTATCGTTCTATTCGTTGCTCGTTTGAGATGCGTGGAAAAGTTCCGTGAGTGTTTAGATGTGAACAAAGAGACATGCTTTCAGAATCTCATATCTTTCGATACTCATACCTTTAGACGTTAGAGACCAGTGTGCTGGCTGTAAGGCAAGACTTAGGTTTACTTTTGGTAAAAGGTTGTTCGATGACTAATCGGCTTTTGTTTTTTATGTTGCGATTTCAACCTGATTCTGTACCGCTTTAATGTCCACAATATTTTCTCGGCTTATACGACTAATATGATCGGAATCGAACATCTCTCCAAGGATAATTTTAAGTCTTCTGGAAGTGCTGACCAAAATTTCAGATTTTTTGTGCGCAATTTTCATAGTCGGATGTATGAGAACTGTTCGTGAGAAAGGTTAGGTGCGTCTGTTTAGGACAGCTAATGTACTCACCGAGGCAAATCAGCGAGTAAGGTGTAAGAGCGAGTGCTCGTTTATGATTACAGTCGCGAGCGGACTGTTTCTTAATTTTGAAAATATATTTTCGGAGGTTTCATGCGATGTCTCGCATTATTCTCTCAAAGTATAAGGTGTGTAAGTTGATGATTCCGGGTGTGAACTGATGTTCAACCTTTTTGAGGAAAGGGCCTCAATGGTGTTTTACCGGAAGTTTTTTTATGAGTACGTGATTGTAGAAAATAGTTTGGTTCGTAATTGGATAGTTCAGAAGACATTTTGCAAGATTTGCGTTTTTTATTATCAAATTTTTTAAAAATAATATCGAGTACAAGACGAATATTGAAAATGTGGGAATATACGAGTTTACGTATACGCACCCACTCCCCCCCTTTTAGAGAGGGGGATAGTTGAACTTGTCGTTTGGACAAGCTGCCTACGTAACCCTTTCAAGGATCAACCCATCTCGTAGTTAAGTGTTTTGGCGGCGAGTGTTTCTACTCGGCCGTAGTTCCGTCGACCACCTTAGTCTCGTTGGCTGTGGCAGGGTCAACGATTTTTCCAGAATTGTCTCCTACGGTTGGGTTGTCGTGTTGGGCTCGGATGTTTTCTTGCTTTCTTTGTTCAGAGCCGTTGCTTGGGGTGATGATTTCGGATCGTCTTTTTGAGAGACATTTTCAGACGGTGGCTGAGTGGTCTTCGCTCGTTTGGGTTTTACCATCGAAGTAGTCGTGATCTGTCTTAGCTTGTTTTCATCTAAGAGACAGAGTCGCGACTGTTTCTGGCTACCTAAGATCACAAAAGTTCCGTTTTGAGTTGGGAACGACTGTGAGTTGAAGGGACTTCCTTCATGGCGTTGAGCCAATGAGTGCCCTTGATTACATTGTAGATGGCGGGGTAGTCAACGACTCTGAAGTCGATGATTTTTTATACTTCTTTTGCCATGACCGAGAGTTTGATCGATCCGAGAGTCATTTCGGTTACGTCAGAGAAACCAGTCAACGGTTTTGGTGTTGGTACGAGTTTTAGTTAGACGTTCGTCCTCCTGTGTGTATCACGGAAGATGACGTTAATTGTGCTCCCAGTATCGATGAGGACTCTGGCGACCTCGAAATCTTTGATTATGAGGTCAATGATGATTGGGTCGCAGTGAGGTTGATCGATTTCGCCAGCTTCCTCCTCCTCGAAGGCGATGGAGTTATTTTTGTTGTCCGAGGGCAGAGACCAAGTTGGCCAGTTCTTGCTTGCTTCTGCCTTTTGTTGATAGGCCTTGATCGACAAGACCGTGTCGCCACAAACTGCGATCCTCCGATAATCATGTTAATCTTGCGATGGATGCTATCGTTGCCCTTCTCATCCTGTCTCCTTCCGCGTTTATCTCTCGAAGAATTTTTGGTTTGGGGAGGTTTGTCGTTTTTTGGAAGACGATCAGAGTCGCGATGAGGTCCTTGACGCTTGTTACCCCGGAGAGTTCTCTCGCGTCTAGTTTTGCTGCCAATCTCTCTCCGAGAACTTTGCAATTAACGATCGAGTGGCCGCGAGTCTAATAGAAGTCGCAGAAGACCTTCTCATCGTAATTGGAGTTTCGGGTCCATGTATTGCCCGAGGTTTGTCCTTGCTCAGAGCCGGAGTTGATGGCATAGTTATGCGCCCCCTCGGTTTCTTCTCCTTCGCCATGGGCAGTTTCTTCTTTTTTGACTTCTAATCTGAAGCCGGATCTCTCGAAGAAGTTTTCATCGGTTTGGGCTTTTGCGTCATCACCTTGGTCTCTTCCTCGATCATGATGTAGTCTGTGGCCTTGTGTAACGCATCCTGAATGGTTTGCGGTTTCTCAAGGGTGATCTACTTCCTGTACTTTGATTTGTACCAGAGCGTCTTCCGAAGCACGTCCACAGCTACATTATCGCTGATCCTGCTGACTCTCGCCATAACGAGTTTGAATCGGTTGATAAAGTCGCAGAGTGATTCGTCCTCCCTTTGAGACAAGCTCCAAAGGTCAACATCGGAAGTTTCTCGGTTGATAAACATCGAGCATTGCTTGAGAAACTCTTAAGCGAGTTGGCGGAAGCTTCAGATGGAATTTTGCCTAAGGCGGGAGAACCATTCGAGCGTGGCTCCATCAAGATTTTCGACAGAGAGGCGGCATTGGCCGGCATCTCTTCCATTGTCTTTGAAATTGGCCCTTCCCATCGTGATCTCAAAGACTTGTATGTGCGCTTTGGGATCAGTCGTACCGTTGTACATCGGTACCTTCATCTTTCCTGGATCCGATACTCTTGTATTAACGATACGGGGCGTGAAGGGAGTTTTACGAGCTTCCTCGAGCAGCTGGTCGATCTCAGGTGCGGAGCTAGTCGCATGGTGAATATGTGATTTCACCGCTTTTACTTCCGCAACTGTTCTCATGAGATCAATACGAAGATTGCGGATCTCTGACTCATCGTTAGCAGTTTTCTGAGTTTTTCGGTGTTTGTTGCGAGTTTTCCGAGTCTGCTCTTCAGCCAGATTTCCCTGCTCTACCCAGAAGATGTTTTCTTCCTATTCCGTCATGGGTTTGTCGAGCAGGCCTTCTTGAGCCCTGTGGCTCTTTCTCCTTCGTGGGTGCACGTCCACGACTTGGTCTGAAGGCTCAGACTGACTGCTGGAATCCACGTTAACCCGCTGGATTTCCCCTTCTTTTTTGAACTCTTCCAATGGTGGGAGATTGTCCGGATTTTTCTGTGCTGGCGCAGGAGTGATTTCGTCTGGATCTTGTTCCGACTGTTTTTCATGCGCGTTCGCGGACCTGTCCAAAGGAGTCGCAAAATCGAGTCTTCTTCCTCGGAGCCTAGTGGTCCAGTGAGGAAACATAGCTCGGGTTCGCGCAGTTAGGGTTTCGACATGTTTAGCGAGAGATCCCATGAGCTTACCCTACTCTTCCGCCATTTTCATAGGCGGAGATCAGTTTTTTCATCTCCTCGACTGCCGCGGTGTTGGGCTCAACATTAACCGCGGGAATGTTGGTCGCATGAGTGTTGTTGACGTTATCACGACTCGAGTCGTCGTGAGGCTGTTGGTTGTTGAGATCGTTTGCTGACATGCTTGACTGGGCGTTTTGTGGTTGCGAGAAAGATTATTCCGTAAGCCCCGCTCCGTCTAGCGCCAAACTGTGGGAACCGAAATCCACACCATCGATTTCCTTAAACTTTAGGAAGTCAGGAAGCCCTACCTTTTCCAGGAGATCCCAAATATTCTGCTTTAAACCAGACGCAACACAATCAAACAATGAGAACAAACGAAGTAGTAACGAATCGACAAAATAAAAGTAGAGCAAAAGAAATCTTATTCAGAATCTGCGTTTAAGCGTTTACAAGAAAAAAAGAGCCTTGTCCACAAGAGCTGTTGGCGAGATCTTAGTTATAGTAACCTAAGACTACAAATCCCTAATCGAGTAGTAGCTTGATATCAGAAACGGAAATAAAAGCCTATTTCTCTAAGTTTGCTACTAATGCTAAAAAATCTATCTCTTTGTCTCCAACCTCGCCTTCTCTTGTATACTCCTCTTCAAGGCGGTTTGGCGCTTCCTTTTCTGCCCCTGGTCGAGTTTATAACTTCGGGAATATTCATTTCTCTCTCGATCTTCCTTGTAATCATCGGAAACTTTGCATTTATCTTCTGATTTTCTCAATATTTATCTTTGTATGAATAAAGATAGACTGTTGTACCACCACTGGGCTTGGTTTCGTATGAAAACGTAAGCGGGCCTTTTAGTCTTGTTTTATGCCTCTCGGGCTGTTTTTCCGACTTTAAGCGTTTTTCTAATTTCTCCGAAAGACCATCTTTGACACGACGTCGATTTTAAGCATGGGTTCAAACTTCTCGTATAGCTTAGGCAACTTTGGAGTTAATCCACCGTTGCTGTTTTATACGATCAGTTTGAACTTTATACAAAAAAACAAGTCTTTATATCGTAAAGTTCCAACGATAACTCCGATTGAGAGGAAACAAAAAGCATTTCGATTGCGACTCGAAGAAGAATACAAAGGAGATAAACATTTTTATGGCAACCCTGGCTTGGAGAGCTGAGGTTGCCATATGGCGACCTAATTTTTGAAGGGTTATGTCGCCATATGGTGACCCAGACTCGGAGAGTCTAGGTAGCCATATGGCAACCCGGGCTGTGTGGGTCTAGGACGCCATATGGCGACCTGGACTCAGAGACTCTAGGTTTCCATATGGCAACCCGAACTGTGTGGGTCTAGGTCGTCATATGGCAACCCGGATTGTACGGGTTCAGTTCGCCATATAGCGACCGTAGTTTTGGTGCGCAGGTCGCCATATGGCAACCCGTGCTTTGCGGGTGTAGGTTGCCATATGGCGACCTGTGCTTTGCAAGTGCTGGTCGCCATATGGTGACTTGTGATTTGCGAGCACGGGTTGCCATATGGCGACCCGTTCTTTGTGAGTGCGGGTCACCATGTGGGGACCCGTGCTTTGCGGGTTGCCATGTGGCGACCCGTGCTTTGCGGGTGCGGGTCGCCATATGGCAACCCGTGCTTCGTGAGTGTGGGTTGCCATATGGCAACCCGTGCTTTGCAATTATAGGTCGCCATATGACGGCCTAGGTTCGAGGTGATTTTGTTTTTTCCAAACTACTTTTCGATAAGTTATTTCTAGAAGTGGTAACCTTAGTCGGTGTTTTCGAGATAACCGTTTTTGACCCCAACAAGCATTGTCTTCGTTCTCTCAGAGTTGGATGCCAGAAGGTTCCTGAGAAGGACAAAGAAAGCATGGGAACACCATGGGAGTTTGTTGGTCTTTTACCACTTTTTGACCCTCCAAGACATGATCGTGCATATACCATTAGACGAGCTCCTAATCTTGGTGTGAATGTTAAGATGATCAACGGAGACCAACTGTGTAACAACCCTCTCCCCCAGTGACATGATCCTAGGAAGGCTTTGGAACTGGGAAGAAAGAACAAGAGGATAATCCTTGGAAACAGAGAATCCAAGACTCGATCTGATTCAAGGCGTGTGGATTGATGTGGGACACAAAAGCTATGATTTGACTTCTGATACTCCAAATGATACTGATCAAGATATGACACACCAAACCAGAGATCCAAGCAGGATATTACACACCAGCAAGCCGGATATTACACACCAGCAACACTTCAACTTACCAAAGACACCAGAGAAGAGAGAAAAGGGGTTTTGATAAAAGATTGCTTAATGATACAAGGGGGTCATGACCGGAAAATAAAGGAGAAGCCTTGTTCCTCCACAAAGTCTTGAAACTAGAAATAAAAGTAAAGGGAACACGCTCCCTTGGAAACTAAACAATGACCAAGTTCTTAAAAACCAAACATAACATAAAAACATAGGATAAAAATAAAGTAAAGTCTTCATGTGGTTGGTCCGGAATCATATCATTACCTCCCTCTTGAAAAAGATTTGTCCTGAAACTGTTTTACCTGCAATTAAGGAGACCAAATCAGCAACTTTGAAGTTTAATATCAGATTACACTTACCTTGCAAGCCTTTTTGACAGGCATTGTTGCTGATTGATCCAAATATGTAGAAGACACTGATCCATTTAGCTCCTGATTCATTACTCAAACCTAATACATTGAAAAAAACAAGTTAGCACATGAATATTTATCAAACAGTAATAATCTTATCCCAAATTGTTTTTTGCTCGATTTTGGCTTGTACGCTGCATCTGGAGGTGATTCTTTGATGAGGATGAAACAAGTGACATCTTAATGTCTCTCCTTGTTCAAATCTGGTGGCTTGAACCGCTTGTCTTCCTCATGCTTGTTCTTCCTACTTGTATGCCTCAAAGCTTCATCATAATCTGCACATCGCTCTTTTGACAAAAAACAAGTGCATCATATCTGTATAATCAATAAAAGAACTCTTGAAAACATGACCACTTACCTTAGCATGCTCACCTGGTTGCCATAGATAGGATTGAGATGTTCTAAACTCAGAAAAAATCAAACATAGCAAACACAGAATCACCCAACTTGTAGAACCCATAACTCTTTCACCTGAGAAGCTTTGGACATGATTCCAATTCGACGTGAGACTATGATGAGTTAAGTTTCCATTGCAGTCGAGTTTGTTGTTTAAATTCCCTTTGGTTGTTGAGATATGATCCTCGGGCTGCTCTTATGTCAAAGCTGGCAGCTAGACAGTTTCCAAGATTTGATTGTTGTGTCTCCAACTTAGACAAGGACTCATCATTGATACTCTAATCATTATAGCCCCTATTTTCACCTGTACCTTTCTCAGCTAGTTTTGGACAAGTTAAGGGTGTTATCATGTCAAAGAAAGTATTGTAGACCAGAATGTCTCCAAAGCACAAAACAATATGATTCCTCCATCCATTATGCATATCAAAGAAAATATTACAGACCCAAATGTCATCAACAATCAAGTTCATACATTCAGAATCAGTGAACTCTAGTTTTAGTCGTGCAGCAGGTTTATCAAAGAAAGTGTTATACACTAGAATATACTCAAATAACAACCCTGAACGCTTAGAATCATTTTTTCAGCACACAAACAATCATGCTTAAACTCAGAGATATTTGCAGACTTCACAATTTCAAACCTAACATCATAATGATGCAATTTCGGTTCATGCAGCTTCCTAAGTTCTTTCAAGACATAAGAAGAAGCAAAAGAATTATCAGTGATCAGTTCATGCACATGGAAGCTCATACCAAAACTCTTTTGTTCAGTTCTAGCAAATGAATCACAAGGTTGAAAACAGAAATCAGATTGTTTCAAATCAAGCTCTAAAACCTTTTCATAGTGATTAAAACTTTTGCTATGTTTCAGAAAATGACCAAAGATGTTGTTGTTATTATCAGTTTGAAAACGTTTTTGACCAAGTAGGTTTTCTGGTTTTAGATCTTTAAAAGATTTAAATATGTTATCAAAAACAGATTTTGAAACACAAAAACCTTTTACTTTGTGAAGACCAAAACGTTTTATATGTTCATTGCTCACTTTAACAAACATTTCAGGCACAGAGAAAACCATATTAAACCCCTTGCAGTGCTCTTGCAGGTCATAAGACAAGGATTCATGAGCTATTTCTGACTGCAAGATGTTCTGCTGTTCCAACTCTTCTCCTTGTGTTGATTGCTCTGGTTCTTTTTTCCGCTGTCTTCTTTTGCAACCTTTGACACTGAAACAAGGCTACTTGGTTGCACTGTTTTAAGAAAAGTTAGTTCTTCAAAGGAATTATTGAAATTAAATTTCGACTGAGGTAAGAAAAGAGAACACTCTTGCTCTGTCACAGACTTCTCCTTTCCCTTAGATGTTTCGGTTTGAATTTCTTGAATTGGTGCAGCTAAGTTTTATTGTGCAGCTGAGTGTGCTTCTGACATTTTGAGTTCTGATACAGTAGAAACTGATTCTTGGTGCTCTGTTTCAATGGTTGGACGTGTTGGGTTGGTCCTTTTGAGTTGTTTCTCCACATCCTTAAACACTTGTAACAACTCATTTTTATCCCCTCACTGAACCAGGAATGTTTAGCTGTTTTCTTTTTGCTGTAAAAGGTTGATTTCCTACTAGATGTGACTTCCTTCATTGGAGATTTCTGAGAAGTGTAGCCTTTGGATGCATAGTTACTCCTTAGTATCAACTTCAGACTTTCCCAAGTGGTGATAGCTGGTTCCTTGTAAAACCTGCGATCATCTTTTTCATGCAACCACCACTTATAAGCTTTTCCTTGGAGCTGAGACATTGCAAAAGCTAATCTTTCTTTCTTCATGATTCTGTTGTAACACAGCCACTTGTCCATGGTTATTTCCCACTCTAGATAGTTCCATTTTCCTGAAAGAGAATAGAGTTGAATCTCATGAGCAGATTTTATATTCAGAAAAATGGTCAATTGATTTAGGGGTGAGAGAAGATTGATGCGGTCTGCTCCATGTGTTGGCTGGTTGCTTGAGATGTGGCTTTCCACAACCATCATCTTCTTCTTTAAACCACTTATGCTTGCTTGAATTGTTTTGAACATAATCTGGTGGTTTAGGCTCAAGATCTTGTTTATGTATTCTCCTTTTCTGCTTCTGTGTAAGATCTTTTGTTTGCTGCAGAATATCATGTCTAAGCTCATGTCGACATTCATCAATGCTAGCCTTCATCATCTCACTCATGGTATCCTTCATTGCTTGATTCAGTTGATTATTCATGGCTTTAAGCAACAGCCTTTCTCCCTTAGTGAGTTCTCATGCCATGGTACCTGAAACAGAAAGCAACACACAGCAGTAACAAGTTCTAGACAGAAAAACAAATAATCAACTTGCAAAGTATAAAAACATTCAAATTGAAAAACAAACAAACCAAACTCAGATCAGCCTGACACAATAATAACCTAAACAGCACATAGATAGATCACGAAAATCAGGTTGAGTTTCAGACTTGGATTTGTTAATCTTGATCAAAACAAAAAAGAACAGATTCTCAACAACATAAACAGTTCGATTCAATTCAACACAAATCAGAAACAGATAAAAGCAAATAGAAAACTTTCTCAGCAAGTATATGAAGAGTTTAAACAGAAAAACAAAATCAGAGAACCTTAATCTATCAGATTTCGGCAGCCACAACACAGATCTATCAGTTCTTAGCATGAATATGAAGAGATAAATCAAAAACCTGAGAGTTTAGAGAACTCCCTTCCAGAGTTTGCTCTGATACCACATGACACGATCCTAGGAAGGCTCTGGAACTTGGAAGAGATAACAACAGGATAGTCCTTACAAACAGAGAATCCGAGACTCAATCTGATTCAAGGCGTGTGGATTGATGTGGGACACAGAACCTATGATTCAACTCCTGATACTCCAAAGGATGCTGATCTAGATATGACACACGAAACCAGAGATCCAAGCTGGATATTACACACCAGAAACCCGGATATATTACACACCAGTAACACTTCAACTCGCCAAAGACAAGAGAGAAGAGAGAAAATGGGTCTTTGATAAAAGATTGCTTAATGATACAAGGGGTGGTCACGACCAGAATATAAAGGAGAAGCCTTGTACATGCACAAGGTCTCGAAACTAGAAATAAAAATAAATGGACCACGCTCCCTTGGAAACTAAACAAAGACCAAGTTTTCGAAAACCAAACATAACATAATACATAGGATAAAAATAAAGTAAAGTCTTCATGTGTTTGGTCCGGGATCATATAACCCAGAGTCTGACCGGGGTTAATGAGGTGGTGTTATTGACATGCATCTAGTCATTTTAAACTACCCGACGTGTCCAATTACTGGTCCCAAGAGTCGACAGACGCACTCCTTCTGTGAAATACCACCCCAAACCGTATCCATATACTTCTACTTACAATCATGTGCACAGGAAATAGAAAGGGATGGAATGAGAAATCGGATTACTCAGTGAAGCGAATCTTGGCCAGCCTCCCCGCATGATACTCTACACTACTCTATGCGGGAAAGAGGGCTGGCAATCCACTACAATCAGTCGATGCAACTTATCATTTCTAGACATCAATATTTCTATGCATTTCTACCAACCTAGCGATCAATCAATACAATAAACTCAGTCGTTGCCACACATAAACTCGACTGCCGACTCGAAAAACTTGACACCAAACAACCTAAACGTAAGGACCTATGACTCACTCACGGATGTCCCACCTCGTGTCGGCCTGACCCGGGGTACCTCTTGTTAGGCTACTGTCCCCAGCTTCCTAAATGACTATCCGAGTTGCAGCTCGATGTCCCTCTCTGGCTCTGTCTTTCACAACGGTCTTAATAGCCATTATTATGGCACGACTCGGCATGACTTGATCTTACAGCTCCCTTAACCACCGCGGGTACCTCTTGTTAGGCTACTGTCCCGCGGGTACTCTTCACATCTCTTATCTCACGGCGGGTACCTCTTGTTAAGCTACTGTCCCACGAGTACTCACTTTCACTTATCGCCTCTAGACGCCACCCGTTCTCGGTGTCTCAATCAATACATCATTTCTCATTCATCATCTTATTCTCATTCTCATTATCATTATTATTCTCATTCCCCCTTACACATACCCATACTAATAACTCACACTAGACTCGTTCATTAGACGCCACCCGTTATCGGTGTCCCACACAATACACATCGCAGCCATCATTCATACATAACATTCATCATAAGATACCAATTGTAATACCATACCAATTGTAATATTCACTATCACCCTAGGCGTGAAGTTCTTTCTAGCAACCTAGCTTCTCATCTCCATCATCACATTGAATCATAGCAACCAATCACACAAGTAAGTAAACATTCATCATCATTCATCACAGCACACAAGGCAGTCCATTAAGTCTACTTTAAAACAGCGTGAAGGTACTTATGCATCATGATCCATTCATCTAGCAACCTAACATCCATTATGATCTACCAACCTAACTTTCTAACAATGTCTAACCAGATCCTAATTCCAACATAAAGGAATATGGAGATCATGGAACAAATCTGGATTTGAATCACCTCACCTTAGGTTTAGATCTAGATCTAGAGAATAAGAGACAAGAGAGACGATATCCACCACCACTCACGGCTGCTCGGTGAGGAGAGAGAGAAGGTACTGTCCCACGAGTACTCACTTTCACTTATCGTCTCTAGACGCCACCCGTTCTCGGTGTCTCAATCAATACATCATTTCTCATTCATCATCTTATTCTCATTCTCATT